>JACEVL010000411.1:0-542500 GCA_020284085.1 Aporrectodea caliginosa | reverse complement strand
TCCTTTCTGCGTATAGAATGAACAGGTACGGTGATAGTATACATCCCTGTCTTACTCCCTTCTTTATTTGGAAACTTGCTGTTTCTCCGTGTTCCGTCCTCACCACTGCTATCTGGTTGGAATATAAGTTCCTGAGGAGAGTTATCAGGTGCACAGGTATTCCCATTTCTCTCAAAGTCTTCCACATGAGATCGTGGTTTACACAATCAAATGCCTTGCTGTAGTCTATAAAACATAGGTGGACCTCTTGTCCAAATTCCCTCTGTCTTTCCATTATCCATCTCAGGTTTGCAATATGATCTCTTGTACCTCTCCCTTTCCTGAAGCCGGCTTGGGTTTTCGGCAGTTCTCGCTCTATCCTGCTCTCCATTCTTTTGTGTATGATCTTGAGGAGTATCTTGCTTGTATGTGATATCAGCGCTATAGTTCTGTAGTTCTCGCAGTCTCTCGCGTCTCCTTTTTTGAAGATGGGTATGAATATCGATTTACCCCAGTCTTTCGGCCATTCTTCTGTTTCCCATATTAAGTTGCACAAAGTTGTTATCTCCTTTGTAATTCCATCACCAGCCGCTTTAATCAATTCAATAGGGATTTCGTCTGCGCCTGGTGTCTTGTTATCACTTATTTGCGTGATTGCCCATTCTACCTCCGCCTCCATAATCCCCGGTTCTTTTTCGTAGTCCTCTGTGGTCGTCTTTTCTCCTCTGATCTCCTCATCGTCTGTGTTATAGAGAGCTTCCGTATATTCTCTCCATCTGTTCTTTATCTCCTCCCCGTCACCTATTATTCCTCCGTTTCCATTTTTTAGTGAGCCATTTCGTGGTGTAAACTTGCCAGTTATTTTCCTCATCATCGCGAACATCTCTCTGGTTCTTCCCTTTTTTCCCTCTATTTCCATTTCCTTGCATCGGTCATTTAGGTATTTGTCCTTGTCTTTCCTTGCCTGTTTCTGGAATTTACCATTCAACACCCTCACCTGATTTCTGTTCCCCGCTGCTCTCGCCCCTCTCCTTTCTTCCGCTATTTTGATTGCCTCCACAGTTAGCCATGGTGATATATTCTTTCTCTCCCTCCTGGGTACGTGAGTGATTGCCTCCTCGTGCACCACCTTCTTCATCTCTTCCCACATGTCGTCAGCATTTATCGCTTCATTCAGATGTAATGCCTCAAATCTGTTCTTTATCTCTTCTCTGTATTCTGGTATGATACCTTTACATTCGTATCTTATTAGGCGTTCCCCTCTTTTAAGTCTCTTGAGTTTCATCTTAAGAGTTGCCACCAGCAGTTCATGGTCTGATCCACAGTCCGCTCCAGGTCTCGTTTGTACATCTCTCACCGTGCTCTTCCATCTCTGCTTTATCAATACATAGTCTATCTGGTTTCTGTGTTTTCCATCTGGTGAAGTCCATGTGTACAATCTTCTCTTTGTCTTCTCAAAACATGTATTCATGATCCTCAAATCATTTGTTTCGCAGAAGTCAATAAGTCTTTCTCCCGCTTCATTTCGTTCCCCCAGACCATATCTACCATACGATGCTTCTATCTTGTCTGATCTCCCCACCTTTGCGTTGAAATCTCCCATAATCACCAAGACATCACCTTTCGGCACGCTGTCGATCTTTCCCTGTAACTCAGTGTAAAACCTTTCGCGAATCTCCTCCTCTGCTGTCGATGTTGGTGCATACACTTGTATGACGGTAGTGTTCACCTCTTTACCCCTGAACCTTACACTTAGTATTCGATCGTTGACCGTATCGTAGCCCATTATTGCCGCAGCACTCCTCTTGTCGCAGATCATCGCTACTCCATTTCTTCTTCCCTCGTTGGGTCCCGACATCACTACTCTGTATTCTCCAGAGTTGAAGTGTCCCTTTCCCTGCCATCTCGTCTCGCTCAGACCCAACACCTCCAGCCCCATCCTTTCCATCTCCAGCTTGATCACCTCCAGTTTTCCTGTTTGTAACATTATACACAAGGTTTATCATTCCTTTGACTCTCAGCCTCTCACTATGTGCATGAATCACCATTAAAATTTAGCGCGAAAATGATACTCTTTATTGTAGGTCTATTAATCTTAACAAAAACGTTGTGTGAGCGTCCTCCCGCCTCAGCACCACAAAACTTGTGTGAGCTTCTGCCTTTGGCTCTATAGGTTGCCGGGGCTCCTGGTCACACATGTTCTTAATTAGTAGTCTTAAATTAGTTGTAAACAAAGCAAATACAGTGACCTCATGCATCAGCGAATATTTACGAATATTTACGAATATTAAAAATACCCTAATATTCCCGAATATTTACGAATATTAAAGCCTGAAGTCACGAATTCTCGTTCTATGGTCCCAACACTGGTTTTCTAATAGCATAAAAAGAGGAGGAGCAAGTCGATTGCTGTGATGTGGTCTATTTGGGCTGTGAGTTTGAGATTATCTTGAAGGACGACACCCAGTATTTTCAAAGTTTTCAATCGGGTAATACTAGGTAATGGAGGAGTAGGGTCGAATTGGTGTCGAGGGCGGAAAATGATAATTTCTTTAGATTTGGAGTTATTTAATGTAAGGTTATTTACAGAAGCCCAGGTATAGATTAAAAGCAGTTCAGATGGAATAGTATGAGCTTGAGAGGATTCAGTAAGGAGGTGTTATCTGCAAATTTGAACATGATCGAGATTAAGGAGCTGAGAAGGGTGTAGGTCTGAACCAGTAACGGTGATGTTGGTAGCCTCCTTGAACTATGCTAGCATTGATTGGGAGAAGAGACGAAGAGTAACCTTTAAATATAGTGAGGCGTGATCGAGCGTTCGAGATGACATTCAACTAGCCAGTTATATATATAGATTTGGTATGGGATATCAAGAGTCGAGATTTTTTCAAATAGGGCAGAGTGCTTGACAAAGTCAAATGAGTTGGAGAAGTCAAGGGAGGTTATTGAGACATATTCGTTGGTTTTTAGGAGGAATTGTGTATGATGTCTGATAGATATTATGGCTGCAGAGGTGGAACCAGTGGGTCTGAAGGCAAATTAACTGACCTGAGATTAGGGATTCAAGGGGGTTGAGTAAGGATAGGGTATAAAAATCTCTGAACTATTTGTTTTTCGACTATTCTGGAAAGAACGGGGAGGATGGAAATTGGACGGAAGTCAGCACTTTGAAAAAGGGAATTGGTTTTAGCTTTAGGACGGATGATGGCTATTTTCCAATGGAGAGGGATAAAATGGGATAGGAATGAAAGATTGATACGGTGAGAGAGATGTATTGAAAAGAAGAGGGTGAGTCTAAGGAACCAAGCGGATAGGTTGTCATATACAGTGGCAGTAGGATGCAAATGGTCGAGAAGATAGAAGAGGTGTATTCTTCGATGAAGGGGTAGTTGGGAGGGGAATGTAAGTATTATTATTATTATATTCGTTTTATTGGTAACAAAACTGATAGACACACCGCTATCAGGTACATTGCAATTTAACAAAAGTTACGAATGAATGCTAAGCAAGATTGTATCATATAACGAGTAGCCAATGTTAGAGCGACAATAAGGCAACAAATTGTTATCAACTATTGCCTGATGAATTGTTAAGTTAATTGAGAGAGTAATGTGGGATGAGATTTATGAGCATTAGTGGTCAGAGGATGGCTTTTTAAACAGGACTCGTGAGATAAAAAGTTTATCATCTTTAGTGGGTAGTACAAAGTTGTGAGGGCGTGGTCTCATTTTGTAATGACGATCAATAATCGGAGGAAAGAGCGGCCGAAGAACATGGAAGTCGTTTCTGGAAACAGCAGCCAGAAGGCGATCATCAGCCTGGTCCGCCATTTCAGCAGCAGTTGGCGAGTCTTCACTCAGGTACCCTGATCGGCGGCACCTTGCCAAAAGACGCTCGATCCTGACCCGATCCATGAAGGTTGTAAAGCCCCACCAGGCAGGGGCAGCGTACATCATCCTGGAGACTGTTGTAGCTCTGGTCACTTCATGTAGGGCCTCAGATGGTAATCCATGTGCCCTTAACGTTCTTAAGGCATGAAGAGACCCGGCACAGGAGGAAAGTGTGGCGTCTACATGAGTAGTGACTCGAAGATCAGAGTTCAGGGTAACTCCAAGTATGTTAATAGATGTTACTCTTTCCATTCCCACCAGCAACTCTGGGACTTTCACATCCCGACGACGAGATATTATAATTTCTCTTGATTTTTGTGAATTCAGTCGGAGATTGTTACGTGATGCCCAGCTCTTAACGGAGGCAAGTTCTTGACTGATCGTTTCCCGCATCGAAGAACCAATTAGTAGGTATGTGTCGTCTGCGTATTTTACCATGTGATTCTCGGGGTGAATCGGCTGAAGATCTGAAGCGTTAATGATATAAGACGATGGCCCGATCCCGGATCCCTGTACGTTGCTAGCGTTGATAGTCCGCCGCAAGGACAACACCCCCTGGAACTTAGTCACATGCCCTCTGTCCTTGAAAAAATTTAATAGCCAATTGTAGACAAAGTCTGGAATGTCAAGATCTGATAGCTTCAGGGCAAGGGTTGAGTGTCGTACCATGTCGAAAGCTTTTGAAAAATCAAGCGATATTAGGGATACGTAATTGTTTGTTTGAAGGAGACTAGAAGCGTGATGCAGTATAGAGATAATTGCAGAGGTAGTAGAACCTGTAGGACGAAAGGCATACTGGTCCTGAAGGAGGCCAGCAATCGGCGGAACTGTAATCGCCTGGTAAATGTATCGCTGCACCAGTTCTCTCTCCACCATCCTTGATAGTACTGGGGTGACAGAAATTGGTCGGTAATCTGACGGGATCAAAGGTGAGGGCACCTTGGCTACTGGATGTATAACAGCGGTTTTCCATTGAGAGGGAACATGGTAAGCAGCAAGCGAGAGGTTTAACAAGTAGGTAATAACTTCAGTGTAGATAGGTGCTGCAAGGCGCAAGTACCAAGCCGGAAGCTTGTCTGCTCCGTCAGCAGTATGATGTAGGTGATCAAGTAGATGAAAAACTCTCATATCAGAGAACACGGGTCTGTTGGTGGGCACTGACAGCCGATAAGCAGGCTGAATGTAGCTGTTATCTGTTGACACATCAGCATAGTGATCATTTAGGCTCTCAGCGGTGATCGTACTCGAAGGCGGTGGCATAGGCCGTCTCTTCGTAACCTGTCCCACACGTCGCCATAACTCACCGAGGTCATCAAGTTGGCCTAAGTCAGCAAGGTGTTGCCTTGTTTTCCGTTCGATAAGGACAGCAACTCGTCTTGTCAGTGCAGAGGCCTCCTCTATTTTTCCAACCCTCATCAATCTGTTCTTTTTCCTGAGTAAGTATTTAGCCTCCGGGCTCAAGAAGCAAGGATCCGATGAAGTCATAGTTATTACTCGCAGAGGGTAGACCAAGTCGAGTTCATTTATTGCCTCTTCATAGAATCGATCCCAGGCCTGCTGTGGATCAGAAGTACCGAGGATCTCAGAGAAGCTTCGCTCCACTAGTCTTCTAAGAAGGGTGGCATGTTGGTTCGGAGTGCGACGGCGAAAGGGAACCCTTCACGGTCTCTTGTTTTGGCTGAAGACTGGTCCATCTGTAACTGCGATAATTGCCTTATGATCGGTCTTTATAACTGAATCCAAGATCTTGATTGTGGAGTAGCATCCAGGCTCTGAGACGAACAATCTATCCAGAATGTTTTCACCCCGCGTAGGGGATTTGATCATAGGAAGCATGCCAGTACGTTCGACCACAACATCTTCCTGCAGCCTGTTAAAATCACCTCCAAGCACAACAAAAGCCTCCGGATCTGCTGTTGTTATATCTTCAATCGTTCTCTCAAGTCTTGATAGTAGTACCTCAAGGTCATAGACAGGTTTAGGAGGATGGTACAAGGCTCCGATGTACATTGTTCTCCTCTCAAGGGGCACCTTAACCCACAACAACTCCAAGGAACTCGTATCGCCCGCTACAGTGTATTCCGTTGCATTCAGCGTCTCAGCAGCAAGGACTGCGACTCCACCTCCACGCCTACCAACTCTGTCTCTTCTGATTAAGCAAAACCCGTCCACCTGACATGTTGGTCCCACATGATGTTTCTTGAGATGAGTTTCTGTCACAATTGCCAGGCCCAATCCGTAGCCAATCATCTCTGCGTGGAGTTGGTAGAGGGCATTTGGTTTAGCAATCGAGCAGGCGTTGATAATGTAAATTCCTGGTAGATCTTCAGTTTGTCTGGCCTTAGCAGAGGATGCACGCGGCACGAGCTCTATATAAGTCAGAGTTCTCGGGCTGTCACGCATACGAGTTTGTTTGAAATGGTGTCTAGTAGTAGTAACTACATGTAGCCTATGGTGGAGATAGCTCTAGGATGATCAGGATTCCATAAGTTGAAATGAAACAGTTTTTTTCGAGTTAAGCGAGGTGGTGGTGTTGACTGACATCTTATTAGAAACAATTCTGCAAAGGAGTATTGAAAGAGTACCATGACGAATAGTTAATTTGCGAATTCAATTGCTCATCAGGCCTAAATGCAGCGTACACGTCGAGCGATGATATGTGCCGCATGAGAAAATAGTTTTAAAATATTGTAAAGTGACCAATATAAACAATGTTGTTCATAATCCAAAGTTCAAAGAAATTAGGCTAAGCGATTACTGTATTGGGAGGCGAATAGTTTTGGTCGGTGCAGATAGAGGAGTAATGGAGGGGTCTGCGGCAGTGATGTGTGTCAGGTTGCCAGAAGACCAGATACGGAACAAGGGATTTTACTTTATCCCAGAGAGGTTTAAGACCTTTACGAGGGTCAATGTTTTTGAACTTACAGGATATTTCTTTTGAAATAACACGGTTAATTTTGAGGGACAGAGAGGAGGCTTTTTCAATTTCGTTTAGACGGTTTAGTCGTAGGCTAACGTCTGTTTAATCTCTGGCGTTGTGTACGGTGGGTCACTGGAACTAGGCTAATAGTAACTGTTCTTTCACGATAAAATTTGTCCAGACTACTGATCATGGGATTCGTAGTAGGCTATAATTATTGTTCCCAGGCTTCTTTGAGGTTATGAAGGCGGAGTAGATGCTAGGCTTGAAGGTTGATGAGCAGAGTGGCATTTTGATCAGGAGTTCGTTTTCTTAAAGTCTTCTTGAGTTTTGACTTGTTCATGTTTATGATAGATGATGTGGAGGCTATGATGGTTTTGTGATCGGTTTTAATCACAGAGCTGTCGACTTTGATTACGAGCAACAAGAAATAAGCTTGTCTGTCGACCGGGCCGCTTCGTGCAGGGCGAATAAATTATGTTAAGCGCAATCCTGTCTAAATATAGATATCGGTGGTATAGCGAATCGAGGAATTTTCGAGAAATTACTTCGAATTTCGGTATTCGAGACTGTTGGCCGCCATGACACTTGGACACTAGGCTGAGTGAAAACGATCAAACGTTTCAGGGAAGAAATTCTTTCTCTTAGCCTACAGGAAGTTCTTCATTTGATCATTACTGGCAGTCTAAATTGCAGTCTAAGCGCAGTTATTGTAAGGCCTAAATAAGACTAGACTAGAGATTAGGCCTATTAGTCTAACGAGTTTGCCTATACTAAGACCGTGTGTGGTAGTTCATACAATGTGTGTTTTAGCTGAGTGTAGGCCAATTCGGAGTTCAGTAGACTTTAATCACTTTATGATTTTAAGTAAATCGAAGTTTTAATAAATATGGATAATAAATAATTAAGAAAAAATGCTAGACTTAGTCTATCTTGACTCTGCGCTAGAGCAAGAATGCCTCCGCAGGGAATCGAGAGTCTTTCAAGAGTTGGCTGAGAGGAGGCATAGTATTCGGGAGAGGGATTCAGAAATCAGAACGAGCGTTTGAGGTTCGATTCCCAGTGCTAACAGGAGCATCTAGATAAAGGGTATCGACGTTGGATGAGAGCATGGATGATAGTAGTTCACAGACTGCGTGGGATCACAACGAACCTTGACGCATTGCTAGGGAATCACGGACAACACTACTGCCATGTTGGTAGATAACCTAGATAACCAAGATAACTTAGAAGCTTCTAGACGCAAGGCATGGTGGCCGGCCGAATGTAAAACCGTCCAGGTATTATGAAGCTGACGCTTGGCGCCATGACGTAAGAGCGCCCTCGTCCCACGCGGCCCCACCGCAGCTAGCGACCCCCTATAGTGACGATTTCACTATTGTAATTGTAATTGTAATTGAACACTTGTTGTGGCGCCCCTTAGGGATTCAGAGGCGCTCCCGACTACTGCGCGGACGCTGAATCGGAGTTTCACGCCGAAGCGCATGAGCAATTGCGAGTGAAGAACTTGCCCAGGGTCCCTACGCGGCGGCTTTTATAAAATTATAATCCTACTGTCGATGGAACTGCTATTTCTGCTATTTCTGCTAAGTACTAGTTTTGTATGAACAAACTATGACGACTTTGATGAAGGCGATTGTTTTAACTTCTGAAAATGCAGCAAAGCTGTTCTTGGCAAACTGTATGAGCCAGTGCTTAGAGTATTGAGTTAAGGCAGAAGTTTAACTAAAATAGTTTAGTTAAAAACAAAGTTTAGGCCGAACTAATATTTTTTAGTTAATAACTAAAAAGTTTAACTAAATTTTTTTAGTTATTGGCTAGAAAGTTTAAGTAACACAGTCAGCAACTATCTTCCGCAATGATTGTCATGAGTACGGTACCGTAACTGGTTTTATTACTCAAGTCAAGTGAACTGCATTGCATTGCACGATTACAACTTTCTCCATGATTTTCTTGTAGAGCTGTAGCCTACTTGGACTATTAGTCTAGTAGACACATTACATAGTTTGAAAGTTAAATTGTTATTGACGCTATGCAGTAGGCCTATTACAATTCACTTAACCTTTGTCATCGTGAATATGTTTGTGAAAAGAGTTTGTTAAAAAGTTGGAAAAAGTTTAACTAAATATTTTTAGTTTAGTTAACTTATTTACAAAATCAGTTGCCAACTTTTAGTTAAACTTTTTATTTTAGTTGACAAATAGTTATAGTTTGACTAAAACAATTAGTTAGTGCCCATCACTGGTATTGAGTGAGTGATTGATTGATTGATTGATTTAATATTAAAACCACATCGATTGAATGACAAGATGCTGACATCGCTGATATTACTCAGCGCTCGTGAATCAGCTGGTGCCCTGCGCTTGGCTTTCGAGTGGCGCTTTAAAAGTTTGGAGATTACGATTACGAATTACGATTGAGTGTGCTGCATCTGCATGTACATGTAACTAGCCTGTTGAACGCGTGTTTAGTTATGATGGATTAATATTAAAACCACATCGATTGAGTGACAAGATACTCACATTGCTGATATTACTGAAGAGCAATTTAAAATCAGTGCATGTGTCTTACAGCATGATTAGCGCAAATATATATATCGTTGAGTTAGCCTCAATTGTCAAAGAAAAAATCTCCTTGTTCTTGCGGTAGCCACGCGTGCACGTGACACTTGTATCAATCAATCCCCGGTTTCTGTGACTCTCAACCAAAACACAGTGTAGGCCTATCGTAGAAGCTCTTCTGTTCCCTCTCTGGCCTCCCGGCAACCTGACCTTGTGCTTCCGCATATCTCAATACCTCTGGCTCGCTGAGCACCAAAATATCTGGCTCGATACAGAGATTTTGGTGCTCAGCGCTTAGGTCTCGAGTAACGTACATGACATTGTACGCTTCAGAAATTTCACGTTTTACCAATTATAGGCGACGATTTGACAATTATAGACAATACAGTGGGCCAATCCCGAATTAGAACCGATTCCATAAAACTGATGTAATTAATATTCATGATGTAGAATATTTAATGTTCTACATCATGAATATTAATTGCATCAATTGTTTTTTTAAATACGTCATACGATAAAGACGAAGGGCAATTAGCGTTAAACGAATTATTTAGGGCCTAACAATAATTTAAACAGCAATTTACCTAAGCCTACTGATGTCGTGGTCGTTGCCTCTCTTGTTTTATTAGCTATTCGAGAGGTGATTAAGCTGACTTTTGCTCAAGCTAGAATGTTTGCTCTGAGGAAAGATTCGCCGCGAAAGCTGTCGTCTGTGGACAGTCGAAGACCGTCACCTGCCTCACAACATACTGTGTTTCGTCGAAGGTCATCGGACACTCGTCCAAATTCTTCTGCTTCGTCAAGCAACCAATTAGGACCAGGGTCAAGACAGGACGAATCCGTGAAGATCAGCAGCTTGTCTGCAAAGTATGAAGCAGCAGATGGCATTCTTCAGCTGCAGGACACAGTGTATGAATGATCTTTTCATGTTAATATTAGCCAATAAGTCAGTAACTTCCTTTGAGGTGAAAAAGGCTTGCATATAAGACCAGACCAATTGCAATACCGCTTAGCAAATAACTTCGAAAATGAAGGGTTGTCTCATGGCTGTTTCGGGATCGATACAATTTTCTGTGTAAACCTAACGTCTGTAAGAACCTATTTGCTGGTGACTTTAACCATCTTCCAGCTCTACTCCTTCTTCAAATGGACCTTCATGCCGTTTTTGAGGCCCCCCTCTCATGAGGGCCACCTGCTCGATCGTGTTTATTGTTCGGAACGCCTAGACTGCGAATGCTCCGCTACAAAATCTTCAGTCAAAACCCGTCACTCAGCCGTTCTGATGACTTCTCTTGATCGTGCAGCTCCGCCACCTACTGACCGCCGTGTGTGTGTGAGATCCATCTTCGTACTTCTGACCGCATGCTTCGGATGCAAAATTACCTAGCAGATCTCAACTGGAACACCATAATTCTACTCAACCATACGAACTGCAACATATCGTATCTTTCCTAATAAAAAGATCACTATCAAAGAACGTGATCCGTCGTACATGACGCCTTTCCTCAAATATCTCCTGTGGAAGCGCAACCAACTGTTCAGACGTGGCCATTCAGAGGCGGCTGCAGCCATTGCCGACCGCAACAACCGTTTCATCATGAAGAGCAATGTAGCCTCCTTCAACGGATTATGTAGGGGTACAAAGACGTTAACCGCCTGAGAAATGGGCGTGAATCTAACAATGATTCTACTTCCAATCATATTAACTCAGAAACTCTCAACCAACTATGCGGCGCTCGATTTCGGGATCTGATTCCTGCCCGCCAGAATTTGGGTTTCTTGGCACTTACACTGTCCAATCCTCCATTCGTGGTTGCTCCACTGGTCCCGACCTGACCCCACTCTGGCTCCTTTATAACATGGACCTCTCGACGATACTGCCGCATTAGGCCTCCTCCTCCTCCTCCTCCTCCTCCTCCTCCTCCTCCTCCTCCTCCTCCTCCTTCTCCTCCTCCTCCCTCCTCCTCCTCCTCCTCCTAGTCTCTCTATCTAACCACGATTCAACGTGATAGCTCGTCTGTGTCCTTCCATCTATGGACTGCAAAAAGTCGGATCTAGTTCTTCACGCGAACATTTTGAACATTTTGACTTCTTTTGTCTTGATGCATGGCTCGTAAAAATTAATGTCCTTGTAAAATTATTTGTCCTTAAATATCCTTAAATAAGTCTAACGTACGGCTTTCGCACAAACCTTAATACTCCTTCAGCAGTGAAATGTTCAATAAACTTGAAGCTCGTTATGTCATTTCTTATTTGCACCATTTTACTGATAACTCCAGGGCGGTCCCTTAGACACTCATATATACCGATGAACACTCGGATGTCCACGATGCACATTACAGGTCCCGGTAGCAAAAAACCGTACGTAAGTGACGTGGTAGGCAGTCGCCATGCAACACCATGCATGACTTGAGAGCTCGCCAAAACCTATAATTGCCTGGTTGACCATTTTTCAACAGTTTATATAGGGACAAATTAAACAGTTCTAGGCTGCAATGCAAATAATACCTTATTATAACAACCAACCGAAGCTGAAGTTTTTTTATATAGAGCAGTAACATTCTTAACAATTTTGGTTTTCGCATTATGCTAGAGTTGTTGCAAGATGTTTGTTTGTCTAGAGAAGCCAACAGTGAAGTCATGTGTCTTCGATTTTCTCTCGATTCTTCTCTTCTGGCGGCAGGGTTTGCTGACGGAGTCGTTAAAGTAAGATTTTATTTAATTTAACATCTGGGCAGTATAAAAGAAGACTTTTTACCTGAATTACGATTTACGAACAGCTTTGAGCATGTAGATATAGGTTAGGTCTAATGAATTGCCATTATTCTTTGCTGGGATATGTATTATTGAATGCATGTCAAATATTTGTACCAGGCAATGTCTCTTCAGCAGTGTTGTATCAATTACATTCTTAATGTAATTCAATTATAAATGCAATTACATGCTTGTAAATGTAATTCAATTACAATTACAATTACTTGATTGTGAAAGTAATTGAATTACAATTACATTTTGATTGTAATTCAATTACCAATTACTTTTCAATTATTCCTTTAAAATTGGTAAATGATTTAGAATTTTCGATAATTTTTAATTTACTCTATTTTTATCCTAAAACATCCAATGGCCTGTAAATTGTAATAATATATACATTCAATTGTATTATAAGTTTGTCAGGTATCCAAAAAATGATTTGCAATTATGAATTTATGATCCATTAAAACAAGTTAGAGTTTATTTGATTTTTAGTAGAAGTTTTTCAAAATGACAGTCTGTTAGAAAACTCAGTTGATTGCGCCTGGGTGAGTGAGTCAATTCGTCCAGCAGTGCTAAAGAGACGCTCAACTGGAGCTGAAGATGGAAGCTGTTTTCTGTAGGCAGCCGCAGTAAGCTAGCTACGAATGAGTGCATGACTGCATGGATAGTCTGATAATTAAGGTCAGCCCTTGCCCTTGAGGTCTATCAAAGTGTGCTGTAAGATTGTAAGAGGGGTGTAAGGAAAGAAAATTGTTGATAACTATGTTGCCATGGAAAAATTATGTTGCCATGGAAACATAATGAAGAGCAGTTTATTCAATTAAATGGGTGGCCCGGATCAACCCGGCAGGCTGGCATCTTTGCTGACTTTATGAAAGTAATTTGTAATTCACACTTCATTCAATTACAAATTATATGCAATATTGTAATTGAAATACAATTACAATTACTGGACTTAAAATGTAATTCAATTACAATTACAATTACATAACTTGTAATTCAATTACGTAATTCAATTACATGTATTTCAATTACTGAACAACACTGCTCTTCAGATCATTATTTTAAACTCTTGTAAACCATGTTGGTTATGGCCTGTTTCCACCAAGGGTTCACAGGCCATATAGTCTGCGCCCTCGCCCTCACAGCTTTGAGCTTCCAAGAAAGGACGACAGAAATTACATTTCCCGAGTACTGTACAGACACTCGAACATGGCCCCCACTTTCTGACTATGACCGATCAATTCTTTAGCTGTTTGTTTATTTGATTTGATTTATTTTTATTAACTTTCGAAGACATTTCTTCTCTCGTGTAAATGGCTGCGGTATGTCAGCAATTGAATTCTATTAAACGAATATATATATATATATATAAGCGTCTAAACGACTTCCCTGGCAGATAATGATGTGCTGGTGTCATCGGTGATGGAAAGTTATGTACTCAACTGTGTTCTGTCGCGAATTATTACGACCTGGTATAGAGAGGGAAAGTCAGCGGGTCGACATTAGCCGTGTCTGATCTGAAAGTATGCTGCTGGTGCCTGTGCACCTGCGGATCATCCTGTGATGGGCCTGTTCGGTGGCGTAAATCACGGGGTGGGCGGAATAGGACAGTCCTCCAAAGGTTTGACAGAAACCTGTCTGCCCAAAAATATGCAAAAATCCGACCTCGGAAAGAATTTGTCCCTCCCAAAGTTATGTACAGATTTTCGCCTCTGGGCCTGTCGTTGAAAGTCTTTCGAAAGATCTTGAACACTCCATTGTTTTTGTCATTGGCAGCTTCTTAGGCGCATTTAGTTACATTATCTTACCTTTTGCAAACTGACTTATAAAGATGATGACTCAGCTGTCTCTTCTTGCACTCTTTGATGTCTACGCGGCGTTTGATATGGTAGACCACGAGCTCCTTCTGCAGCGTCTACACCTCTCTTTTGGATTATGTGGCACACCCTTTCTTTGGTTCAAATCCTACCTTACTGATCAGTGATCGTACTCAGATGGTGGTCCTGGGTAACACTAGAACACCCTGGGTTAGGGTTGACTTAGTCGTCCCACAGGGGTCGGTTTTAGGTCCTCTCTTGTACATTCTCTTTACTGCAGACATTCCCTCAGTTCTGGCTAAACATCAAGCTAAGGGACATCTCTATGCTGATGATGTCCAAACCCTTGTGCATGGTTCACCTTCTCAGCAGATCCACCTATCTCTCCTGACCCGCTCTTGTTACTACCAACTGAGGCGACTTAGAGCCATTAGAAGATCGGTGTCCTCCAAAGTGTTTACAACCATGGTTCATGCCTTTGTCTCCTCACGCATTGATTATTGTAACTCTGTACTAATTGGGCTTCCTAAGGTTCGCCTGTCCTCTGTGCAATCTGTCTTAAACGCTGCAGCCAGACTTATTGCACGCCTTCCTCGGTACTCTCACATCTCCACATACATGACTAATGATCTTCACTGGCTCCCTCTCTCGGCTAGAATCAAGTACAAGATCCTGCTCCTAGTTACTAAGTCCCAGCAGGGCTTGGCTCCTAGGTACCTTTGTGACTTAATGTGTAAGCCACTATCTGCACGCTCTTCTCGCCCTCTTCGTTCTGCTGACCGGCTTGATCTTTTCGTACCTCGGTCGCGAACCTCATTAACCCAGCATCGGGCTTTCGCTGTAGTGGGTCCATCAATATGGATTTGACCTTCCCCCTGCAATTCGTAGCAGGATTCTGGAGGGGATTTCACTGGCATCTCTTCGCAGCTTAAAGACCTTTCTCTTTTCTCGGGCCTGTCACGCTGAGAGCGCTTCTGAATAGCTCTGCTGTGAGAAGCGCTTTACAAATGTTCAGATTAGATTAGATTAGATTATATTAGACGACGATGATTGTATTGTATTTTCGTTTATTTCAAAACTAGCTGTCAAAACGCAGCAAGTAAGATAAATGATTATGCAGTTATAGTGTTAGAGACTATAGGGTCAACTATTATAGCTTTAGGTACTGCACTGTTCAGCACTATAATTATGTATAGTTCCAATAGGGCAAATTGGATTGGTTTATAGTGTTGAAAGTGAGACTAAGCGAGGTTCCAGAGAGTAGCTAGTAAATGTTTTTCTGCATCTGGCGTGGTAAAAAGTTCATGCTATCCTTGGCTGGCAGGGCAAAGGGGTGGGGCCTGAGTCGCAGATTGTATCGGCTCTCCTGTCGCTCATGGCACATTCGACGTAGTTCGTGCCTAGGATTGCTTATTATGGCCTTGAACAGCGCGTCGTCAGCTCGGTTAGCCATCGTAGCAACTAGCAAGAGGATTTACTCAGAAATTTGTTGAAGACTTTGATGGTACATTTGCGCCAGTTGCAAGATACATAACAATGAGAATGTTGCAAAGTGCAAACAGATGTTGCATCAAAGAAAATGCAGGTAAATTATTATGACGTCAACACAGCGTTTCTGTATTGTGAAATCAAGGAAGAACTATATATGAAACAACCAGAAAAAACAACCAGGTTTAGCAAAACGCTAAACCTGGTGAAGAGCAGAAAGTGTGTCAAATAAACTATTTTGCAAATTATGGCAAATTCATAGGCAACTGCTGAATTGAAGAATATTCTACATTTTGACCCGTCTCGCCTATTTCAGCTTCTAGCTCAGTAGGCCTATCTAGGAAGCGACAAGCGACGCGTTTTGACCTCTGGCGTCACAAATGCGTTCGTATCACGGTATCAGCGTATGCCATGGTCATTCGACAAAGTTATCGAGTTATGTCGCTGACTCTCCATTATTTCTTGGAATGACGTGCTTGAATTATTGCTACGTTCTCCCTGTAGGCCTATAGGCGTCCGGAACTGTAGCCAACGTGTAAAACCTCTGATAGGGCATAAAGTATAAGCCGCAATCGAATCAATTAACCAGAAGACAGACATAAACAGGGAGACAGAGACAGACCGATAGAGAGGGAGAGGGAGAGGGAGAGGGAGATCCTGTAGTTAATAAACGATTTAAGAAAAATAAGTCGTGAAAGAAGCAGTTCAAGAAACATCCTTCGCTATCTTGTATTAGTTCATATTTCAGCACCGCTTAAGAAATTCTAAACTTCCAATTCACTGTTCAGATACAAACACTTATAGCATATGAAGCCCTTACAAACCTGCAATAAAAATCGTTACAGAAATTGTAATTATGAAGTCAATGATTGTATAGAACTAATTTATTATGCATCAAAACGCTTTATTTTTCTTTGTGTATAATTATGTCCTTAAATGTGTTAGTGTAGAAGAGTTTCGTGTTTTTTGTGATATTATTCAGGTGTTTAATACTGAGAGTCTGCAATGCATGCATACATTGACGAACGATTCAGTGACAGCAGCTAACCTACCATGTACATGCATTCGATTTTTGGGTGGCACGAAGATCGAGAAAATGGCAAAGAATAAGGAAGACAAGAATAGAGATCACAAGAATATACTTTTGGCCACATGTAAGCTCAAGTGAATTACATCCAATATTATTTTAAAATAATAGAGTAACTGAAGAAACTATGCTATAACCAAACACAGCGAAACTCGAAAACATATCTTTAATTCATAGTCCGAGCAATAAGCATTAAAATCGTCATTATTGTGCATTTTAGTGCTACAAGCAAAAAAGAGATAATTATGTTTGTGTTCAGGAAGTAATTCTCAACAAAACCTGATATTGTGCCAGTTGGAAAAAAGTCGAGTTTTTTTTACTTTTTTACGTTATTAGATGTTAGCATAACATTGTGCATTTTGGTGCCACAAGCAAAAAAGATAATTTTGTATTCAGGAAGTAATTCTGAACAAAAGCTGATATTGTGCCAGTTGAAAAAATTAAGTTTTTCCAACTGGCACAATAATAAATATTATTAAATACAGCATTTATGTTAAGCTTTTGAATTTGATAGGCAGGCGGGAGCGGTTCAAAAGAGCGACAAATCAAAAGAGCGATGTAACAGAAGAGCGACATAAATGCCGTATCAAAAGAGCGACAACCTATGAAATGAAAAATTAATTCAAAAGAGCGACATAACGAAAGAGCGACAAATATATTTAGGCCTATGTACTCATTTATTAGCAGTAAATCTAGATATCGAGTCAAAACATTACATCTAGGCTATGAATCTAATAAAGTGTCATTCAGTGTCTGATTCTTCTACTACTCTATGAAGTCAAAACATTACACCTAGGCTAATAAAGTGTCATTCATGATATCGAGTCAAAACATTATATCTAGGCTATGAGTCTAATAAAGTGTCATTCAGTGTCTGATTCTTCAACAACAACAACTCTATGACATGAGGTCAAGTGCATATTGTGGGCAATCCCTCGAAGGTAGTCATCGAGAGGGATAATGCCATGTCTCCCTACAACAGTTGCAATCTTCTCTTCTCTTAGGTGTTGCTCTTTCTTCCTCTTTCCCTGCAATCAGTGTTGCTCTTTCTTCCTCTTTCCCTGCAATCAGTCTCTCGACCTCTTGATCTGTGCGGTGGTTCTCTTTTATGAATTCTCTTATCGTCGAGAACACTCCCAGGTGGTAACGCGCCACTACAGTCTCGAATCTTCTGTGCCAAGCCTCCAAGCTGTTGTTTGTTCTTGGGAGGTTATGAGCTTGAAGATGGTGAACACTCAAGAAATTTGGGAAACATCATGGTGGATGACGTCGTGGAATACGCGGTGGTCTTCCTCTCCCACGAGTGGCTATTGGTTTCCCCAACACGTAATTTTCTCCGAAATACTTAAAAACTGGAGCTACTTCATCTGGAGCGCTGTTTGAGAGGGCGTCGAAAGCATCACGAATCTCACCCGCTGGTAAAATCGCTAAGGCAGAAAGTTTCCTGAGATTCATTGAAACCTCATCATTAGTTTTGTAGACATCGACTAATCCGTTCTTCTGAATATTTCGGTGAATGCTTTTGACCCAAATGGAAAAGACAATTAGTCACTCTTTTGTTGTGTCGCTCTTTCGTTACGTCGCTCTTTCAAATCAGCAATATTTGTGTCGCTCTTTTAAAACTGCTGCCCATTTGTCGCTCTTTTGTTACGTCGATCTTTCGTTGTGTCGCTCTTTTGAACCTAACCCCTGCCAGGCGGCTACATTGCTCAGCATTAGTTGAAGTTTGCTGGAATGCTAAATAACGTAAAAACGTGAAAAATAGTGTAACGGGCCTTCTCTTTTGCCTTTCCCTGTAGACTGAATTGACCCCACTAAAGGGGACAACTGTCGTTGGGCGGATTTCTCTCTCTTCTTCAATAGTTACCAGGATAACGTCTCAGAAATCCCCCAGTCTTCAATGTCTGCCACCGGCTCCGTTGGCGTCAAATTCTGTGTTTCTGTCTCGGTCGCGTTCGGCGCGACTGGCGGCAGTTGCGAGCGTAGTGGCCGGGTTGGCCACAGTTGAAACAGGTCAGCTCCCGCCTGGAGCTCCCTGAGTTGCTGGCGTTGGCGTCTCCTGGGCGACTCTCTCGGCCCGGCTCTCGGTTGCGGTCTCCGGGGCGAACGTCTCGGCCCGGATCTCCATCAGTCGGCGTACGACCTCGCAGCTCCCGGAACTGGCGGTCGAATTTTCCTTCCAATTCCCGTTGCCAGCGGCGTTGCTCTTCCCTCTGGGTTATCAGGAACTGGTTCAACTGCGCCTGAATCTGGTCACTGACGTCGGTTTCTCGAGGGCCTCGCACCCGGTTCGGCGGTCGTCTTCGGTCGTCTCGGTCATCAGGCTCCGACGGTCTCCGACGGTCGTCCAGGTCCATCGTGCTTCGGTAGGCCTCCAGACGCAGCGCCGCCCGGTAGGCTTCATCAAGCGACTTGGGTTCCCGCTCACGAACTTTGAGCGAGAGCTCCCGATCCCTCATCGCCTCCAGAAAAGCTTATTTGGCGACGATCTCCGTGGTTTCGTTGGCGGGGACCGGATAGGCAAGCACCACCAACCGACGAATCTCGTGGAGAAGGTCGGATAGGCTTTCCCCGGCGCGCTGGCGGCGGTAGTAGAGTTGCGTCCGGAAGGTCTCGGCTTGGCCCTCCGTCCCATAACGTTGACGCAGCCGTCCCACCAACTGTTCGTAAGTCACATCCGGCTGGGCCCCGAAATCCCAGAGAAGCTGAGTGGCGGCCTTCTCCAGTGAGCAGCGGAGGAAGTCGATCTTGTCCGAGGCGGTCCACCGGTTGTGCCGCGCACATACCGCGAACTGGGATAGGAATGATTCAAGCGAACCTGTCCCATCAAACCGCCCGGGTTTCATCTGCATCGGCCGGTTTTTCAGCAGGCCGCCGACGTCCTCGAGAAGCCCCGGAAGAATCCCTGACTCGTCCTTCACTTCCCGGCTAACAGGTTCTGTAGATCTCCTTCGGTCGATCGGCTCCATCGGCTTCGACTCATCGAAGCCAAAGTCGTCTGGCAGGCTGTTCCGGTCCGGCTTGATCTCCATCGGTCGTCTTCTCTCGGCGGGCGTGGAGCTTCCTGGCTGCAGGACGTCAAAGTCGACCAGCGGGTAGATGCGTGTGTCGTCCTCGTCTCCCATCGGTATTCAGCGTTCTGCGATCGTCTAGGACCCCACTTTGCGGGTACCAATATAACGGGCCTTCTCTTTTGCCTTTACCTGTAGACTGAATTGACCCCACTAAAGGGGACAACTGTCGTTGGGCGGATTTCTCTCTCTTCTTCAATAGTTACCAGGATAGCATCTCAGAAATCCCCCAGTCTTCAATGTCTGCCAGGATCGGCCTCTCCGGTCGGGCAGAGGTCTTAAGGATGCTAACGACCACCGAACGTCGATTAGATGGAGAAGACGACAAGAGTGAAGTCAACAAAATCACTTGTATTAATCAGCGACAACTCAAAATGTAACTGATTTACGACAGACGATAACTGCACTGAAGAACGACTGACTGTACGACAACAACTGAACTCCTCTCCTGAACTACACTATTCAACTGCACGACTGACTGTCAACTCTCAACTGAACTACTGAGCGTCTTTAGCAGCGCTATTTATACACAACTGGTCGGGACCGGGGGGACCGGGGAGACCGGGCGGTCCCGGGGGACCGGGGAGACCGGGCGGTCCCGGGGGGACCGGGGGACCGGGCGGTCCCGGGGGACCAAGGCCCACTCTACACGCAAACACGGGCGGGTTCACAGCGTCCATATTGCTACAATAGGAAAAAAAATAAAAATAATTGTCTTCTGTCATTCTTCCTTCTCATAATTATCAAGTTCTACATCTGTCTCGTGAAAGAATTCACCACTACCTTATCGACTATCGCGAATCATGAATTCCTGATTATAGGCGATTTTCATATGCGTGTCGTTAATCCATAATTATAATACATTTGCTTCAAAATTCCTCACCCAATCCTGGTCCATCATGTAAACTTTCCCACTCACATTACAATTACACATTTCGAACTAAGTGTCACTTCGTCTCTCTCTCTCTATAGTCTAGACTTTTGAAAATTATCTCTTTCTGTCTTGATACGCTCGATTCCATCATTACCCAATCTTCACACGCCTTAACATTTTACCAACTCCTCGTCCTGGTTTCGTTGTTTATTTTTTCTCTAAATTAGTTCAATAGACAATGAAGCCTTCAAACCTGATTATCTTCTGTTCAGACCTTGTTCTGTTTTTCTCTTGGACGACTTTATATTCTTACTCACCCTACAGCACCACTCTTCCCGTGATACTTGACAAACCCGTTCCAATCATTAAAAATCCCTGCTCTCAATCTAACAATTCTTTGCATAATTTGGTATCCAGACGATTGGTCATAGGGCCTACCGGTCATAGGTCACATGGGTCAATGGGTCATAGGGCTTGTCGGTCAAAGGTCCCATCGGCGATGGGACTATCGAAGGCTATCGAAGGTTAAAACAGAGAAGTTTTTAAAACATGAACAACCATTTACTGGATCATTTACTGTGAAATACGTAATACGAACAATACGTAAAAGTCTGGAATTATCCTAATAAGTTTCTTGATTGGCACTGATTGTATTTGTCTAAAAACGATCAGTGTCCCCAATTGATGCCTTCTATACTTGAGTAACATACGGGTCAAACGTTTATTATTTCTACCGAACATTAAGTTCTTTGAAGTGAGTAGGCCTACTGTTTATGCCTGTAAGTAATTATCTTAATAAGTTTCTTGATTGGCAATGATTGTATTTGTCTAAAAACGATGAATGTCCCTAATTGCTGCTTATTTTGCGTTCAGTGTGCTAAGCTTAAAACTAAGAATGCTCATAACTAACGACTGCAACCAAGGTTTATCAGCGGCATATGACCAATAGGCCCTATGACCAATCGTCCATATGACCAATCGTCCTATGACCAATCGTCCTAGAACCCATAATTTGTATCTCCAAGCCTTCAAGTCTAAACGCGCTTACAAACGCACTTCAGTCTTCAGTGTCTCTCTGATCTTAAGTCTGCAACAAATAAATAAATATCATTACCTTCTGGCCACGGCTAAACAAGATTCTACTTCTCGACAGTTCCTTCCTGATCCTCTAGTCTTTGCCTTCTGTCGAAACAATAAACCAACTCCTTCACCAGAACTTCCCCACTTCCCCACTTTCACCTTTTCCTCCATCTTCGTCAATAGCTAAGTCGTTCTGTTCTTTATTTCGGACTAAATCTTTCTCTTAGATTTCTCCAATCCAAAAAGGCTAACAATCGATCCGCAGATGACCCCTTCCCATTTACGTATGTCCTTCCTCCTCACGTCGACCCTCATTATCTGCATTCCAGCCCAGGTCTGACTCTATAGTCTACTAAACTCTCTTCCAAGTAAGTAGTCCACTATCGTACCTGTCTCCTTATCTTCGTTTACTTGTAATTGCTCCTTTCATTTTCAAACATTCATTTCATTAAACATTCAACAAACATTTCAAACATTAGTCATTTCATTTTTCAAGAGACCATCACTTGATAAAACATATCTGTTTGCCATCGACCTACCCTGTTTCTAGCATGTCTTTCAGCTGCAAATTTATTATAGGTCTCAATTCCTAACATTTACATATTTCTCTCCATCGAAAAGCTTAAAAATGTTCGCATTGTAGTTGTACTTACCAAGATCATGGCAATGTTCGGAGTACTTATTTATTCAAACAGTTCGTTTCAGTTATGAAGTTTATCCAGGAAGTAATAGACTGATTGACGATTAACACTTAGACTGGCCTCATCGTAATAAATAAAGCCTGATATTGATACCATGGTCAAGGCAGTGATGGGCATTAAACTAATTTTTTTAGTTAAAATTCAACTATTTTTCAATTAAAATAAAACAGTTTAACTAAAATTGACAACTGATTTTTTAAATAAGTTAACTAAATTAAAAATTGTTAGTTGAACTTTTTCCAACTTTTTAGCAAACTATTTTTACAAACATTTTTACAATAACAATGGTTGAGTGAACTGTAATAATGCACAGCGTAAATGACAATTTCACTTTCAAACAATGTACATTGTACAGTGTACTACTACAGTCATAGAACGAGAATTCGTGACTTCAGGCTTTAATATTCGTAAATATTCGTGAATATTAGGGCATTTTTAATATTCGTAAATATTCGTAAATATTCGTTGATGACGTTACTGTTTCCGCTTTTTTACGAACTAATTTAAGAATTGTAATTTAAGAATATGTGCAGTGGTTTTGCGACGCTGTATAGGCCTACTTATATATATAGAGCCGTCGTCAGTAAGATGGTACGCTTAATTAGGCTTCCTACCCAAATCGTTCCCTACTCTTGAAGAACTCTGTAAAAAGCCGACCATGTCTCTCTCTCTCTCTATCTGTCTGTCTGTCTCTCTCTGATCTATCCTCTCTGTCGGTCGGTCTGTCTCTGTCTGTCTGTCTACGATTTCTCTCCCTCTCGGACAGAGAGGGAAAGAAATCGTACGATCTCTCTCCCTCTCTGTCGGTCTATCTCTCTCCCTCTCTGTCGGTCTGTCTCTGTCTGTCTCTCTACGATTCTCCCTCTCGGACAGAGAGGGAAAGAAATCGTACGATCTCTCTCCCTTTCTGTCGGTCTGTCACTGTCTTTCTACGATTGCTCTCCCTCTCTATCCGTCTATCTCGATCTGTTTCTCTCTCAGCGGTGAAACCCACACGCTAGGTAATTCTATATCATTTAAGCTATGTTTGGATGACTGATGTTCCGAAGTTCCATTGATGCGTTTAATTTGATTAATTATACGCCAGGTTAGGATGAGGGCTAGATCCTCCCACTCAGTTTAGGAATCTTGGGCGGAGTGATAGGGTACTGGCATCGTTCGTTTGGGCGCCAACAATTTGAATTCCGTATGAGACTTCAAACAATAGACTAAGTGAAGTTACTGATATAAGATGAGTAACTGTAACAAGTAACTGTTCTTGTTCTAGCTCTAATAGGCATACCTAGTTTGTGCACTGAATTTTTTACTAGGGCCTACTAATTTCCGGATTTTGAAGAATTAAAAAACAAAAATTTAATATTCGTTGGCCAGTTTAATATTCGTCAATATTCGTAAATTTCTAAAAATCTTAATATTCGTAATATGCGCATGCTCGTTCTATGACTACAGTTCTACCTGAAAATAATGAAGACAGTTGCTTATGCAAAGCAATGCAATGCAGTTCACTTGAGTATTAAAGCCAGTTACTCATAACAATCATTGCGGAAGTTAGTTGCGTAGTAGCTGATTTTTTAGTTAAACTTTTCAGTTAATAACTAAACAATATTAGTTAACCTGTTGTTTAAACTAAACTATTTTTCTCCAGTTAAACTTCATCCTTAACTAAAAGATCTAAGTTTAACTATAAGTTTTCAACTTTTTAGTTAACTTTTGCCCATCACTGGGTTGAGGCAACAAGCAGCCAGGTTAGTGGCAAAATTAAGCGTTTTAAATTACTACAAGCTGTTCTCAAATGCTCAAATTGAATTATAAGATATTGTATTGTAAATTAATTACAAGATTAATAGTGCCAAGCGCCCCAAGAAAACCACACATTTCAGAGTGAAGAAGTCTTCTCGCAAAAAGAGTTCGCCTAAAGAGGCGGGCACACCCATATATCTCTAGTTGAGGTGAACATTGCCACTAAAGGGAACCTATGTTTCTATGTTTCACCTCTATAGCAACGCGGACCAATTAGAGTCCGTCATATAAGAACAACTTAGCCGAATAGATGTATAGGCCTACAATAGAGATAGGGTGGTCACAAAGTAACATTCAGTCAAGTCATTGTCAGAGAATGACAGACTGAGGAGATAATGGAGCTCATGTTCGAGCAGACACTGAATATCCAGAGCTTAGGTGATGGAAACGATTGGTTCATCGTAACTGCCGTAGTAATAGTAGTAGTAGGCCGTACTCGTAATTAGCTGTTGTCAGCGCTATTGTGCTCTTGTGCTACATTGCGCGATCGTAAGGTTGTACTTGTTCGACAATTTTTTGTTTCTTATTAATGGCGCTTACGAAATGTAAACTGTTATTAACTGTATTCACACGTGTACATTGTACTCACTGTTCATGGAATCGATTCGAATAAATTTGAAATTTGATTCGTAATCAGAATGATAAAGAAATCAAAATTAAACCTATCCGAAAGTTCATGGTAGACCTCGGACATAGGACAGCCCTATAGAACCATGAACTAGAGCACAGTTCTCAGACTCAACTGATCCAGAGAGTTAAACAACAGCCCGAACATCAGTTTGAGGGCCAGATGATTAAATGTATTTACTACACAAATTAAACTGAATATTAGGAAGAATAAACCAGGAATAAAGGAATAAATCTGGTTATATATATATATATATATATATATATATATATAAAAACAACCCTAATATATATTAGGGTGGTCCTTATTTGTCAACTTTTGCTTTTTTCATGGGGCACCCTCTAGGCTAGTTTGGTTTCTATGAATGAAAAAACAATTATGACATTTGTTGAGCTCAAAATAATAATATTTAGAGGTCGCTACTGGCTCTGAAAGTTTGCCATGATCAGCTAACATTAAGCTGTAATTGATACAAGCTAATAGTCATTGTGATTGAAGCTTGTAAATTATTATGCCATAAATGTTACGACTTGCATGGTTTGTATCTAGTCAACTTGATCTTTGCAAGTCTAGTAATGTAATTGAACATTTATATAGCGCCCCTTCGAGATATCTATTCAGAGGCGATCTCTGCGCTAGCTTATGTTAAATGTCATTACGAACGAACATTATTTATATCAGTTAGTAAAACAATGCTGAAATAGTACAGGAAAGTCCAGAATTAGGTTTTAGCTGACGGAATACACTGTAAGATTCAAGATACAAAGAGAGGTGTGTGACTAAGGTCAGGTATCATGCATTAAGTAATACAAAGCTATAAAGCAAAGAAGAAATCCTGACAGTGTTTTACGATTAAATAAAACCACCAAGCAAACAGTAGCAGATGCGTTCTTTCATAGCCAGTGATGTTCTCGAAGTTTGCGCAAAGGTACGTATTCCAACGCTTATAAAGAAGCATGTTGAAAAGAAAATTAAAGGTTACTTCAAAAACTATTTAAAAAATTAGGGAAAATAAGGAGAACAAGCAAAACAATCAGAAGTGCTAAAGAATAAAGAGGAAGAATGAAAAGCAGGTTTAGAGGATTTGTTTGACATTGCACATGCCCAAACCTTGCAAATAGCAGCATTGAAGGGGTAGGCAGTTTCTTTTAACACAGCCTATCGCAGGGGACCAAGATAAGATGTGTAGTGATGATAGGACTTTGGCAAGAAGAGAGAGTGAGTGTTGCACGTAAAAAGAATGCAAACAGCGGACCAAGAAATGGTGCCAGCATCCTGTTGGGGCAGACACTGGACAAGAATATGTTGTGGTGTGCATGTCACCATCTCATACTAGAAATAATGTGGAGGCAATGCCGCAGTGGTCATGCTTTCTCATGGTCCATCCAAAGGTCCAGACATAGTGATTTTCAAGAGATTGCAGAAAAGCTGAGAACTTATAGGCAGATCAAACTACGAAGCAGTGACAGCCGATGAGTTTTTGCACAGTGCAATTTCCTGTGCATCAAGAGATTATTGCCTTTGCTGAGAGTCAACTTCAACGATACCAACGACGAACGACTATCGCGAACTGGTGGAGCTGACCATCACCGTCTTGAGCGGAGTGCCTTCTAGGGACATACCACTCAAAGCACCAGCTGGACTGCAAAGAGCGAAGTGAATGGCCTGGAGTATTCACAGTCTTAAGATTTGGATGTTCAAGAGACAGTTCAAGTTGACAAGAAGAGAAGAATAGAGGATAGCTGACAACTGATTGTTCACTATAATGCTGTATGTCAAAGTCTTGTTTCGAGCACGGTGTGCGCCATCTGCTTCTTGAATTGACCTAGTGCTCTGGGAGGACATTGAGAGATTTATAGAGAAAATAGCGCAGTTACAGAGGTTGCAATGAAGAAATTTCTGGGTCACCTCTGGCATCTGTCGGAGGAATTGCTGGCTTATGCGTACTTTCATGACAGGGTTTCCATTGATACCAAGCGCCAAATGGTTGCTGCTCTGGATAAAACTGGCATCAAACATTCACTATAGAGAACAAATTTGATCAGCTCGAAGCAACTAGACGATTTTGTTAGGGAAAAGACTAGAAGATTCTTCAGCATTACAGGCATTCCATCAAGTTTCCTTCAACAAGATGTTGATGCTTGGCCAAAAGACAAGAACTGCGAGTTAGTAAAAGGCCACGGCCAGCTCAATAAGAGTTATGAATGACATAGCAGAGCTTGGATTGGCACTCATGGAAGAGTATAAAAATCTTTCAACAAAATAACGAAGATCAGAAGCAGTTTCTGCTGTTGGTTGTGAAGGAATATCGTCAAAAATATCCAGACAGGAACAAAAGACACAGTCACACAGATGCATTAATACATTAAATATTAATTGGAACTAAACATTTTCATGTTTTTGTGTGTGTTTTGACCCAAATAGTAAATACCACCATCTATCAGATTTTTTTAAATTTTTGCATAAGAATAGTACCCACTATACAATATTCAATGTTTGTCTGCTTTTTTTACCAATTTGATATATTATGTTCGGTCCGGTAGCAACCTCTAAATCTGATAAAATCTTTACAAACTTTTCAATATAAATATTTTTGTACCTAAAACAATAAGTTGGAAGGGTGCCTTCTTTAAAATTCATCAAAAATTTGTTTACATGGAGCTAAGGACCACCCTAATATATATATATATATATATATATATATATATATATATATATATATATATATATATATATATATATATCGGTGATCGAGGATGAATTCTTGCGCGTAATATGATGCGGCCTTATCTCAAGGTCGAGTCTCTTTTAAGTTTGATTAAATATAGCCCAGTGTAATTAATCTTTAAGTGAAGCGAATCACCACACCTCATCCTCTCTGTCCAACCTCTATTTGCTTATAAAGAGCTTTAGTGCTTTTATCATGCAATATATCATAGCTCGCATCAATTGTGCGACACCTCTTTGGGGACTTCGCTGCTTCTGACAACTGGCGCTTTGCGACCTTAAAGCTCTCACCCTAAATTTTGAGACGCTGGCCAAAATTTCACAAATCCAACCCTGCGCATTGCGTGCTCCTATGCATTAAATTCATTAAAATAATGCATCCAGACATTTTTGTAAGAGAATGAGGAGCCTCTTAAAAGAACTACGCATGTGGCTATTTTACAAATAATATTTTATAATAAATATGTTGGGCAACTTTGGTAAGTATTTAATTAATTGCAAGTAGACCAAAACATGTGTTAGGTGCATTTGATGAACTCACTACATTAGTCAGTAAGATTGCTTACCTTGTGAATCTGTTAACAGATATATCAGGTCACGTGCGTTTCTGGCATTACCCAACAAACGATTGCATCTATGACATCGATGAAAACCGCAAGAGCACTCAAACCTTATCCTTGTGTATCAATGCCACTCTAGACACCGTTGCTACTGTGGGGGCAGACACACAAGTTTTTGTATACGACTTGGCAACTAAGAAACGTTTGAATACCTTAGAATCAAGGTACTAATTAATTAATTTATAATTTAAACTGTTAACATATTGCAGTAGTAGAAGGACTATAATTGACGGAGCAATTTTTGACCTATATACGACTATAATTGACGGAGCAATTTTTGACCTATATACGACTATAACTGACGGAGCAATTTTTGACCTATATACGACTATAATTGACGGAGCAATTTTTGACCTATATACGACTATAACTGACGGAGCAATTTTTGACCTATATACGACTATAATTGACGGAGCACATTTTGACCTATATACGACTATAATTGACGGAGCACTTTTTGACCTATATACGACTATAATTGACGGACCACTTCACCAGAAATGACAATTAGTTTCAGCACCAATTCAAAGCTCAAATGACATCACACACCACACACCCACCTCAAACCATTAGAGAGTTACATTACGGGCAACCTACTCATTGCGCTTTGCATAATAACGAGGCATATTTAATTATTGAGTAAAACCCTCTTAAACAAGCTAACATATGGCATAGTTGGATGTCATCGGCTGCTATTGTGCTGACGTTATCAGTTTTTGATCCAAGTGTTTACAGCTGAGAGGCTTAGTGTTAGAAGCCTCCCTAGCGCAGGGAAGGCTGAGTGTGGGCATTAGCAAGAACACCACACACACACACACACACACACACACACACACATACACACACACACACACACACCGAAACCCACTATCTTTTCACAAGCGTTCCATACAACTGTAGCTTTTCACAAGGACACTGAAACACGGTGGGTTTTCACAACGTTTCCGATTAGGCGTTTGTACTTGCCTAGGGTTTGACATCACACACACAGCGACAAGCTCTACTAGCCAACTCGAATTATAGAGAATTGGACTGAGTTAGGGTTCGCTTTCTTAAACATCACTCATTATTCATTATATTTCGGCCTATACCCTTTTACACTTAGCCAACCGGCCATTCTAAAAAGCCTTAGCCTTTAAGCATGGAGGCCAATACAGCTAGCCTTTGCGCTTACACACTATTACAGCACACACAGGACCATTTTTCGCAATGAATATTTAGTACTTTCTCATTGTTTTTGGAGGCCTACCACACATTACTCATATCCAACAAGCCTATGTATTTACATTGAATTGTACAAAAAGAGCCTGAAATAGAGCACGCATTTCTCTTTTTTTTTTTTTTTTTTTGCTTCTCTTCAACTAACTTGAGCTCTACATCATTTAAATTTTTCTTAACTTGTGCTTTTTCTTATCTTGTACTTTGCATCCGTTAAATTTTTCTTAACTTGCAGGTCGCTTCTCTTAAAATTTTTCTTAACTCGAGCTCGGCAACTTTTAAATTTTTCTTAACTTGAGTTCTGATTCTTTTAAATTTTTCTTAACTTGAGCTCTACATCATTTAAATTTTCGTAACATTGCATCCGTTAAATTTTTTCATAACTTGCAGTTTGCTTCGTTTAAATTTTTTCTTAACGTGACAATTTTCTTAACTTGAGCTCTACCTATTTTAAATTTTTATTAACTTATGCTTTTTCATAAGTTGTGCTCTGCATCATTTTTCTTAACTTGTGGTTTTTCTTAGCTCGAGTTCTGCATCTTTTAAATTTTTATTAACTTGAGCTCGGCATCTTTTAAATTTTTTCTTACCTCGAGTTCTGCTTCTTTTAAATTTTTCCTAACTTGAACTCTACATCATTTAAATTTTTCTTAACTTGTGCTTTTTCTTATCTTGTACTTTGCATCCGTTAAATTTTTCTTAACTTTCAGTTTGCTTCTCTTAAAATTTTTCTTAACTCGAGTTCAGCTTCTTTTAAAATTTTTCCTAACTTGAACTCTACATCATTTAAATTTTTCTTAACTTGTAATTTTTCTTATCTTGTACTCTGCATCCGTTAAATTTTTCCTTAACTTTCAGTTTGCTTCTCTTAAAATTTTTCTTAACTCGAGTTCTGCTTCTTTTAAATTTTTCCTAACTTGAACTCTACATCATTTAAATTTTTTAGAACTCAAAACGCTGTGAAATTTGTATGCGTCGCAAATAGCTTAGCGTCGGTCTATACCGGTTATAGGGCTGGCTGGCTGGCGGGCGGAAAACACCTCCCCTCCCACAGCTCTTTCAATCGCGCTCTCGTGGTCTTGTAGCGTGTAAAGTCTTATACTATACCATCAGCTATTTGCGACGCATACAAATTTCACAGCGTTTTGAGTTCTACATTGTCACAGGTTGTAAAGACAACCTCATACACTTTAAAAATCTGATATAAATTCTAATGTGGCAACTTCTGAATAGATGAAGATGAGGTTTTATGTTTCTGTCGAAACAAGCGGTGTGAGTTCATTCATTCTTAGTGGCGAGTTATAGAGAGCAGACTCAGCAAAACTCCTCAACTGTGTACGTTTAATAATAACAATAATGATGCTGGTTGTATTTCAGAAAAGATATGAAAGAGTTATAGTACTGCTTTGCATTGAAGTCTAAATGGCATAAATTCACAGTGAGTGTATGAAAGAGTTATAGTACTGCTTTGCATTGAAGTCTAATGCCATAAATTCACAGTGAGTGGAGAGCACTCACACTTCTATGCGTCGTAGCCTATGTAATTGTAATTTTAGGTAAGATCACGCGACTCTGCTAATCTTTGCTTTAAAATTCCTCTGTTAAACAGCCTTATTTTACACGTCACTCTATCCAAAACTAGTTACTGTCCTTCTTGCCATGCGAAAATAATCATTCCGCTTGTATTCGAGTCGGTTAAAATTGACAATTACTGTGAGTATGTCTCACTCTCTGCCTCCCACACTCCCAGCCAAAATGCTTAACTGCCTCTATCGCTCCATCTGTAAAAGAAAATTGCTACGCAGAATAAAACACTTGAAGAAACCTATTCGTTGGAATGTACAATGCCTGAACTATAAACGATGCAAATTACACGTTATGAAAAAATTTAAACGTTGCAATGTACAAGTAAAGAAAAATTTAAAAAAAAAAAAAAAATGCCGAACTCGAGTTATGAAAAACCACAAGTCAGGAAAAATTTAAAGATGCAGAACTCAAGTTATGAAAAAATGCTGTAGAGCACAAGTTAAGAAAAAATTTAAAAGAAGCAGAGCTCAAGTTAAGAAAATGTTTAAATGATGCAGAACTCAAGTTAAGAAAAATTTTAAGATAAGCAAACTGCAAGTTAAGAAAAATTTAACGGATGCAAAGTACAAGATAAGAAAAATTACAAGTTAAGAAAAAAAAATTTCAATGATGTAGAGTTCAAGTTAGGAAAAATTTAAAAGAAGCAGAACTCGAGTTAAGAAAAATTTTAAGAGAAGCAAACTGAAAGTTAAGGAAAAATTTAACGGATGCAGAGTACAAGATAAGAAAAATTACAAGTTAAGAAAAATTTAAATGATGTAGAGTTCAAGTTAGGAAAAATTTAAAAGAAGCTGAACTCGAGTTAAGAAAAATTTTAAGAGAAGCAAACTGAAAGTTAAGAAAAATTTAACGGATGCAAAGTACAAGATAAGAAAAAGCACAAGTTAAAAAAAATTTAAATGATGTAGAGTTCAAGTTAGGAAAAATTTAAAAGAAGCAGAACTCGAGGTAAGAAAAAATTTAAAAGATGCCGAGCTCAAGTTAATAAAAATTTAAAAGATGCAGAACTCGAGCTAAGAAAAACCACAAGTTAAGAAAAATGATGCAGAGCACAACTTATGAAAAAGCATAAGTTAATAAAAATTTAAAATAGGTAGAGCTCAAGTTAAGAAAATTGTCACGTTAAGAAAAAATTTAAACGAAGCAAACTGCAAGTTATGAAAAAATTTAACGGATGCAATGTTACGAAAATTTAAATGATGTAGAGCTCAAGTTAAGAAAAATTTAAAAGAATCAGAACTCAAGTTAAGAAAAATTTAAAAGTTGCCGAGCTCGAGTTAAGAAAAATTTTAAGAGAAGCGACCTGCAAGTTAAGAAAAATTTAACGGATGCAAAGTACAAGATAAGAAAAAGCACAAGTTAAGAAAAATTTAAATGATGTAGAGCTCAAGTTAGTTGAAGAGAAGCAAAAAAAAAAAAAAAAAAAAAGAGAAATGCGTGCTCTATTTCAGGCTCTTTTTGTACAATTCAATGTAAATACATAGGCTTGTTGGATATGAGTAATGTGTGGTAGGCCTCCAAAAACAATGAGAAAGTACTAAATATTCATTGCGAAAAATGGTCCTGTGTGTGCTGTAATAGTGTGTAAGCGCAAAGGCTAGCTGTATTGGCCTCCATGCTTAAAGGCTAAGGCTTTTTAGAATGGCCGGTTGGCTAAGTGTAAAAGGGTATAGGCCGAAATATAATGAATAATGAGTGATGTTTAAGAAAGCGAACCCTAACTCAGTCCAATTCTCTATAATTCGAGTTGGCTAGTAGAGCTTGTCGCTGTGTGTGTGATGTCAAACCCTAGGCAAGTACAAACGCCTAATCGGAAACGTTGTGAAAACCCACCGTGTTTCAGTGTCCTTGTGAAAAGCTACAGTTGTATGGAACGCTTGTGAAAAGATAGTGGGTTTCGGTGTGTGTGTGTGTGTGTGTGTATATGTGTGTGTGTGTGTGTGTGTGTGTGTGTGTGTGTGTGTGTGTGTGTGTGTGTGTCTTGCTAATGCCCACACTCAGCCTTCCCTGCGCTAGGGAGGCTTCTAACACTAAGCCTCTCAGCTGTAAACACTTGGATCAAAAACTGATAACGTCAGCACAATAGCAGCCGATGACATCCAACTATGCCATATGTTAGCTTGTTTAAGAGGGTTTTACTCAATAATTAAATATGCCTCGTTATTATGCAAAGCGCAATGAGTAGGTTGCCCGTAATGTAACTCTCTAATGGTTTGAGATGGGTGTGTGGTGTGTGATGTCATTTGAGCTTTGAATTGGTGCTGAAACTAATTGTCATTTCTGGTGAAGTGGTCCGTCAATTATAGTCGTATATAGGTCAAAAAGTGCTCCGTCAATTATAGTCGTATATAGGTCAAAATGTGCTCCGTCAATTATAGTCGTATATAGGTCAAAAATTGCTCCGTCAGTTATAGTCGTATATAGGTCAAAAATTGCTCCGTCAATTATAGTCGTATATAGGTCAAAAATTGCTCCGTCAGTTATAGTCGTATATAGGTCAAAAATTGCTCCGTCAATTATAGTCGTATATAGGTCAAAAATTGCTCCGTCAATTATAGTCCTTCTACTACTTATTGCATATAAATATTACATTTAGTTTGCAGACTGCAACTGTTAGGTGCAATATCGTGCGATAAAGTAAATCTTTGTATTCCATGTATTGACTTCGTACTCGTATCGTAATCATACACTCGAGAAAATATGAGCCAACTTAGAAGCTAAACCCAGGAGCACCAGATTGTCCACACTACCGTTTTCCATTGAGTCATGAAATTTCGTTATGTGCAAGTAAGAAACTATCATGAAACTGAGTAACTATATATATATATATATATATATATATATATATATATATATATATATATAAGCAGCTGCAAGCCTAGCAACTAAGGCTAACTATGCAACTAAGTAACTAAGCAACTAAGTAACTAAGCAACTAAGTAACTAAGCAACTAAGTAACTAAGCAGTCATCACATGAGCCATACCATATTAATTGTTTAGGGCAATTTCGGCCTATCATGCGTACCGCAGTGTCTTTGCATCAAAATAAAAGGTCAGCTGCCAACAACTTACGATAGAATAGCTGCCAACAACTTACGATAGAATGCCGCGCAGAGTTTAGACTACGTCAGATGGAATTCGTTTTACTCGTTAGAAATCAGCCAAACAGTCGATCAGAGCAGGCACCGCACTTCAGGTGATATTCGTCTTGACACTGGCCAACCGAGTATCTGCGGGTCTATGATCCGACCTGTGACTGTCGTCCGCGATCTCGGCGTCACGTTGGAATCAGACCTGTCCATGAGAAGTCACGTGGCGCGAATCCTTGGCTGCTGCTTTCGTCAGCTCCGCCTCCTGAGAGGCTGCATCAGGTCCTTGCCTTTCGAGGCTGCCAGAGCGGCCGTCGCCGCCTTCGTCACCTCTCAGGTTGACCGCTGCAACAGCCTATTGGTTGGTGCGCTCAAGTGCCTTTTGGATTGCCTGCAGTCCGTTCTCAACGCTGCTGCGAGGCTGCTATGCAACCGGATGAAATATGATCATGTCACGCCACTCCTCCGTGATGTTCTGCACTGGCTGTCAGTCTCTCTGCGTATTGAGTTCAAATCTGTTTGGTGGTTTACAAGTCACTTCATGGGGCCGCCCCTGAGTATTTGCGCGATTACTGCATCGGGACGCATTCCTCGGCCTACGGGTTGCGATTCCGATCGCTCGAGAAAAGCGATCTTCGCGTAAGACGGATGAGAACCGTTTGGCGATCGCGCTTTCTCGGCGGCCGGCCCCAGATGCTGGAACGGTCTTCCTCCTGCCCTGCGAGCGGCTAACACAATTGACTCCTTCAAATCTGGACTCAAGACTTATTTGTTCTCTAAGGCCTACCCTGCTGTTAGTTGACTGTGAGGCGCCCTTGTAACGGCATGGCTGTGTTACGGCGCCATATAAATTGTAACTGTTATTATTATCATTATCATCATCATCATCATTATTATTATTATTATTATTATTATTATTATTATTATTATTATTATTATTATTATTATTATTATTATTATTATTATTATTATTATTATTATTATTATTCTTATTCGTAAACCACAGGTTGATACACCAATTGGCACAAAGAACGTCCGAAGCTTCAAACACAAATCCATTCCTTGGCCGAAACAATTAACATTTGTATCCTGACGATATTGAACTATTCGTATAGCCTAATTTTTTAGTTTCACTATCAATCTTGCTCTCCCAACTACCTTATTCATGATTTCAGTAATTTCAAATTCTTAATGGCTATAACTAACAAATTCTGCTGAATCCTTGTGAAACCGAATTACTTCTCTTAGGTACCAAATCATAAACTCCGCAATTTCGTTGGCCCATATCAATGCAACTCTAGTTCCCAGCCTTGCCGAGTCATCAAATCAAGTTATCAAATCTAGGGCAGTGTCCTGACGCTCTACAAGTGTTTCTCGTGGCTCTTGCTCTCTACTGGAGCGCTCTACAAGTTCACACGAATCATCAGGAGGCGACTCTGTCATTTTCAATAGTTGTATTAATGATGTTAACGAGATGAGACGTAAACGTAAATACGGTACAGAGTTTCTAATTCGATTTATGGCACCACTTAAATATTATACCGTACTAGACTAATTCTTGACTCTCTAAAATCTATATGATATTAATAGAATTTGAGTTTTGACTCTGTGATTTGGAAATATTTCCTCATACAGCTTTCCGAGATTGATCCTCTAAAAGACGTAGCCAAAGACCAAATACGAAATCTAAACCTATTATTGACACGGCCCGAACGTTGCAAGATATAAACTGAAATTGATATCTCCCAGAATTGTCAGCTTGTTAATCCAAGAATTCAAATCAATTAATATTCCGAGATTGATGATAGTCCCGTTTGAGCCCATTACCTTCGACAACTATTCGAACAAATATCACTACACAAAAAGTTGCCCCGACAAGAAACTGCGACTGACGGTTCCGATTCCTACCGAAAGAAAGCGCGCCTCGCCTGATTTATTGGCGCCAACGACGTTCGCTTATAATGTAATTAGCCTATAGGTCTAGTAGAGTTTCCGCGCTGAGTTTCCCTCGCGAGGAAATCTTGGCTGGGCAAAGAAACCCTTCTTCTGTCCATCTACATGTAGGTCCATCTGGGTCCCTTCTAATTACCCTAGAAATGCTGACTAACGGTGCTGTGGAAGTATTTACATTAGATTAGATAGCGTTTACCCTTCAGTTTGGTAAACTGCGTGAGTACATACATATTTTTGAATTGCTGTGAATCAACAGGTTATAGAAACAGGTAGGAAATCTGGCCTTTGTTTGATCTTAACCTACTCAAGGCCGAGTATTTAACTTTTACAGCGAAGACCGAAATAAGATGGATGGTCACAAGGCTCGCGTGTTTGCAGTACAGTTTCATCCTTCTGATCCTCATGTCTTTCTGACAGGTGGCTGGGATGACACCGTACAATACTGGGACAGCCGTAACCCTCGGGCTTTCAGGCAAGTTATTAATACTGGCGTTCATCCAGTTATATCTATTACATTGTAAAGAATTAAACAGTTCAACTGTGAGTTAATCATTAGAAATAACTCAGCAAACGCAACTTTCACACATTACAACTCGTCACCTGCTACAGCAGCAAAGCTTTTATAAGCATTGATACAATGTTGGTTTGGGGCATTGTTATGGTAGCAATTATAATTATTAATGTGATTTATAGGTGTGATGAATCAGTATGTTTTTTAAAATAAATGTTGATATCCAGAACAGGCAGGCCGATAAAACAGAGGCGGTTTTTGGCTAATAAGCAACTTGATAAAGCAGGGGTGTCAAACCTTTTGTAATGGCGGGCCATTGGCAATACTTTCCAGCAAGTGGCGGGCCAGGGTGTCGAAGGCGCCTGAGCAAAATGGGGTAGGGATTTGGAAGGGGCTCGGTGAGATATTTTTGCAAAACTAAATCTTAATTGGTGCATTTTTTAGCACACCAAGTCAAATTACGTAGGCTTATCAAATTTTAATTTTGATCTTCATTATCAGTCACGAACATCACATAAAACTCATTAAGCCTAAGGTCATGTATTCTAGCTGAGAGCTAGGCAGGCCTATTGTTCATCAATAACTCAAAGTTATCTTAATCTGATATTCAAAAATTAAAACAAGTTCCTGTCAAACGCATTGTAAGCTCGCAATAAAAAAATTAATGAGATAAATTTGAATAAAATGTCTGTCCTGAAAAGGAAAAAATTTTTCCTTTTCAGGACAGACATTTTATTACAGTTTCAAGTTGGCAGTGCAACTATTACTAATCAATATATTTAATATATTGATTAGTATAGTTGCACTGCCAACTTGAAACTGTTTTCTTTTGACGAGAGGAGGAATGTCAGGATGCTTATCTACAGCAAGCGATACTCTGAGATTTGCAAGTAGATTTGAGTCAGTCAGCCGTGATCTATGTCTTGTCTTAACAAGCGTCATCTTTGAATATCCGTGCTCACACAGGTGTGAGCTGGCAAACAAACACAGCATTCGAGCAGCATGTGTTCGTAAATGAGGAAAGGTTTCTCTGGGCAGTTGCTGATTAAACACCTGAACTTCTGTACTTGTGACTTTGGTTTTCAATGCCGTGTTACACTGCAAATCAACGAGCTCCAATTCTAACAAACTTGGAACAGTCGCAGGATTGATTCCAAATGGATTGTTAAACAGCTTAAATTGGTCCTCTGTCTGAATGCTGAGAAGCGTTTTCAATTGAATCAAGTATGTCTGCCATATTTAGCAGAGTCCAAAACGATGTTTAATGCTTTGGCACAGTGGCGTAACGAGGGGCAGGGGGCGGCCGCCCCCGGGCGCAGGACAGGGGGGGGCGCAAAATTAGGTCTGAAAATGTGTTTTTTGTGAAAGAAATCAGGTAAAAATTTGAAAATAGTTTAAAAAAGTAACTTTTGTACGTGAGTCTTGGGGGGCGCGGGCGAGGGGGGGCGCAAAATGAGATTAAATTTTGACAAGTTCTTGTTGAAAAACAGACGGAAAAGCAAAAAAAAAAGGTTTTCAGGAAATTCTTGCCTCCGGGCGCACGAACCCCTAGTTACGCCACTGCTTTGGCATGATTCTTAGCTTCGTTCATGTGTTCAAAGTGCTGGGCAATGCCCTTGCGCAAGTTACGAAGCCCAAAGCTGAAGTTTAAAATAATAAATTAAATAAATAATAAAGTGTCCCGACATATGAAAAGGTACCATAAGTCGGGTTTGGAGTTATTATGCCTTCACAAACCAGCTAAGTGAGCTGAACATTTTGCTGAAAACCAGATAAAAATTGGATGATAAATGACCGACTTATAAGATAAAACATGGCTTAACACGAGAACTGGACATTTTCGGGAAATTTGTTTTTAAAACACGACACATTTTGTCTAGACAATTCTGACCAATGGTGGGTGTTTTAGTGACCAGTTAAACCAGAAAATAAGTGGTGAATGTGCTCTATTTAGCGATGACATCATACCTTAGGCTTGCCTGCTGCTAAAAATACCAAGAGCTCAAATTTGATAATATATTCCCCCGACGTCATTATGCGCGATTTCTCGTGAAACCGTACGCCGACTTATGGTACCTTTTCATATGTCGGGACACTTTTATCTAGAATGCTCGTGTCAAATCATATGCTTCAGCAATGGTAATATCACAGTATAAATAATTACACAATTATTATATATCTAATTTTACTATTACTGTGGTAATATCTTTACCTTGCAGCTTAACATTAAGTGCATTTGGTATTGACTGTGGAAAAGTAAAAAATTCGAACTTTTATTCTCAAATTTTGTAGTCTTTCGGCACAGGGCCGCGGGCCAGAAAAAAATTATCGGCGGGCCAGAAATGGCCCGCGGGCCTGCTCTTTGGCATCACTGTGATAAAGGCAAGTTTTAATTTGATTATGGTTAGGTTCTTTTTTACACTGTGTAGTCCATGGCCCTACTAGGTCCTCTTGGTACGTTACATACTTTAGCGCTAGTTAACATGGATCTAACGTAGTGAACCGATATTCATTGTTGTAGACGTCTATATGGTCCTCATATATGTGGAGACGCTCTGGACATGGACCCGGTGAACAGTCAAATCGTGACTGGTTCTTGGAGAAAAGAGAAAGCGCTACAAGTACTTATTGAATCCGATTATTCCTTATTTGAACCAATCTTTATTTTAGAACACGCATAAGGCTACAGGTATACAATATTATTATTATTATTTTCATTATTTTTGCAACAGATAGAAATTATTCCTTATGAATAAAAAAGTTATCATTGTCATTTGATGAAATCCAGAGGGTGTGAAAATTATTTATTTATTTATTTATTTATTATTATTATTATTATTATCATCATCATCATCATCATCATCATCATCATCATCATCACCATCGTCATCATCATCATTATCGTTAATATTGTAACAAATATTATTATAAAACTATTAATTATTATATTAATAATAATAATATTAATAATAATAATAATAATAATAATAATAATAATAATAATAATTATTATTATTATTATTATTATTATTATAAATCGATTTGTAAAGCGTAAGATAATGTAGATGTAACTAAGTGCTCCTCCAATGCGCTTAAGTAGCTAGCAGCTAATCAGATGACATAAACATAGACGTCTTAGGGCTGTTCGGCGTTCTGTCTCATCTTCTGTTTTCACCACTCTGGTTCATGCTTTCATATGCTCCCGAATTGACTACTGTAATTCCCTTCTCATTGGTCTTCCTAAGATCCGTCTTTCACCTCTTCAGTCGGTCCTAAAGGCAGCCGCCAGATTAATAGCACGCCTAACACGGTACTCTCACATTTCTACTTTCATGTTTGAACAACTGCACTTGCTTCCTCTCTCTGTTCGCATTAAATTCAAAATCCTCATTTTAGTCTTCAAGGCACAAAGGGGTCTTGCCCCAAAATATTTAGCTGATGTATTACTCCGGCCTCCTTCAGCCTCCTCCCATCGACCACTACGCTCATCAAACAGGCTTGAGCTTCTAGTTCCTCATACTAGAACAGCTATGGCTCAGTCCTGGTCCTTTACATCAATAAAAAATTTTTATTGGTCCCTCTCTTTGGAATGCGCTGTCTCCATCTACTCGCTCTCGAATTCTAGCTAGTAACCTCTCTTCCACCTTTGCTTTTCTCAAAACCTTTTTCTTCTCTTGTGGCCTTGCGCACTGGGAGCTCCTCTGAATGGTTCACCCTATGAGAGGCGCTTTATAAATGTTTGAATACAATACAATAAACAGATAATAATATTTATTATAGCAATAATAATAATAATAATTAGGCTGCATCAGGTCCTTGCCTTTCGAGGCTGCCAGAGCGGCCGTTGCCGCCTTCGTCACCTCTCAGGTCGACCGCTGCAACAGCCTACTGGTCGGTGCGCCCGAGTGCCTCTTGGATTGCCTGCAGTCCTAGTCCAGTCATTAAACAACAATTATTCATGGAGGTTCAACAAAATTTTTACAAAAGGTTTCTCGACGGGTTTCACTTCTTTGATATGTCTACGTTAAAAGAAAAAAAGTTTCCCAAAATATGACATGGGCAACTATGTGAAAATGGGTAAAATCCAAGATGGCCGCCATCAAAATTCAGATCAGTCACTTGAAAACAAATAAACGTCATGCATGTATATAGTGGGGTACGAATGCTGAAACCAATGCGCCCCTTTGGTTCCAGATAGTACATGGGTAGACGAGTCCAAAAAACCCGGAAACAAATTTTTACGGCCCTCTAGCGGCTGTGGCAGCCATTTTACAAAATGGCCGACAGAAATTGATATTGTTCAATATCTCAGCTTCTCCTTCTCTTAGAATCGTGATTTTGGTGTCTAAACATACATATTTAGGGGCAAGGATTCCAATAGAACTAATTGCAAACACTTATCTGCACGAAATTGGCAGCCATTTTCCAAAATGGCCGACCAAAATAAAACTTTGTCATTATCTCAGCTTCTAATTCACTTATAATCGGGATCTTGGTGTCTAACCATGCATATTTAATGTCAAGGATTCCAATAGAGCTAATTAGAAACACTTATCTACACGAAATTGGCAGCCATTTTCCAAAATGGCCGACCAAAATAAAACTTTGTCATTATCTCAGCTTCTAGTTCACTTATACTCGTGATCTTGGTGTCTAACCAGACATATTTAGGGTCAAGGATTCCAATAGAATTAATTGCCAACACTTATCTACACGATATTTTCATCCAGCGGTCTCATTTAGGGGAGGGGGATTCCCCTAGTTTGAAAATCAACCGTGATAGGCTCATGGCGTGTCAACTATAAGCATAGTATGATTCAAACTTATTCATTTCATCATACCATTTCTGAAACTTAGTGTTCTGTTCATGATCATGTGGAAATAAAACAAATTCTGGTATTATTTAAGCAATTCAGGATGTTATTAATGTTCCCATAAATGTATATTGAACAATAGTTCTGTCCACATTTTGGAACCAGTGTCCAGAGAAAGTACTTCCCACAGAGTTACACAACATCGTCCACGTCATTCAGTGTGGTCCATTTCACTTCCTAGCCTCCTTCGATCGCTTGCAGCCACCTCCATTCACCAGGACATGGTAGTTTAGAACAGTTTTGAACATCTGTGCCCAAACTTGACCTGCAAGGTAGGCGACACTCTTTGTGTGTTTCACAAGTGCAGATTGAATCGGTGGAAGGCCATCCACTGGTCGCCTTTCTGTGAGAACAGCTGCCTCCGTGCCTCATTCACTTCCTCCTCACTGCTCTCACGGTCGTACAGAAGAACTACAGAGCGATCCAGTAGGCCCGCATCGAGCTTATCATGATCATCAACAGAGCTGCAGGTTGATGCTAAGGTGCAGAAGGTTGGGGAGACGTCGTTGAATGTCTTCAAAATGTCTTCAAAATGTCCCATACAGTCCTTTTTTCACAGTCAGCAAAGGATGATACTGTGTCGCATCTGCTAAATGCGTGTAGGAAGTGCAAGGCTACGCACTTCTCTGGGGCGAAAGCACGTGCCATCTCAGGTATCTGAAGCTTTTGCCTGAGTCAAAACCAACCCACGAACCGTCAAGTCTGAGCTGCTGAACTGCTGCTATGACCAACTCCAACACGTCAGAGTCAACTGTGTGTATCATCACTTTACGATAGCCATGTTTGGCAGCATAGGAGACATGCAGGAAAATCAGCTTCGTCCCGAGTACATGAAGAAAGTCCAGTTGTGTCCCTTGGCCCCTTGGCTGATCGAGTACAGAGAACGTCCCTGTAATATGTGGTTACGATCTGTCTTTCTGTTTCTATTTCAAGTTTTCCTATTGGCAGGCTCAAGAAAGGAAAGAAGTGTGATTTGTTTTCTCCTTCCCAGAATTTCCTGCCAGTAGATCTTTAGAAGAGTCAACGCGCCGGCGGCTTCCCTTACCCCTAACGCTAGTACTATGTCTTCAAGCTGTCATGCACATATTCATTCCATGCCACATCTACCCCATGCACATGCTCTAGCCGTCTTGTGATGTAGGGGAAAAAATATGGAAGGCATAATCTGAGAAGGTGGATGCAGTGCCAGGCTTGAGCATGTTGACTATGACTGCTCCATCCAGTTTAACAGCATCAACAGTAGGTACACCCAGTGGAAGGGCCTGGGTGGATATCTGCGAAGGCATCATCTTTTGAAGTGGCAACCAGCTCTTCTAGACAGCTCACAATGTATGACTTTGTTCCTAGCCATAATTTACCCTTATTCGTGAGTGATGATGGGTATGCCTGATTCTCATGTGCAAAGAATTCGTCCAGGTCTCCTTCATGAGTCTGACAGCAGATGTACATGTACAACCTGGAGTATAGTGAACAGTCACTCTTCACAGATGACAACATTTGCTTTGTTTGTGACTTATACCGTACAGGTGGATGACTGAAGAGAGGGGAGTGGTTTCGTTTGATTGGGTCACTGACAGGTCGCGATTAGGTAGCTAAACGTTTGTTGACAAATGTTTCCTACTGCTTTTCTCCTGTTTTCTCGATGTTCCGCATTATGTTGATCACTGCTGTATCCGCCAGATGTCTCGTATCAAGGACAAGTTGTCATTTCAGTCGTCGATGAATGAGTTTCCCATCTCCTCGATCACATTACATGCGGACAGCCTTAAAAATGTTACCTGCGTGCTTTTTGTCTGCTCATGATGTCGGAGTTCAGACTCATTTTCTGGTTTCTTCATGGAACTCTTCAATCTCTGGTCCAGATAGCATACATCGTACAATTGCAGGTCTTGTGGATTCTCTGTGTGTTCTACATCACCTCCGTCATCCTTCACACAGACCTTGTTCTGCTCATGGGTTTAGTGTATGGCAATATTGGAGAATGCACGCCCTGTTTTCGTTACTGTGAAGTTGCCGTGCAGACATTCATGGCACACAGCAGGACAGGTGTTTGCAATTACTTTGATTGGAATCCTTCCCCCTAAATATGTACGTTTAGACACCAAGATCACGATTTTAACTGAACTGGAAGCTGAGATAATGACAAAGTGGGCCATTTTGGAAAATGGCTGCCAATTTGCGCAGATAAGTGTTTGCAATTAGTTCCATTTGAATCCTTGCCCCTAAATATGTATGTTTAGACACCAAAATCACGATTCTAAGTGAATTAGAAGCTGAGATAATGACAAAGTTTTATTTTGGTCGGCCATATTGGAAAATGGCTGCCAATTTCGTGCAGATAAGTGTTTGCAATTAGTTCCATTGGAAATCCTTGCCCCTAAATATAATATGTATGTTTAGACACCAAGATCACGAGTATAAGTGAACTAGAAGCTGAGATAATGTCAAAGTTTTATTTTGGTCGGCCATTTTGGAAAATGGCTGCCAATTTGTGCAGATAAGTGTTTGCAATTAGTTCCATTGGAATCCTTGCCCCTAAATATGTATGTTTAGACACCAAAATGACGATTCTAAGTGAATTAGAAGCTGAGATAATGACAAAGTTTTATTTTGGTCGGCCATTTTGGAAAATGGCTGCCAATTTCGTGCAGATAAGTGTTTGCAATTAGTTCTATTGGAATCCTTGCCCCTAAATATGTATGTTTAGACACCAAAATCACGATTCTAAGAGAAGGAGAAGCTGAGATATTGAACAATATCAATTTCTGTCGGCCATTTTGTAAAATGGCTGCCACAGCCGCTAGAGGGCCGTAAAAATTTGTTTCCGGGTTTTTTGGACTCGTCTACCCATGTACTATCTGGAACCAAAGGGGCGCATTGGTTTCAGCATCCGTACCCCACTATATACATGCATGACGTTTATTTGTTTTCAAGTGACTGATCTGAATTTTGATGGCGGCCATCTTGGATTTTACCCATTTTCACATAGTTGCCCATGTCATATTTTGGGAAACTTTTTTTCTTTTAACGTAGACATATCAAAGAAGTGAAACCCGTCGAGAAACCTTTTGTAAAAATTTTGTTGAACCACAACTATTTAATGACCGGACTATCCGTTCTCAACGCTGCTGCGAAGCTGCTATGCAACCGGAGGAAATATGATCATGTCACGCCGCTCCTCCGTGATGTTCTGCACTGGCTGCCAGTCTCTCATCGTATCGAGTTCAAGATCTGTTTGTTGGTCTACAAGTCACTTCATGGGGCCGCGCCTGAGTATTTGCGCGATTACTGCATCGGGACGCATTCTTCCGCCTCCGGGTTGCGACTCCGATCGCTCGAGAAAAGCGATCTTCGCGTAAAACGGATGAAAACCCGGTTTGGCGATCGCGCCTTCTCGGTGGCCGGCCCCAGATGCTGGAACGGTCTTCCTCCTGCCCTGCGAGCGGCTAACACAGTTGACTCCTTCAAATCTGGACTCAAGACTTATTTGTTCTGTAAGGCCTACCCTGATGTTAGTTGACTGTGAGGCGCCCTTGTAACGGCATGGCTGTGTTACGGCGCCATATAAATTGTCACTGTTATTATTATTATTATTATTATTATTATTATTAATAGTAATAATAATAATACTAATAATAATAATAAGCCTGTCGGTTTGACTGTTCAGCGATTCAACGGAGTCGCCTTCCAGGGCACCATGTCAAAGCTGCCAGACGGGGGAGAGCGATGGTCACAAGAGCACTAACGCTTTTTATGTTAACTGTCACTTCTCATAATAATAATGGTGACGGTAATAATAATAATAATAATAATAATAATAATAATAATAATAATAATAATAATAATAATAATAATAATAATAATTATAATAAGCAGCGGGGGTAGTTGCCGATGTGGAAACCATTGAACGCGAGTGCAGAGAAATGGGGCTATCTCTAAACCACGCAAAATGCGAGCTAATAACGCACTCTGTCGACGCGTTCTCCCCTGAACCGCTGAATCGCTTTTCGGTCACTACACCGGAAAAGGCCGTCCTTCTGGGCGCTCCACTTTCCACCTTGGATGCTCTCACGGCCTGTCTTGAAACTCGATGCTCTGAGTTATCTCTGGCCTTGTCCAGACTGGTAAGCGTCACTAAACACGACGCCCTCATTTTGCTAAGATGTTCACTCAGCTCACCTAAGCTGATGCACGTCCTTCGCTGTGGTCCTTGTTCTGGCCATCCACTTCTTGAACATTATGACTCACTTTTGAGAACCGGTCTTGGCTCAATTCTGAATCTTTCGCTGACGGAAGACCAATGGTTGCAGGCCTCCCTTCCTGTGAAAGCTGGGGGTCTGGGCATCCGCAGGGTATCTTCGCTTGCGCTTCCCGCCTTTTTGGCTTCCGCTGCAAGTACCCTCGCTCTCCAATCCTTCATGCTTAGCAATGTAATCTTAGATACAGACACACAATTTGACGCCTCATTTGAACATTGGTGCCTAAAATACCCCACCTCTTGTCCAGATGGAGAGCTTCCTCATAAGCAGTCATTTTGGGACAAACCTATTATTGCAGAGACAATAACCGAGCTTGACCACTTTCACACTAGTGATTACCATCAAGCACGTCTGAAAGCAGTCTCAGCACCTCATGCAGGTGACTGGCTGTTTGCTTTACCCATAAGTACATGTGGTCTCAGATTGGATGACGAGGCGGTTCGAATAGCGGTGGGCCTCCGTCTAGGCACCGTCATTTGTCATCCACACAGCTGCCCATGTGGCACTCTGGAGACCCCTGCATTAGGCCAAAACAAAACCCACAGGTTTCTTCAGTTTGAACTATGTTTTAGACATTTCCAGGCCTCTGCCAGGGGCCCCTGCCATAGAACAGGGCCCCGGGTAAAAACCCCTCACTGACTCCCCGGGTCTCCCCTCTCATCGGCCCTGGTTCAAGCACATTAAAACAATTCACTTCCGAAAATGCGAGCCCCTCAAAAGCCCGGGTGCTGCAGCACCCTTAGCACCCCCGAAAATGCGGCTCGGTCTAGGCACCGTCATTTGTCATCCACACAGCTGCCCATGCGGCACTCTGGTGACCGCCGAAGGCTCGCACGGCCTATCGTGCCGCCTAGGCCCGGGCAGACAAGCCCGACACGCGGTCCTGAATGACTTAATCTGCAGAGGTCTCATTCAAGCGGGCATCCCGGCGGTTAAAGAACCCCCGGGTTTGTCAAGGTCGGATGGTAAAAGACCAGACGGCCTAACACTGATTCCGTGGCGCTCGGGTCGGTGCTTGACCTGGGACGTCACAGTTGCTGACACAGTGGCCCCTTCTTACTTGTCCACAACCTCCAACCAGCCGGGAGGAGCTGCTGAACTGGCTGAAGCCAGAAAAAATGCTAAATACATCCAACTGATGCAATCCTACCACTTTGTCCCACTGGCTTTTGAAACCATGGGACCAATTAACGCCAAGGGACTGGCCTTTCTCGCCGAATCTTGCCTTACAACAACTGTACTACACTGTATAGTTCAAATTCACTGTCATCAGCAGTTTCTAAGTTTGGCGCGCTAACTGCACGTGTAAAAAGAATCTACCGTCAGCCAATGTTTAGGCTACTTTAGGCCAAGCGCCCACGAGCCGACAGCGCAACTAAGGCCTAAGACTAAAACGCTTAACAATCGATACACATTATATATATATCAACCTAAAGAACACCTGTGCTCATTATATATGCAAAACACTTGTTCACATTACCTCCTTCCCTTTCTTTGGATTGAGCAAATTAAATTTAAAAATTTGCAAAATCATCTAAATTATGAAAATCGTACTAAATTATGCAATAAACTTAATACTATATAATACAGTAAAATAAACAATCTTATAATCTAGATAAACAATCTGCTACAACATTTAATCGTCCTTTCTTATAATTAACCTCTACATCAAAAGTTTGCAGTGCTAAAGCCCAACGCACCAGTTTAGCAGACTTAGACATAGATTCAGTCAGATAAGTTAAAGGATTGTGATCGGTAAAGATGTGAACTTTAGATCCAATGATTATCTCTTTTAACTTATTTAGAGCCCAAACAATAGCATAGGCTTCTTTCTCCACAGTTGCCCATCTCTTCTGGGTGTCAGTCAATTTCTGACTTATAAATGATACAGGGCGTTCTATTCCCTTATCATCCATCTGCGTTAAAACAGCTCCTACTGCAAAATCACTGCTATCACAGTACAAATTAAAAGGTTTTCCAACATCAAAAACATATAAAACAACTTTAGAGCGTACAGCATCTTTAAGTAAATTAAATGCCTGTTGATGTCTATCAGTCCAATCAATCTTATCTGGAACATGTTTGCTTGTCAAATCAGATAGAGGCTTCGCAATCTGTGCGAAATCTTTGATAAACTGTCGATAGTAACCAAAAAATCCCAGCAATTGCTTAACTTGTTTCTTCGTTTCTGGGGTTTTCAAATTAATTAAACTTTCAATTCTATCTGGATTCATTTGAATCGTTCCAGAACCAACCACATGACCGATGAACTTTACCTCACTCTTACCAAAGATACATTTCTTTAAGTTCAGAGTAATGTTATGCAGTCTCATTTGCATTAAATATGCATCTAAATGCTGTAAATGAATCTTCCAATCATCTGAATGCACAGCAATGTCATCTACATAGGGCTCAGCAAATTCATTTATAGGCTGTAAAACCATGTTAATTGCTTTAACAAATGTTCTTCCTGAGTTGATCATCCCGAAGGGAACACGAGTAAACTCGTACAGTCCATTGTGAGTAACAAAAGCAGTTTTCCATTGATCAGTTTGCTTAACAGGACAAGTCCAGTAAGCACTTCGACAATCAAAAATCGAGATCACATTTGATTTTCCAACTTTGTGCAACACATCTTTTACAATCGGCATCGGATATTTACAATCCACAGTGAACGAGTTAATGTATCTGTAGTCGCAGGCAAGTCTCAGAGAACCGTCTTTCTTTTTAACAATTACCAACGGACTTGCCATTCTGCTCGAAGATGGTTTTATAATGTTGGCTTGAAGCATTTCTTTAATTTGTCGTTCAACTTCTGCTCGATAGATGAGTGGAATACGGTAAGCCATAAATTCTTTTTCACGAAATTCCGGTTTCAGTTCAATTTCATGTTCAACCAATGTACATAGTCCAGGCTTTTCAGAAAATCGATCAGAATATTTGTTCAGTACTTCCAGTAATTGTTTTTGTTGAGTCAATGTTAAATGGTTAATCTGATCGGGATCAAGATTCAGTGAGTTCTTTTCATCTTGCAAGTCATTCTTTGTCAGCAGTTCAACCACTGAACCAAAGTCTTCATCTTCTTCAACGATTAGTCCACAACTCATTGCTCTTGTAATGTACTTTCTGATTTTATTTGCGTGAATTATCTTTCGACAATCGTCACCCATATCAATCAAATAAGAGTACTTTGATCTTCGTTGTATGACAGTACATGGACCATGCCATCGTGACATCAGTTTATTTGTTGAAGTCGGATACAACACAATCACTTTTTCACCCGGTTCAAATTCTTTATGTTTCGCTCTTTTGTTGTATTGATTCGTATACTGTAATTGCTTCTCTCGTGAATATGATTCTGCAAACAGTAATGCTTTTTCCATATTTGCTTTCATGTCTTTCAAGTACTTTTCTGGTTGGATTCCAATATGAGGTGGTAAATTAATTTCTCTTGTCCAACTTTCTTTTAGAATTGCCAGTGGTCCACGCGGAATCTTTCCATACACCAACATATAAGGAGCAATTCCAGTAGTTGCATTCGGTACTTCTCGTAATGCCCACACTGTAAACGGAATCACTTTATGCCATTGCCTTGGATTGTCAACAATTACATGATGGATCATTTTCTTGAATGTTTGGTTCCATCTTTCTACTAATCCAGCTGCCTCTGGATGACCTGGCGTATCAAATCTTGGACTACAACCCATTAAATTCAGAAATTCTCTTGTCAGACTCGCAGTAAAATTTGTTCCTTGGTCACTTGTGATCACTGAAGGTACACCAACGTTCATGAACAACTCCATCAAAGCATCACACACAGCTTTTGCAGTTAATGACTTCAACAGGAACACTGTAGGCCATCTGGTGCAAGAATCGACAATACATAAACAGTACTTGTGACCTGCAGCAGATGCTGGCTCGATTGGTCCTACACAATCCACAGTAATTCTTCTAAACGCCACATCTTCTCTTGGAATTGGAGTGATAGGAACCCTGTCCATCACCAAACTTCTTGCCTTTAATTGACATTTCTCACATGATTTGCAAAATTTCACTATATCTCTTCTCATCTTTGGCCACGTAAAAGATAACTTTATTCGTTCTCTAGTTTTCTCTTCTCCAAGATGTCCTCCAAATACTGATTCGTGAGCCAACTCCATCACTTTCATTCGTCGCTCTTTTGGTAACACCAATTGATATATCGTTTGCTCTAATATTCGATATCTCTTGTACAGTAAGCCATTTACCACGCAGAATTCAGATTCTTTATCTGGCGCTAAATTCCACCATGCTTTCAATGATTCATCTTGTCTCTGCTGTTCTTCGAATTTCTTTGCGTCTGCAATCTGCATCTGTTGTTCTTCATCTTTCTCATTTTCTTCAAACAAATCTCCTATCGCCACATCACAATCATTATCCTCTTTCGTTTCATTTAGATTACCATTCTTGCATGCAGCCATCTCTTGTTCACTCATCTCTGCTGTTATACCGTCTTGCATTAAACTTTGTTGATCATCGCTTTCGTTTTCCTCTTCACTTGAACTTTCAGTTTCACTTTCCTCTTCGACATCTACCACTTTCTTTCGCTGACTCTGCAATCTCGTCGTTACATTCGCTTGAACATCTCCTTGTATCATTTTCACTTGTGGCACGGCTTTAAGTTCTGCAATGATTTCTGGATGCAACAAGAATCTTTCTGTGCTTCCCATTTTTGCAATACTAGCACACATCAATGTTACATACGGTGTCAGTGAACATTTGATTTTATGCGGAATTATCTCTTCTTCCACATCGTTACAACACAGCCTTACATCAACTTTCACTAACTTTGCAGGAATGGCATCTCCTGCCACGCATTGTAAGTTCACTTTTCCAATCTGCTCCACCTTCATGCCTTCCAGTAATTCTTCACTAATCACCGGAACCTCTGCTCCAGAATCAATCAGTGCTTTTACTTTTATTGGTTCTTTTCCTGCTGTTCCACGAATTTCTACCTCGACGTACTGCAATAACACTTTCTTTAATGTTGTACTTTCATCTTTTCCAGCCATTTCTTTCTGCATTCCATTGTGCAATAGAATTTCTTTCTGAATATCAGGTGAAAGGTGACATTTCATCACTGACTTTACTTCAGTTTCATTATTCTGATGTTCTGTGGCTTGACTTTCAGAATTACCAACCACTTGAATTCGATTCACCCTCGAATTTTCTTGTTTTCCATAATTTGAGGCTGTAACAGGAACTGGACAGAATTTCATCAAATGCCTGTCTGATCCACAGTTGTGACAACGTTTCACCACTGCACCTCGTTGTTCAATGCTTTCTTTTCTTTTATATGGAGTAAACGATGCATTGCCTTCTCTCGCGACAAACCTTGGTGGTGACTTGTTATATACCTGACGTTGTCTGGTCATCATCGACTCTCTATTCTCGTGAACTACCGGATAATTTGGTTTCACTTCTGCACCTCTGAACTGATTTCCTGTTTCTTGATTGCTCTTCCAATGAAAACCAAAATTTGGAGTGAACTGTTGATTTCTTTTTACATTGGGTACAAAATCAAAACTTGTCTTATTCGGAATTGCCAAACCAATTCGATTATTAACATGAATGTCTGCTAGGTCTGCCACAACACTAGCTTCGTAACAATCAGTTCCTTCCTTCGACAATACAAACTGTAGTGGACCTGGTGGTAGTGATTCTTTCAACTTATCCGCCACTAACAAATCAAACAACTTCTCAAAATTCTTATCCACTTTGCGACTTTTCACATAATAGTTCAGCAAGTTCTTCAGCCTAGCTGTAAACATTGTATACGTTTCTTCAGCTGTCTTCTTCGCATCAATAAACTTCGATCTGTACTCTCTCGGTGTCAACTTGAATTCTTTTAACAAGTGCTGTTTCACGACTTGATAATCGTCTAAATCAGCGAATGACAATCTGTTTAGAACAGTTCTAGCTTTCGGAGTCATCAATGGCAATAGTAACTTCACCCAGAATTGTTCTTGCACGTTGAAACTACGAAACGCATTCTCAACCGTTTCGAAATATAATGGCACCTCCATCATATCGTTTGGCATTTTGGGTAAGACGTGTTTCATGGCATCACCAATTTTCTTTATTTTCGAAACCATCGTTTCACTTTCTTCCTGTTTCCTTTTCTGTTCTTCTCGTTCTTCTTGCCTTCTTTGTTCTTGTGCTTCTCTATTTTGTTTCTCCTCTTTGAGTTGTGCTTCTTTTAATGCTATTTTTGTTTTTTCCAACTTTAAACGTTCTTGTCTTTCCTCTTCCGCCTTCTCCATACTTTCTTTCTGTAATTTCAGTTCTTCTTGTCTAACCTCTTCTGCTCGCTCCAACTCTGAAATTCGCACTTTTTCCTTTTCTTCTTCACGTAGTCTCTTCTCTTCAATCTGTTGCTGACGTATCTCTTCGTCACTTTTCCGCGCCCTTTCAAATTCAATCATCTGCTCTAATCTTCTCCTTTCAGCATCTTCTCGATCTCTTCTCAATTGCTCTAATTGAATCTCAAATTGCTGCTTTTGCAACTCAAGTTCTGCCACACGAACTTGCTCTGCTTTCTCTTCTTTCTCTCTCTGAAGACGTTCTGCCTTCTCTTCTTTCTCTCTCTGAAGACGTTCTGCCTTCTCTTCTTTCTCTCTCTGAAGACGTAATTCTTCCTGTCTTACATTTTCTGCTTTCTCTTCTTTCTCTCTCTGAAGACGTAATTCTTCCTGTCTTGCATTCTCTGCTTTCTCTTCTTTCTCTCTCTGAAGACGTAATTCTTCTTGTCGTACATTTTCTGCTTTCTCTTCTTTCTCTCTTTGAAGACGTTCTGCCTTCTCTTCCTTTTCTCTTTGAAGACGTAATTCTTCCTGTCGCATTTCTTTCTCTTCTTGTCTTCGTTTCTCCTCTCTTTCTTTCTCTTCTTGTCTTGTCATCATCATCCATTGCATCATCGTCTCCATAGACATAGGCCCAGGCGGTTTCTCAGTAACCTTTTCCACAGCACCACCGACAGCACCTTCTTCTTCTGCTGCTTCTTCTTTAAGCCAGACTTCAGCTAGCGCTTCTAGCATGTCTTCACGTGACATATCTTTCAGCTTTTCTTCTTCAAAACCAGCCTTTAACAAGCGCTGCTTTAATCTTTCAGAAGACATCTTCTTCAGTTCTGCTTGTTTCTTGACACTTAATTTCTCCATCTTACTTCTTTACTTCAGTGCTGTCCTTTCTGGAAAACACGAATTTTCTTTTGTGTTTGAAGTATTGGGGATTGTTCTTTGTTTGATAACAACCAACTTTTATACCTTTGTCGTTGAGGCTTTCGTTGTCGTAGATTTACCAATGATTTGAATGCGTATTCACCAGTCGACGTTGTTTCGGAACCCAGACGCTGTTTCGAATCCCAGACGTTGTTTCGAATCCCAGACGTTGTTTCGAATTCCAGACGTTGTTTCGAATTCCACCGCTGCTGCCACCAAATATGTCACCAACTCTTTTCTTTCTTAGTTGTGACCTACCTCAAGAACTTTCCTTATCTCTACATATAAATTGCTCAACGTCTTCTAACTGTTTAAGAATTAAATTGACACAGTTCTTTGAATGTTTCTTTCTTTCTTCAAACACAGTTTAATAACAACAACTCAACTCTTGCCTTACAACAACTGTACTACACTGTATAGTTCAAATTCACTGTCATCAGCAGTTTCTAAGTTTGGCGCGCTAACTGCACGTGTAAAAAGAATCTACCAAGAGGACGGCTCACATGGCATGTCATGCAGCCTTGGGCCAGGGCGTACTGCCAGACACGCCTCACTAAATGACATCATTTGGCGTGGCCTCACCAAAGCTGGCTTCCCGGCAAAGGAGCCTTGGACTTGCTAGGTCTGGGGAGACGTCCAGATGGTGTGACGCTCACCATGGGAGGGTGGCAAAAGCCTTGCCTGACCACTGTCATCGACACCCTGGCAGTGTCATACCGCACCAGATCAGCTGAGGTTGCTGGTGCTGCTGCTGAGATCGCAGCAGACAGAAAAACAACCAAATACACTGCCATTTTGCCATCTTACTGCTTTGTGCCCTTGGCCTTTGAAACGCTGGGTCCAATAAACCAAGAAGGCCTTGCTTTAATCAACCTTCTCGGCTACCGACTTGCCCAAACTTCTGGAGACAATAGAGAGACAACTTTTCTTTTTCAGCGCTTATCAATGACTATTCAGCGCTTCAACGCAGTTGCTTTTTCTAGCACTTTCCTAACCCACCAATCCATCTGTGAAGATTAGCCATTCCAGAACAACGCGCCCCCTAATTTTTGCAATCCTGAGGGATCATATGTACCCCAATGGCCTCTCCAGATCTGACGGCAAAAGGCCTGACGGAGTCACCATCATACCTTGGCACAGAGGGCGTTGCTTGGCGTGGGATGTTACGGTGCCAGACACTTTTGCTGCATCTTACGAGCATTTAACATCGCTAAACGCAGGTGCGGCAGCGGAAAAAGCAGCTCGCAATAAGGAATCCAAATATGCCGCTATCTCACAGTCCCATCATTTCGTACCTGTTGCAGTCGAAACTTCAGGAAGTTGGCATGCAGATTCACTGTCGTTTGTTCAGGAACTAGGAGGCAGGATCTTTGCAGCGACCGGCGATCAGCGTGAGACCAGTCATCTGCTGCAACGCCTATCGGTCGCCCTACAGATTGGAAACTCTCTGTCTGTTTTAGCCACCGCGGACTGCAACAACAGTAGCCCAGGACTGAATGACGGCTTATAAAATTATTGAAACAGCCATTTTTAATCAGTCTGTAATAAGTTTGTTGGTTTTATGAAGAAATAAATTTGTCTTATAATAATAAAAATTTAAAAAAAATAATAATAATAATAATAATAATGGGTCGTTTCTCGCCGACCTGGGTCGTCTTCTTGGGCCAAATTTCTGGCGACCCAAGAGAAACCAGTTTCTTGTTCCAGCGCCTGTCTGTTGTAATCCAACGTTTCAACGCTGTTGCGTTCCACGGCACTTTTGTTCTTCCAGATCTTGACAAGGATGGCCACTCCAGAGTTAACATTGATTATTAATATCTGACACCTGAGGGATTATAGATACCTCGGTAAGCTAACCCAAGGGGCCTTACGGGAATCGAACCGGGTCCGTGAAAACTTCAGGCAAGAGCGTTATCCTTTATGCTATTCCCCTCTCCCCTTCGTTTCCATTCAACTGAGACAGCGCTTCTAAAAGTCTACACAGACCTGGTAGAAGCGGCTGACAGGGGATCATGCGCTGCTTGGCCTCCTAGATCTGTCAGCTGCTTTCTACACCGTAGACCACGGAATACTCATCGAGCGCCTGTCTCGAACCTACGGGATTCGTTCTGCAGTGCTTGAATGGATCTACTCCTACATCAGTGACCGAAGTCAGGTGGTGCTATTCGATGGAAAGAGGTCGTCTGTGCGTCGCCTCCACTGTGGAGTAACTCAGGGGTCGGTTCTTGGACCGCTACTGTTTCGGCTGTACACCGCAGACCTTGGCGAACTCGCCTCCCGATTGGGGTTGTCGTCGCACTTCTACGCTGATGACACACAACTATATACGACCGGCCCAGGATGGGATGCCCCCCAGCTTCAGCGACGAATGTAACTAGGCGTCGAGGAATTGGCGGGCTGGATGAGGTCGAACCGTCTACTTCTAAATTCTAATAAGACAGACTTCCTCTGGTGTGCGACGCGCAGGCGACGTGGTCAGCTGAGCAGTGTCCCTCTGGGGGTCTGCGGGGTGCAGTTGCCGCCGTCTGGTGCGGTCCGTGACTTGGGAGTCCTGCTTGAGTCAGACCTGCTGATGACGGGTCACGTAAATCAGTTGGTGGGCAGATGCTTCCGCCAGTTGAGGCTAATTAGGAGCTGCATACGTTCACTTCCTTTCGTTCAGCAAAAACGGCGGTTGTAATTTTCGTGGTCACTCAGGTAGATCGTTGCAACAGCGTACCTGGCTGGCGCGCCCAAACATCTGCTCGACAGACTGCAATCCGTCTTGAATTCAGCAGCGAGACTAGTGTGCATTCGAAGATTATGATGATGATGATCATGATGATGATGATGATGATGATGATGCACTGGCTGATGGTGATGTATCGTATATGATGATGATGATGATGATGATGATGATGATGATGATGATGATGATGATGATGATGATGATGATGATGATAATGATGATGATGCATAGAATGATAGAATGTCACTTACTCAGTGGAGACTCATTTAACTCATGGGAATTGATCTTTGTCTCTTGAAATATTTGCTAATATTTGACGTTAGACTGAACGATTGGATGGGTACATGTTCGGAGAAATTTAGGAATTCAGGAAGGTGTTTAGGAATTCAGGAGGGAGATCGATCATCGATCGAGGTGCAGAGTGGTATAATTTATGTATGGAAGTGGTTACTGGAGTACGGACAAGGGTGATGCTGAAAGATATTCAGGTTCAGAGTTTCTGAGCTGCGTAGGGTGTCAGTATAATTATTGGTAGATAGTTGCAGGTTATTTAAAGATATTGAAAATGAATTCTTACGAGGATTTACCACCAAGGTGTGATCCAAACAATTGTTTCTTTTATTTTGAAAGTTTATATATCCAAACTGAATTTCTTAATAGAGGTGTTTCGGAACCCAGACGCTGTTTCGAATCCGTGACGTTGTTTCGAATCCCAGACGTTGTTTCGAATTCCAGACGTTGTTTTATGTTCCACCGCTGCTGCCACCAAATTTTGTCACCAACTCTTTTTAATTTCTTAGTTGTGACCTACCTCAAGAACTTTCCTTATCTCTACATATAAATTGCTCAACGACTTCTAACTGTTTAATAATATAAATTGACACAGTTCTTTGAATGTTTCTCCTTTCTTCAAACACAGTTTAATAACAACAACTCAACTCTTGCCTTACAACAACTGTACTACATTGTATAGTTCAAATTCACTGTCATCAGCAGTTTCTAAGTTTGGCGCGCTAACTGCACGTGTAAAAAGAATCTACCGTCAGCCAATGTTTAGGCTACTTTAGGCCAAGCGCCCACGAGCCGACAGCGCAACTAAGGCCTAAGACTAAAATGCTTAACAATCGATACACATTATATATATATCAACCTAAAGAACACCTGTGCTCGTTATATATGCAAAACACTTGTTCACAATAATAATAATAATAATAATAATAATAATAATAATAATAGATAATAATAATAATAATAATAATAATAACGAATAATAATAATATAATAATTGAAAGACCTGGCAGCTTTAGAGGCTTCAGTAGTAACCGATTACCACAGGGCCAGGTTGAGAGCAGTCGCCTCACCACATGCGGGTGATTGGCTCCTAGCACTCCCCATAAGCGCTTGTGGATTGAGGCTAAGCGACGAGGCAGTCCGTATTGCAACAGGCCTGCGCCTCGGGGCCGATTTATGTGCTCCTCACGAGTGCCCTTGTGGAGCGACAGTCCAAGAGGACGGCTCACATGGCATGTCATGCAGCCTTGGGCCAGGGCGTACTGCCAGACACGCCTCACTAAATGACATCATTTGGCGTGGCCTCACCAAAGCTGGCTTCCCGGCTACTAAGGAGCCTACTGGACTTGCTAGGTCTGATGGGAGACGTCCAGATGGTGTGACGCTCATTCCATGGGAGGGTGGCAAAAGCCTTGCCTGGGATGCCACTGTCATCGACACCCTGGCAGTGTCATACCGCACCAGATCAGCTGAGGTTGCTGGTGCTGCTGCTGAGATCGCAGCAGACAGAAAAACAACCAAATACACTGCCATTTTGCCATCTTACTGCTTTGTGCCCTTGGCCTTTGAAACGCTGGGTCCAATAAACCAAGAAGGCCTTGCTTTAATCAACCTTCTCGGCTACCGACTTGCCCAAACTTCTGGAGACAATAGAGAGACAACTTTTCTTTTTCAGCGCTTATCAATGACTATTCAGCGCTTCAACGCAGTTGCTTTTTCTAGCACTTTCCTAACCCACCAATCCATCTGTGAAGATTAGCCATTCCAGAACAACGCGCCCCCTAATTTTTGCAATCCTGAGGGATCATATGTACCTCGGGGAAAAATAATAATAATAATAACGGCAAAAGGCCTGACGGAGTGACCATCATACCTTGGCACAGAGGGCGTTGCTTGGCGTGGGATGTTACGGTGCCAGACACTTTTGCTGCATCTTACGAGCATTTAACATCGCTAAACGCAGGTGCGGCAGCGGAAAAAGCAGCTCGCAATAAGGAATCCAAATATGCCGCTATCTCACAGTCCCATCATTTCGTACCTGTTGCAGTCGAAACTTCAGGAAGTTGGCATGCAGATTCACTGTCGTTTGTTCAGGAACTAGGAGGCAGGATCTTTGCAGCGACCGGCGATCAGCGTGAGACCAGTCATCTGCTGCAACGCCTATCGGTCGCCCTACAGATTGGAAACTCTCTGTCTGTTTTAGCCACTGCGGACTGCAACAACAGTAGCCCAGGACTGAATGACGGCTTATAAAATTATTGAAACAGCCATTTTTAATCAGTCTGTAATAAGTTTGTTGGTTTTATGAAGAAATAAATTTGTCTTATAATAATAAAAAAAATTTAAAAAAAAAATAATAATAATAATAATAATAATGGGTCGTCTTCTGGGCCAAAGGGTCGTCTTCTGGGCCAAATTTCTGGCGACCCAAGAGAAACCAGTTACTTGTTCCAGCGACTGTCGGTTGTGATCCAACGTTTCAGTGCTGTTGCGTTCCACGGCACTTTTGTTCTTCCAGATCTTGACAAGGATGGCCACTCCAGAGTTAACATTGATTATTAATATCTGACACCTGAGGGATTATAGATACCTCGGGTAAAATAATAATAATAATAATAATAATAATAATAATAATAATAATAATAATAATAATAATAATAATAATAATAATAATAATAATAATAATAATAATAATTGTAATAATAATAATAATAGTAATAATAGCCTAATATGTATTCTTGAATGAAGCGCCTGACAAACGCACTGCGCTGTACATGACGATTTAGTAATTCACAAGAACACAAATTACAGAAGACATAAATCAACAAAGTTTCAGCCATGCAAGGCGCTAGCTCATTGTACTTTTGGTGCCACCTAGGGAATGAAGGCATAAGCTAACCCAAGGGGCCTTACGGGAGTCGAAGCGGGTCCGTGAAAACTTCAGGCAAGAGCGTTATCCTTTATGCTATTCCCCTCTCCCCTTCGTTTCCATTCAACTGAGACAGCGCTTCTAAAAGTCTACACAGACCTGGTAGAAGCGGCTGACAGGGGGATCATGCGCTGCTTGGCCTCCTCGAACTGTCAGCTGCTTTTGACACCGTAGACCACGGAATACTCATTGAGCGCCTGTCTCGAACCTACGGGATTCGTTCTGCAGTGCTTGAATGGATCTGCTCCTACCTCAGTGACCGAAGTCAGGTGGTGCTATTCGACGGAAAGAGGTCGTCTGTGCGTCGCCTCCACTGTGGAGTACCTCAGGGGTCGGTTCTTGGACCGCTACTGTTTCTGCTGTACACCGCAGACCTTGGCGAACTCGCCTCCCGATTGGGGCTGTCGTCGCATTTCTACGCCGACGACACACAACTATATACGACCAGTCCAGGATCGGAGGACCCCCAGCTTCAGCGACGAATGGAACTCGGCGTTGAGGAATTGGCGGGCTGGATGAGGTCGAACCGTCTACTTCTAAATCCTAACACGACAGACTTCCTCTGGTGTGCGACGCGCAGGCGACGTGGTCCCTCTGGGGGTCTGCGGGGTGCAGTTGCCGCCGTCTGGTGCGGTCCGTGACTTGGGAGTCATGCTTGAGTCAGGTCAGACCTGCTAATGACGGGTCACGTAAATCAGTTGGTGGGCAGATGCTTCCGCCAGTTGAGGCTAATTAGGAGCTGCATACGTTCACTGCCTTTCGAAGCAGCAAAAACGGCGGTTGTCTGCTTCGTGGTCACTCAGGTAGATCGTTGCAACAGCCTACTGGCTGGCGCGCCCAAACATCTGCTCGACAGACTGCAATCCGTCTTGAATTCAGCAGCAAGACTAGTGTGCAACCGAAGAAAGTATGATCACGTCACGCCTCTGCTTCGTGACGTGCTGCACTGGCTCCCGGTGCAGTATCGTATAGATCATAAACTCGCCCTACTGCTGTACAAGTGCCTCCATGATATGGCACCGGAGTACCTAAGAGCATACTGCATCGGCGTGTCGTCATCTAGGTCAGGAGATCTGAGGCGCACGGCGATCTGAAGGTACGAAAATCTAAAACCTGCTTCGGAGACCGCGCATTCTCTGTTGCTGGACCTAGGTGTTGGAACAATCTTCCACCTTCAATCCGTTCAGCAACATCCTTGGAGTCATTTAAGTCCAGACTCAAGACACATTATTTCAAGTTGGCGTATCCTGACTGAGTTTTTTATCGTGTCAAAGCGCCCTTGTAACGGCATGTGCCGTGTCACGGCGCTGTAGAAATTGTCGTATTCATCATCATCATCATCATCATCATCTTCGAGCGCTTCTGAGAGACTCTTAAGTGGCGCTTTATAAATGTTTTGTTACATTACATTACATTCAACATCCTTCGAAAGTCATTCAGCAACATTCCAGGATCCCGAAGCGCAGCAGGCACAGCATTCGATGTCCTGTTGATATAGCGCATGTCCTTTTTGTCCTTTTCCCCCCGTCCAAACCAAGTTGTAGTTCGCGGCAGAACGCAGCTGAGACCTTCCCGGAACCGATGATGCCAGCATACGATCATACGCCTGTATGTATGTATATTGTATAAGTCCGTGCGTGTAAACGGGTGTGACCAACTTAAAAAACATCTTTTGCGTATTGGCAGACTTGAATGAACATTGATGCACATTGATACATCGAGGCATACATAGCATTACAAACATTGGGTCGTCGCTCTCTCTGCTCTACTGAGCGGGGCGTGCTCATGGTCCCTTTTGCCCGCACAGCTACTAAGCAGAATCGAGCCTTCTCAGTGGTTGGCCCCTCCCTCTGGAACGGGCTCCCTTTGACGCTGCGCTTGCATCCAAGAATCCACTCTGAATCTTTCTATACTTGCCTAAAAACTGTCCTTTTCAGCCGTGCTGGGGTCGGGAGCGCTCCTGAGTAGTAACCTTGAAGGGGCGCTTTATAAAACTTCGTAATGAATGAATGAATGAATTATTATAAGTCGTTTGTAAAGCATATATATTGTACCCAAATGCATCTCTAATGCGCTGGCATTAGATGACATTGTGAACTTTCAGCATCTTTTGACAGCTCTCCAGCGATAGCTGGGAATGATAAAGCTGAACTCAGTATTTTATGCCGTTGGGCGATTGTCCTTGTTCTCTGCTCGTCCACGCTATGTCATGGTTCCTGCCAGAACGGTGATTGAGACCATTCCGGAACCAATAAGATAAAGCAAACAACCTTCCACAAAGTGTAGTAGTGAGTGGTGCAGATAAAACGGGCCATATGGTACACAGTAGTGCAGACGCAAGATTGAAGATAGATATTTGTGGATATGAGCCTATTACGTGCAATCAGTCAGAAATGACTGTACGCATTACACTGCTGTCCCGTCGAAACCATATTGCTTCTAAAGTATAATAAATGTAATGGTTCACAGTGTCAAAGGCGGAACTTAGACCTAGTAGGACGAAGAAAGTGACGATTAGGCTATAGGGTGCATTAAAGAGACCTCGTTGTTCTATACGAGCTGAATGGTGATGACGATGTGCTGACTGCAGGCGTGGCATCAAGTTCTAATCATACAAATACCCTGCAGTCAGCTGTTCGGATATGAGTCACTCTATTACAGTTGACCTCAGCCATAGGTCGTAGATTAGTCTGTCTCAATCGCATTTTATTAGCACGATGTAGGCTATTTAGTGCCGCGGGACAATTTGAACGCAAGTGCAACTCAAGTAATAATGGCAAAATGGAGTTTTAGCCTAGCATAGGTGTCAAATAGATATTAGTACAACAAAGTTAGGTTCCCTGGGTGAAGTGTATCATATAGAAAGCACCCTACCAGATTCAATGGTCGGCGGCTGTCAGAAGTTGCAAACCTCAATGCAAGCGTTATACAAGGTTCTGGAGTGATCCCTTCAGACTTTATCATCAACGCGTCGGACGGTGGACCTGCATCCAATCTATGCTAGAAACAAGATCGTCAAATATGCTGACGATACTTATCTCGTAATAGACGCAGAAATGCAGTTGTGTTGTTCAGTAACTGAAATACATGTAATTGATTTACGTAATTGAATTACAGTTTCTGTAATTGTAATTGTAATTGAATTACATTTTAAGTCCAGTAATTGTAATTGTATTTCAATTACAATATTGCTTGTAATTTGTAATTGAATTAAGTGTAAATTACGAATTACTTTGATAAAGTCAGCAATGATACCAGCCTGCAGGGTTGACCCGGGCCACCTCTTTAATTGAATAAACTGCTCTGCATCATGACTGCATGGCAGAATAATTGTCAGCATTATTCTATCCTTACACCCGTCGTACAATCTTACAGCACACTTTCGATAGACCCCAAGTGCAATGGCTGACTATCACTATGAGACTATCCGTGCAGTCGTGCACTCATTCTTAGCTAGGCTGCTGCGGCTGCCTACAGATGACAGAACCTCCATCTTCAGCTCCAGTTGTGAGTCTCTTTAGTAATGCTGGACAAATTGAAACATCCAGGTGCAATCAACTAACAGACTATCAGTTTGAAAAACTTCTACTCTTTAAATCAAGTAAACTCTATTATTAAATTGTTTTAATGGATCATAATTGTAAACCATATGTCAGATACTTGAAAACTTAGTTTAACTTACAATACAATTAAATGCAGATTACAATATACAGGCCAATGGTTAGGCCCACTGGATGTTGTAGTTTAAAAATGGAGTAAATTAAAATTACAGAAAAAATTCTAAATCATTTGCCAATTTTAAGGGAATAACTTAAATGTAATTGGTAATTGAATTACATTCAAAATGTAATTGTAATTCAATTACTTCCTCAATCAAGTAATTGCAGTTGTAATTCAATTACATTTACAAGCATGTAATTGCAATTATAACTGAATTTCATTTGCAAAGTAATTGATACAACACTGCCGAAATGAGAGACACAGTGCGAGAGGAACTTGACGGAATAAGAACATGAATAGCTCAGAACAATCTGAGACTAAACACCAGCAAGTCACGTGAGATGCTAATAGCTCGTGAAGGAAAATGGAAGGTCGCACCACCGCCACCTCTCGACATGGAGAGGGTAGCCTCAATGATTATCCTCGGTCTCACAATCAGGGATGACCTCCGTGCAGCCTCCTATGTTGATGGAGTCCTTGCCGCCTGCTCGGGTTCATTCCATGCGCTTAGACCATCAATAGCACTCAAAGAGGTGGCAAGGGCGACAACCATGACCCGCCTCTTGTATGCCGCTCCAGCCTGGTGAGGCTTCGCCGGAGCTGAAGATAGTCACAAACTCCCAGGATTGAGCGGTTCCAGAGCAAAATGCAGAGAATCGGATATCTTCCATCAACGGCCAAGAGAATCGAGGAAATGATTGGCGAGGCAGAGAGGAGACTTTTGTAGTCGGTGATCTGGAACTAAAACCATGTGCTTCGTGGCTAATTTGGTGGAGTAGTCCAAAAACATTACAATTTTCGCCACAGGCCGCACGATTTGAAGCTCCCAGCCAAGGACGGCAAAAACTATAAACCTAAACAAAAAAATAATAGACAAACTTTTCGTAAAGTGATAGCAACAAACTGACAATCTAATTTTTCATGTAACATGTACTTGGATGCGGTGTGACATCCAGAATGATCAATAAACGATTCGCTGGAGTGAAAATGAAGATTATATTGAATCACAGGCAGTCGTGATGGCACTAAAAGTAGTCAACGACACCGCAGAGAGAGGTGTAAAACTAATCCATGAGTACAACTCAATCCTAACAAATGACGAAGGTCAGAAATAGTATTGGCTTCAAGTTGTTAAAGTGCATCGCATTCAAATTCCTGACTCGAACAAGAACACATTGCTGGCAAGTTTGGATAGTGCCGCTGCCAGTGCCGAAACGACCACTCAATGAAGACAAAACCAAATATTTCTGACGTTTTCCCTTTAAAACTTGCATTTTCCGACGCAAAATGCTACTTAATCACAGACTTTAAATGCTGAAACGGTGAATACATTGTTATGTCTTTGTACTGATGCTTGTTTGCCATCAAGGTGCATTGCGGAATTCAAGTATACAACTATACATAGCATAACTTTGGATGACTTGTGCAATCCTAAATATGGTTCAATCTGGCTAAGATTTTCAGTATGTTAGTTTTTTAATAGATGGGCTGCAATGGTGGGTTCTACTCTTGACCTTTAAAAAAGATTTTTTGGACCACCCTAATATATATATATACATTAGGGTGGTCCACGACACAATGGTAAAATTTGATCTTTATCAGAACTTTGCTCCACAAGTTTAAATCTGTTCTACCTCTCCTAAGTAAGATGTAGAACAAATTTGAAGCAGATTGAAGCATTTTTAGAGGTCGCTCAAGGTCGCCAAACATTCTCTTGATAATACCATGGCATAGTGGAAATTATTGACTGTTATCTACTCAAAAACATATTATTTGAACCGCTTTTTACTTACTTTTGAAGTGTTGTTTCAAACTGAAGTTTAGAAATACCAATCTAACATTATTAACTAGTCTTTGAAGTAAAATGCAAATGTTGGAATTTTTTTAATTGTTTTAAGAACTGTAAACTTTTGTACTTAGTCAGATTTATCAGTACATTGGTGAAGATTAGGAATTGAAGAGATTTGACTGTAGAGTTTTTGACATAGCTCATTTTTGTCAGATTGTTTTTCTCAATAAACGAATATTATATATATATATATATATATATATATATATATATATATATATATATATATATATATATATAACACAATAATGGCTAAGACAAGAAGCAGTGCTGAAGTTTGGCTGATAGAGAAGGCAGAGAAAAAACTATCTCATCCCATCTCCCAACAAAAGCTCCATCCGACGATCATGCAACAAGAACCATGAGGAGCAGGTGACAGACTTGCAGTAGCCTACTAGTCATAGGTGACAGGGAAGAGATATATACTGGGAGATCCAAAAATTGGCTGCAGAACTGGTAACGAACAAACTAAAGCCTGCCTGAGGACTCTGGCTGACTGGGGTCTTCGGACTTCGGAGTCTAGTTCGTGGTATATAGTCTATTGACATCACGGCCAGCAATACTCGCCTGAAGAATGGTTCCTGTACTTTTATTGAGAATTCGAAATAGCAAGAATTAACCTGGATGGCTTGCCGCCATCACGTTATGGAACTTCCACTTGCTGTTTCGGCTCTTTATCTGGACCTACTGTAGGGTCTCCCGTTACTATGCTCTGGAGGTTTCAGCAAAGCTGGCCACGCATTGACCAAGCGACGAATGAAGTGGCTTCCGACGACATCTTTGATGCACACTATTCTGCTCTTCGAGAAGAAAAATGGTGAAATTATGCAAGGCAGCTCTTGAAGGGTCACATCAGAGAGAAGACTACGAGGAATTCTTGAAACTCAGTTTGATCTTCCAGGGTGGAGCAAAGGGAGCAAGAGTTTCCTTTCGGGCACCAGGAGCATTCCATCATGCACGTTTGATGGTGAAAGCTATCTTTAGCATTAAGACATTTCTTTTCCAGCAGCTATTATCTCCAACTGCCAAAGAGAAGCACAGTGTAAAGGAGCTGGCACTGTTTGTGAGACTTGTCTATTTTCGGTTCTGGCATGAAGCTCTTCTGCCTATAAGAGCACCACTCACACTCACGATCTACTGCTATTGGAGGAGCTCAGTAAATATCTAAATATGAGAGTGGCAAAGGTTGCCTCGACCACATTCGGTAGGCATAATCTGGCACGTTTCAAAAATTTTGGTCAGCTTGTCCTTGTTTGACAACAGAATTGTAGTGGATGTGAAAAAACTGATGGTGACAAACCTCCACCTTCCACAGTCCATCAATTATGGGAAGTGCCTCGACCATCCTTCTGAACCCCTCAGCTTCCTTGGCCTTAGCTCCCTTGGCATTGCATCTTCCATCACAGAGAGAACTACTGTCATCGTTGACATTCTGAACTTGAATGGAAAAGAGAAGGCCCAAGGCTTCCTGGTAAAGAATCGTAAGGAATGATGCGATGATCACTCCTACCAGTATCTCCTAAAGGCAGCGTCAGTCATGACAGTTATGGACAACTCTACTGGGAGAGCCATTGGTTTGATGCAGCAGTAGAGTTAATCGTTGACAAAGAATGAAGAGCAGCAGTTCCTTCTTCAGCTCGCGAAACGCTGCAGGAACACCTATGCATCCTGCTCTAAGGCCACGCTGATAAAGATGACAGAGGACATAGAATGTGTTACTCAAGAAAAGTTCCAGTGTTTCCATAGCAAATTTGAACATTTTGGAACCTTTTCTTATTTTCATTGCTGCACTATTATGTTTTAATTCAACTGAAATTCTGTTTTCTGTTCTTAGTGCAGATTACCGATTTCATGCTTAACATGGTGAAAATACCCTGATCTTGAGCGACCTCTAAATACTCATCAATGTCTCTCAAATTTGGTAGAGGTAATAGTGGGCAGCCATAGAACAAAAGCAGGGTTGTGGAGGGCAACTCTGAGACACTTTGTGTTTTTGGACCACCCTAATATACATATATACCCGGCATAATATATATATATATATATATATATATGCATCAAAGCTCTAACAGAGTTGAGTTTTGTGTTGCATGGCTGTATTCCTTGCATGTGCACCGTTTTGTGAAGCATAGTTTCTGTAATGTTTTGCACAGGTCTGGGATTTTGGCTCTGCTGAGAAAATTGTTGATGTTCCAGATGATTATGCCGGGTACTGTTTGGTAAGTATTAGCATTTTGGTAAGCAGTAGAAATTTCAACACAAGGACAACTTCCTAGTTTATCAGAGTTAAACTTAAACTAGAATTTACAGTTTATTACTATTTGATTCAGAAACTTTATTAATCTTAAATAACAATAACTAATAAGCTTTGTCCGATGGATCAATTTATTTTGGGTGTTATAACTAGTCTGTTATTCAATTTCTCAAATCATCAGGATGATATAGGCCTAACACTAATGCTTAGCGATTCACGTTTTTGGTTGGTACTGAAAATTGAAAATTAAAATAATGTTGGATAACAGAACACCATCGCACTTTCACTTGGCATCATTTATTTTTCTTTTTATTCGGGAACTGCAGTACCGGTATGATGCTCCACCCAAAGCCATTACTCGGTGAGCGGAAAATTCGGCACGAAACAATGTGGCGCGGACATTTCAGCGCGGGGAAATTCGCGTCTGTATTCAATATTTGAGTTAAAAGCCAACAAATGAATGTTACGACTAAAGCCACGTAATAATGTTTTATCACGAGTTTCACAGTTATTGCATGGTAACAAGTAGTGAACTTTTATCCAGATGTTGATTTTTTTGTCTTGGAGGTGCTTCACCGGTGCGGACTTTTCCATGATGAGTTGACTTAAGCACTATTAAAAGCACTATTCCTTTGGTTATTTCGATAGCAGTTGCTAGACCTTTAAGTGCGATATTTAATTAAACGGAGCGCGTAAAGACGTTCTATGAACCTTAACTGTCGGGCTACCAAGGGGGGGTGGTTACCACCCCCCTACGTTTTTATGCATAATTTTTGTCCCATATGGAATATAATTTTTTCATTTTAGGTAGCTGTAGCAGATTCATTGGCGCACATTTTGAGGTAAACATCATGGTGGTAGCCCACGCCATTCAAAAGTTATACCTGATATACCCGAGGCACCAGGGGGGGTCGTGTATCCACCCCTTAGTTTTTCGACTATAGCTTATTGACTATTCTTCCTAGAAGAGAAACAATTATACCATTCTTTAGAGGGAATGCAGGGCTTCATTTGCATACCTACATCTTTGTCTTATGAAAACCGGAAGTGATCAAAATAAATAATAATACGCATAATATGCGTGAAAAATGGCTGAATGGAAACACTGCCCCCCTTAGTTTTTGTCTGTAGCGTATTCATTTGTCTTCTTGGAAGAGAAACAAAGATACCATTCTTTAGAGGGAATGTAGGGCTTCATTTTCATACCTACATCTTTGTCTTTTGAATACCGGAAGTGATCAAAATAAATAATAATACGCGTAATCTGTGTGAAAATGGCTGAATACAGCATTACAACGTAAATCGATATATATGTATGGATATATGTATGGATGTACATTTATACTATACTAGCAGTTTTTACCCGGCGTTCGCCCGGGTTTGCCTCAGCGCCCGTGTATTTGAATTTAACGACATCTTCGTCAGCGCCCGTGAATTTGAATTTAACGATGTGCACATTTTTCGTGTATCCCTCTGGCGAATTTACGCGCTGGCTTGAAATTGTTTAAAATACAACTCTACGCAATATATACTCCTGCATAGCTAGATTTTAATGGCATTGAAACAGACTATCAACACATCGAAACTTAAAATGTCCAAATATCGGAATTTAAAATAAATTTTGAGTTGAAATAAAGTTGGGTTGAGATCTATAGAAATTCAAATGAAAACGTTCGTTAAAAATTTCGTATCCCTAAAGTTTTGCATTGGCGAATTTTTAAGTCCGATGACCTATAAATTCAGCCGTGGGCGTGACCACTTCTGATTTTAAATCAACGGTCATCGTGATTGGTTGAAACTTGCAAATCAGAGCGTTGACCTAGATGCTCCGCGCGTGACGTAAGATTGCATATTAATTTAAGCCTTCGTGACGTGGACAAATGGCCATACTGTGGCCGGTATTGAAATAGTCTCGTCGAAAAAGTTGGAAATTTAAAATGGCCATATATCGGCGTTTAAATAAAATTGCGAGCTGAAAATAGTCGCTTTGACCTAGACGCGGCGTAATAATGTTTTGTAAATTTTATCAAATCGCTAAAGCGTTCCGTTTCGGAGCCTTTAGCGAGACGGACAAACATACGGAAGGACAGAATAATCAGACTTTGGATTATATATAAGATAAACATGTGTAGGGATGATTGTGTGTATCTTTTATACATAGATTAGTTTCAAAACACACATAATCTTATATTTGTTTATCCAAAAGTACAAAATGTACGCAATAATATAAAATATTGCTAATTAATGGGTTCCGTTGTTAAAAGTGATGTAATTTCGAGGTGCATTCACATAATGTACAACTAAATATACCATTCTGTGCAGAAATGAATGCTGAATCCATTGCTATATTACAAGTTATGATATGTGAAACCAAACACGAAATCCATGTAACCCCCCCCCTTGGTAGCCGATGTCACAAAAAAAAGCTTGGTCGCCCGTGGGTTAAAACGACTTTGTTAGTCCGATTATAGTTTTTACTGCGTACACTCCCAAATTGCACCTGGATATAAAAGTAGACCCCTAGTTTAACTTTCTTCTTCGTCTTTTTTGTCGGCGGTTTACAAATGAAATTCGCTTCAAAGTAGGTAAGCAAGGTTTATAATATATATATATATATATATATATATATATATATATATATATAATTATATATATATATATATATATATATATATGTATGTATCCTAACTGGGGTCAAAAATCTCCATTAGGCTGCTGCCCAGCCCCCATAAGTGATATCTCAACGAAATTTTATGACTTTATAGGTATTCCTGTTTTGTAGTAAATTCCAAGTTATATTTTACATTATCTATCACCAGATGGCGCAGGTATTCCATGTATACATTGAGTACCAGTGTAAACTGAATAATTCTGACATAATTATGTAAAAATAACAATGAGATAACATTTATTTTAAAAGCATTTTTGACACAGAGAAACTATTGTAATTGATTACTTAGTATTTTTATTCCCAAAAATATTGACAGTCCGCTAAGAGCTTTCCAACTATTTTTACGAAATTCAATTATAAAAGAAACTGAAGTGGATAATTAAGGAAGGCAGTGCCATCTATGGTGAAACATGGAGTGATATTTCTGACAAGTCAAGATATGAAGCAGTGCAGCAGTTGTAGAGTTTAGACGATGTCTCAGCAACAGCATAACTAGAAATCGGTTCCAGAAAATATCACGTGCCCTTAGATTTTACGATGCGGTGCATAGAAGAGAACGTCAGTATCCTAAATAACTTGCACCTAGGCCCTAAGAACAGTATTTTGACTAGCGGACAAAATCATAAGAAAATTTTAAGAAGTCCAACATCATCTGTGCCGCCTGTAAGTGCAATGGGGTCGTTTTTGCTGTATAAACTGTAAACAGTTACTGTAGGCCTAATGATCAGATATTGTTCATATAAGTTTTGAACATTGAACACGCGAACACGTTTAACACTATTCTGTAACTATTAAATTAACCCTGCGACTACCGCTGGGGTCAAAAATGACCCCAGAGGTAGTTTGCATTAGTGCTGCTCACCCCCCATAAGAGATATCTCAACGAAATTTTATGACTTTATAGATATTCCTGTTTTGTACAAAATTCCATGTTTTATTTTAAATTTTCTGTCACCAGATGGCGCAGGTATTCCATTTATACACTGAGTACCAGTGGGGTCGTTTTTGACCCCAGTGTAAACTGATTAATTCTGACATATGTAAAAATAACAAAATAAATTTTTATTGAGCTAACATTCATCTTAAAAGTATTTTTAACAAAGATAAACTATTATATATTGTTTACATGGTATATTTATTACAAAAATGATGACAGTCCGCTAACAGGTGTCCAACTGGTTATGAGAAAACCAATTCTATAAGAAACTGAAGTGGATAAATAAGAAAGATAGTGCCATCTATGGTGAAACATGGAATGATATTTCGGACAAGTCATGAAATGAAGCAGTGCAGCAGTTGCAGAGTTGAAGTTGCAGAGTTTAGACGATGTTTCAGCGACAGCATGACTAAGAAATCGGTTCCAGAAAATATCACGTTCTTTTAGATTTGACGATGCGATGCGCAGTAGAGAACGTCAATATCCTAAACAACTTGCAACTATTAGATCAAAATTTGACAAGTGGACAAAATCATTAGAAAGTGATAAGAATTCCAACATAATCTGTGTCGCCTGTAAGCGCAATGAAGTCGTTTTTGCCTCGTATACCTGTATAAACTTCAAACAGTAACTGTAATGACCGGAAATTGTCCATATTAGTTTTGAACATTGAACACTCGGTCACTTTGAACACTAATCTGTAACTATTAAATTAAAAATTCATTAATTTCAAAAGCCTATATATGTTCCAAATACTTTACCAATAATTGTTTTCATGGCAATAAATAAAAATTCAAAAAACAAATAACTTATTGTAAAAATTGTGTTGGGGTCATTTTTGACCCCGCTGGTACTCAGTGTAACAAAAAAATTCTGGTAGTCTGAGGGTTAAACATTCATTCATTTCAACAGCCTAAACATGTTCCAAATACTTTACTACTATTTGTTTTCATGGCAATAAGTAAAAATAGAACTTATTGTAAAAATTGTGTTGGGGTCATTTTTTACCCCACTGGTACTCAGTGTATGTAAAAATGCTGGTAATCTGAGGGTTAAAGTGTCCGAACTGAGAAAACTACAGTAGCCATAAGTGGCAAGTGACTTATTTATTAAGACAGAGAAGTTCTTGACGATATCAACGAGTGTTTGGCTTATGCTTTCAGCTGTATTGTGCTCAGTGGTTTGGTAAAGACCATATCATCTGTGGAGGTAGTCATCGCAACCGGGCAAGGGTGATAGACCGCTCGTCTCTGAATGTAAGCATAGTTTTGGTGCTTGAAATCTCTCTTTATTTACATTATTCGGTTTACCTGACGATGTTCATTTATTAAAGAGAGATTTGGATGTTACACTGGATGAGGAACTTGGTTTCTCAATGCACATCAATAATCTCACTGATGGCTGTTACTACCAACTTCGTCAGCTAGGGGTCATCTCTCGATCCCTATCGTCTTATGGCCAGATATTACCAGAAACAAGTACTGGACGATTTCTTAACATACCGTTGTGACGTAATTGTAAACTGAAAGCGTGTCAGTCCCGGCAATATAGCAATACATGGCTTCTTCAAACACAACCAAATTTATAGACGCTAATTGTGCATATTCACGGTTCGTATTGCCATCCGATTGAGTTGTCAGTAAGTGTCACCCAAAGAGTCCTCGAATAGCGCAGTGCAGTTGTTAAATTGTGGCTAAATTTATTTCTGTTCATGGAACGAGCACGCTAGGGTTCACGGCGAATGACACACGATGGCCTGTTACTGTAATTGTAATTTATAACTTCCATTGCGCCGTTGTCTAATGCGTGAGGTATCAACCGATGCGCACCTAAAGCAAGCCGTAATCAAGTCACTATCCAGGAGATCAGTCCCTTAAGACAGAGAGAAGCCACTTACCAGGAGTTGTTTATAATGAATTACTGATAAGCAGTTTGAAAAGGTAAGTTCTACTCGAGAAAAAAATCAGCTAAGACTAAGTGACTGAACTGAATGATTAGCTCTTGTTTTAGGCACGGCCAGAAAAGAAATCAGATGACCATATTCAATAGTGAGAAATATGAACTGATTAAGCGGAAGAGGAAGAAAGAGAACGTGGTGGTGGTGGTGGTGGTGGTGGTGGTTGTGGTGGTGGTGGTTGTGGTGGTGGTGGTGGTTGTAGGCTTGTAGCGGTGGTGGTGGTTGTGGTGGTGGTGGTGGTTGTGGCGGTGGTGGTGGTGGTTGTAGCGGTGGTGGTGGTGGTGGTGGTTGTGGTGGTGGTGGTGGTGGTGGTTGTGGCGGTGGTGGTGGTGGTGGTGGTTGTGGCGGTGGTGGTGGTGGTGGTGGTTGTGGTGGTGGTGGTTGTGGCGGTGGTGGTGGTGGTGGTGGTTGTAGCGGTGGTGGTGGTGGTGGTGGTGGTGGTGGTGGTGGTGGTGGTGGTGGTGGTGGTGGTGGTGGTGGTGGTGGTGGTGGTGGTGGTGGTGGTAGAAGAAGTGTCCCTTAAGGCAACCATGGGCATGGAGTGTTGGCGACTTCATTTTTTTAGCCTCGGCATATCAGGGCGGATGACTTGTAGGTCTACTCTCCCTCGTCGTCTCATCTTCCCACCGACAGTGCGCGCGACCACCGACATTGTACGGTCAGTGTACTGATTATAGCTGAGTTGGTTATAGGAGTGCAGATGGAGCAGAAATCTTTAGCTAACGTTGTGCACCGACGGGGATTTGAGTCCCCGACCTCTCGATTGACAGTCCAGCACTCTGACCACTACACTACCGCGTATTTCTCCACACACGAAATGAAATTAATTAATCAGTTATGATTTGTTATCTTTTAATTATTCAGACTGTTGGCACTCTTGGCGAACTGCCGCAGGGAGTCTACTGCTTAGACAACGATCGAGCTACGACGAAGCAACAGCGTATTGCCGTGGGAGCTTTAAGGAAAGTCTATTTGGCTAAAGTTGGCACTCCCACTGCTATTACAACAAATAAAAAGCGTTCACAGGCTGATCAAGCCCAGTAATCTGATAAATTTTTTATTAGCATATGTGACAATGGACTGACTTTTCAAAAAGTAGGCTATGCATGAATACTGAAATATGCTAAAGTAAATATTTAATCTATAATTATGGAGAACTAAATAAATCAAATTACATGTTGTTTCTAAAACCTACACCAGTACGAGAAAAATGTTAGCTTAAACTAATATTTTGTAACGTTTAAAGAAAGTGATAGCTATTATGTAAAAACTACATTAAATTTAACAGAACACAATCGACACGTTTTTTTCAGTGAACTTTGTTTTACCGAGCTCTAATGAAAATAGTCTATATATGGCCTAGTCCTAGGCCTATAGGTGCCATATAGATTGTCTAGCACCATAAACCAACTATATGTGTGTATGTATGTATGTATATATGTATGTATGTATGTATGTGTGTATGTATGTATGACATGTATGTATATATGTATGTATGTATGTATGTATGTATGTATGTACATGTATGTATGTATGTATGTATGTATGTATGTATGTATGTATGTATGTATGTATGTATGTATGTATGTATGTATGTATATATGTATATGTATGCATGCATGTATGTATGTATGTATGTATGTATGTGTGTATGTATGTCAGTTTACTGATGTATGTATGCATGTATGCATCATGTATGCAAGTATTGATGCTTGTATGTATTGCTAAGCACTACAGGCGTGTGCCAGTGCATATTTTAACGGATTTTGACTACTTGGACAAAACCTGCCATGAGTAGGGGGTGTGGGGGAGTGTTGTAAGCTTCCCCAGCGGGGTGTACTGCCAAATTGAGCCCGTTTTAGCCACTTTATTTAACCAAATTTGTTTTCTTTATTATTATACATATCTATATTTAAGTCATGCATAGAAGTTTGAAAATATGGCATAATTAGTTCATTAATACCACCAAAATTATTTATATAAATAAGTCAGTGACAGGCTAAGTGACTGTGACACAGTGGAGGACCTGCAGCTATAACAAACAATGATATCTTTAACATCTGCAAATACGACCAACTTCATTTTCCAATGTAGTTTGGCAAAAGAAACAAACAAAAATTAATGCACTTCACACGATCACTCCGATCACAATACAATCACTTGCACGGTGTATCCTGTCGTCAGTAAACGGGAACAGGAGAATAATTAGACTATAGGCATGACTTAAGTCATGCATAGTCGTGACATATTTTAATACAACACAGTGCTAGACTCACACAAATCCCCTGGCCTTCGAAAACCTGGGGGCCCATAAACAACAGTGGTCTCAATTTCATATCTGACCTGGGGCACAACCTGACTCGTGTATCCGGAGACAATCGAGAAGCTAGTTATCTGTTTCAGCGGCTCTCAATAATTATCCAGCGCTTCAACGCTGTCGCGTTCCGTGGCACGTTTGTTATGCCTGAATTGGAGGAGACGTAGGCCTATTCATTTTTCGGGTAAAATATTTTATAATAGATTGCATGTCAGATTAGTAAACTGCATTTTGTGTCTTTTTGTATTCTATCGTCAACAACTAATTCAAATTGATTAGTTGGTTGAAAATTATAATTATAATTAATTATATTTCCTCGAAAATGGTTTATTTTAATTATAATTATGAAATTTGAACTATATCCGAACTTTAATTAATTAGTAACTAAACCTCAAACATGGGCCTATCCACCACTGGTTGAAGTACATGTGTATGACACTATGACTAGTCTGAAGCAAGAATGGGTTATACATTTTACTGTCCCTTGCCACAATTTACGAGAATTTTTCACCAATAAGCAACTGCAATTATAACGCTAATGCCTAACATGTGCTGTTAGTGGCGCCACCCAGCGAATGAGAGAGAGAGCCACATGAATGTAGAGGTTGATGGTGATCTCCAGCGATCGATTGACTGCTTAATCAGTCGTTCCTCTCGGGGACCGTTGCCATCTCTGGTATTATTTGACACTGATATCACTGGTTCGGGTCGTGAGCGTCACTGATAGATTTATTCCATAAGTGGCGCTCTGTAAATGTAGGTTACAATTACAGTGACAATGCGAAGAGTCGCGGGCGGCACAAATATACATAGGCCTATAGTGACCTAGACTGGTCCAAACTTACATGGGGAAATATATTTTTTCAAAATATGCTGCTCCACAAGGCTGCCCCTGTTACACTTGACTAGAAGACTCTGTGTTGAAAAAATTGAAGAGATCTGAGCATGTTTAGAGGTCGCTAGGTTTTGACACTTTTTGTAGAAATTGCAAAAATTGCGCATCTGACGCGTTAATAGCTTCATTATGAATTAAAATAAGCACCCATGAACACCAAGCACCATCTTTCTAAATCATGATCAATATGCCAACTGTATTTAAGTAACTAAAAGAATAATAAGCTTATTTACAAATAAAACACTTATTTCAAGTTTTTTCTGATAGATAAACGGTTGTTGGCTTATAACTAATTTTTAAATTTTGCATGCCACCTTTTCATCACAATTCGTTTCATATCCTACAATTGTATTGTTCAATATTGCTCTGTATGCTGCTAATTTAGTACGAGTACTTTTTTCGCCTGTGAAGCCAGCCTTGAATATGAAATAAGCTTACAGCACATGTTTTTTCACTTTCTGCAAGAAAAGCTCGTACGTTACAAAACGGCAGCTATGATGAAACTGGCATCAACAAGGAGTTCCTCACAATGTTGTCTGTTAGGGATGCCTGACAAACACTTTCTTGGGTCTGGACTCCCAAAAATTGGTCAATCCTGAGGAATTTCATATTTCATTACCAGAATAGACTATAGCATAAATTTTGTTGAGGTCACGAAAGCAACAATAGTCGCTGCGTTGATAATTCGGGAGGAGGCTAGAATCCCCGCACAGTGTGTGGATTCGGGTGTTCGCAAACTGTGGAAGTTGTATGAACACAAATTTGTGCTGATTCAAGGAGTTACAGTTTGAGTTCGATTTAATTAACTCTTTAGCGTGTCACTGAAGACATCGAGGCTGCTCTGATAATACAATCTTATTTATCCACCTAATCCGCTATCCATGTAGCGTCTGGACAGGAAATCCTTCGACCACCAGACTCCACTGGAAGAGTATGTCACAAGGAGATCTTTAAAACTGCTTGATCTTTTTACCATCCAGGGTCAAGAAAAACCCACAGCCTTCCTATCAAAGTCCTTTACTCCCTGACCACTGGACCCTACTTCCCAGTCGATGAAGGCAAATGTCAAACTGTTGATGGTCGTCAATGACTGCGCAGAACGTGGAGTGGCTCTGATCCATTCTTACAATGATATACTAAGGATGAGTCACAGAAACAATACTTGCTGCAATTTGTCTCCAGTTATCGGACAAAATTTTCTGTTCCAACAAAGGCAAAATGAAATAATAGTAGGTTGCGGGTTTTCCAGCACTTCAATGACGGGATTTATGCAGACTGGATTACTTCTTTAATTATCCAAAATTATATTTTATTACAAACGTAATGCAGCCTGACTAAGCAGTAACACTGCAGTATATATTTCTAAATTGGGCTGTTTATTTTTCAAAATAATAACTGACTTGAAAATAATTTATAACCGATTTGAAAAAAATCAAAATTATACATGTTTTTTTACAAGTTCATACTATAATATGATTATGGCAAAAAGTCGAAAAACATATCGACCTCTAAACATAATCAAATCTTTCCAAAATTTTGCATACAGACTCATGTTTTCGTGTGTAACAAGGGCAGCCTTGTGGAGCAATGTATTTCCAACGTTTAATTTTTTGGACCAGTCTAAGGCCTACGTGTATATACATATTACCTGCATACATAGATACGCAGTGTCTACGAAGAGTCACACGGTCTGGCTGGAAACCGTCGGCTTGCCCGATTTGCAGTGCAGCGTCGACTAGGGATAAAGAACAGTCCTCAATAGCGCTACGTGTAGGCCTAGTTTAATTAATAAACCGGATCAAGAACTTAGCGCTCAGACGTTTTTCGTGTCCAAACTGGATTTTTGCAACTCAGCTGCTTTGGATGCATATAAAGTAGATAGCATATACACTGCGAAGGAAAGAATTTTTACAGCAATGTATTTTGTGCCTCTTTTGAGATGTGGATCTGGAGAAGGATGGAGAAGGTGAGCTGGACTAAGCATATAACGAATGACGAGGTACTACAAATGGTTGATGAAGAACGATCGCTAATAACAACAATAAGAGAAAGACAGAAGAACTGGGTGGGGCACGTATTAAGAGGAGACTCCCTTCTGAAGGAAATCATAGAAGGGAGAATGGTAGGGAAAAGAGGGAGGGGAAGACCGAGGCAGATGATGTTGGGATGGATGGCCGACGGATACAGCGAATTAAAGGAAAAAGCACAGCACAGAGAAGAGTGGCGTCATTGGAAGTTGGAACCTGCCGAAGGGCAGAGAACTTAAAGAAAGAAGATTTTGTGCCTAGTTAATGGGACTATGAAAGATGAGAATTTTGCGTAGCAGCTGGCGCTGATTGTTTGCTAAACGATTGCAATTGAGGTCTATTATAATTAGCAAAAGGTACTGGGGCAAGAATTTCTCCAGCTTCGGTTTCATTGTTTAGTTAAGCTAAGCATTAGGCTACGTGCTCATCTGCACAACACATCTGTACCAACAGGGTTCAGTCGCTACCATCGGCCGAACCTAAGGTGGGTTAGGTATCCAAAGTAAGTAAATGAAGGCCTAAATGTACACGTTTTTATATAGCGACCGTATTATGACCTCGACCATGCTCATTTCTCAAATGAGATCGGGTGAGATCATTCACCACCGTTGCCGAAGCGCAACTGAATGAGCGCCACGCCATTTATGGTCCCCGTGTACGGACCGTGCCACCGTAAGGTAAGGTAAAACCAGTAGATGGCACCAGCCTTTTGTCTGCCGTATAAGCGCGCACAAAAAATTGTTGCCCAACGCTTATCTTGTAAGAAACGCTTCAGAAATTTCGAGAGAACGATTAGGATTAATTAAGGTAAGGTAGGCCTAAGTAAGCGAGGTAATGCCAGGTAAAGTTAGTTCAAGGTAAGGCAGCAACTGCCACCACTCAACCATCTGTACCGCTGTCACCGCTGTCACCATTCAACCAAATACAACTGCCACCAATCAACCAACTGTACCGCTGTCACCAGTCAACCAACTACAACTGCCACCACTCGACTCGAAGTCAAACTCCCTGGGTCGGGAGCGCCTCTGAATCTCTGAGTGGCGCTATGCAAATGTTAAATTACAATTACAATCTTCTCCCTTGCCGTCTGACCTTTCCTTCAAGCAGTTCATTAATTTATTACATAGACAAGTCACAAGTGCTAGACAGTGTAGTGGTTAGCGTGCTGGACTCAGTGGACTGTCAATTGAATGGTCGGGGTTCAATCTCTTCCAGAGCAGATATTTGGTTCAAGATGTTTCTTCCATCTGCACCCCTGGCCAACTCAGCGCACTGACCGTATATTGTCGGTGGGAAGATGGGAGGGCGAGGGAGAGGACTGGACACCCGTCCTCATATGCCGTACCTAAGAAAAATGAAGTCGTTGACACGTCATATATCCTGAGTGGCCGAGTGGGTTGGTAGCCCGCTCTCCACGTCGGCGGCCCGGGTTCGATTCCCGGTCGGTCGGTTTACCAGAGATTAATTTCTCGGATCTTTACTGCGGGTGGCTCGGTCGCAATATAAACGTGGAGTACAATACAATACAACACAATACAACTGGGGCGCGGTGGTGTAAGGGTATGTTCGGTGCCTTGCAGCTGGAGGGTTGCGGGTTCGAATCCACCTCAAAGCCGCCGCGTAGGGACCCTGGGCAAGTCCTTCACTCGCAATTGCTCATGCGCTTCGGCGGGTGGCTCGGTCGCATTATAAACGTTTAGTACAATACAACACACAATACAACACATCACAATACAACTGGGGCGCGGTGGTTTAGGGGTATGTTCGGTGCCTTGCAGCTGGATGGTTGCGGGTTCGAATCCACCTCAAAGTCGCCGCGTAGGGACCCTGGGCAAGTCCTTCACTCGCAATTGCTCATGCGCTTCGGCGTGAAACTCCGATTCAGCGTTCGCGCAGTAGTCGGGAGCGCCTCTGAATCGGAAATCTGGTAGGGGCGCTATAACAAGTGTTCAAATACAATACAATACAATACAATACAACAATTGACTTCAGTTTGTTGAAACAGTTTCCGGCCGTCTCGTGCTCTTCGGAAGATCCTGTTCAGGTTCCAGATCTGGTGTCCTGCCGACTGTCGACAGGAGCGACTGAAACGTTTGGATAGGCTGGATCAATCTTCCTCGCTGCTGACCTCGCTATCAATCACCTCTACACCGGCTACTACTAGTCCTACCTCGTTGCTGAAGGATACTTCTCTATCCAGTAAACAGACATCTACTACATCTAATCCACTTCCTTCTCCGTCTCCTCATACTTCTGGTCTTCGACTCGCCTCCTGGAACGCTCATTCTCTATCCGAGAAGTTTGCTTGCGTCTCACAGACCCTTCTTGAGGACCAGCTTGATGTGTCTGCCGTCACTGAAAGCTGGCACCTTGCCTCTGATGATGTTCCAGTTCTCCGTGCGACTCCGTTTGGTTTCTCATCGCGTGACCGCCCTCGACCGCCTCGTCCAGATGGTCGATCAGCCCGTGGTGGAGGCATCATCGTGTTCTTTCGGTCCTCACTACGTATCTCGCAGATTCACTGACCATATTTGAAGCTCTGTGCCTGAGCATTGCAACTCCTCATGGTCCTATCTCCTTACTCACAGTCTACAGACCTGGTTCTTCTCCTCCTACAGCTCAATTCTTTGATGAACTCTCAACCGTCTTTGAGACCATTGTTACGCGTAATTCCCAACTCATTATCCTTGTGCGACTGAGAGGACATCCAGAGTAGGATCCAGTGAGGAGAGGAGAGTGTCTCGTAAAGCAGCGCTGAAGGCACACGAGTCGAACGACTTCCATCCACGTGTCATACGGATGGAGTGAATCGGTTGAAGATGAATGAAAGGAAGAGTGAACGTGATGACGGAATGGTCGGAGAGCGTCGGAGGAAGAATATTGAGGTCATCCACTTGATCATCTTCACCGGTAATGACAAGATCAAGGTAACCGCCTAGTAGGTGAGTTGATTCACTGATATGTTGCCGAAGTCCAAATTGTGTCAGGAGGTCAAGAAATCGAACGGAAGTAGGTAGTGTAGGTTCCTCAAGATGAATGTTGAATTATTTGACCTATATACTCTCTCTATCCCTCCTATAGGGAGGGATAGAGAGGGGTGGGCGGATGTGATAGGAGCAGAGGCTGCCGGAGAAAGGAACGACAATGGAGAGAGAATGCTCAGTTTTTGCAGCAACTACAAACTAAAGATAGGAGGAAGCATGTTCAAACATAAGACCATTCATAAAGAGACCTGGAGATCCCCGGATGGGAGGACTACTCACCAGATCGATCACATCTGCATTTCTAAGAGATGGGCGACGGCGATGCAGGACGTGAGAGTGTACAGAGGAGCTGACGCTGCCTCAGATCGCCACTTGGTTATTGCGACACTTAAACTGAAGTTGAAGAAACGAACGGAAAAACAGCAACATGGGATAATAGATGTGGCCAAGTTAATCAGGAAGGAGGTGCAGGAAACGTTTCAACTGGAATTAAAGAACCGATTTGAAGTCCTGGGTGAACAGGGAGCAGAACAGGAGTCAATAGAGGAAAGCTGGACGAGGATAAAAAACACGATCAATGGAACGGCGAAAGAAGTGATCGGGTTGAGAAGGGGAACAAGGAAGGAAACATGGATCAGGGAGGGTACATGGAGAGCAATTGACGAACGCAGAGAACTCAAAAGCAGGAGAGAACAAGCATACAACAGAGGAACATATGCAGAGGATCTATGCGAAGACTATCGAAGGAAGGATAAGGAGGTAAAGAAGCGCTGCAGAGAGGATAAGAAAGTGTGGACGGAGGATCGTCTGGAGGAGGCAGAGAGGGCGGCAGAGAGAGGAGACTCCAAGACACTATACAAGATCACAAAAGAGTTAACGGGAGGGATGACGCAAAAGCTACCAATTAGAGATGCTGCAGGAAACACGCTTCGAACACACGAGGAACAGGCAGCAAGATGGAGACAACACTTTGACAAAATCCTGAATTGCCCAGAGCCAGAGATTATGCACGACTTCTCACAGGATCAGTGTTTACAAACTTTGGATGTGAACTTGGACGATATCACGGAGAAGGAGGTAGAGGATGCGATGAGAAGACTAAAGAATGGAAAATCTGCAGGAATTGATGATATTCAACCAGAACTGCTAAAAAATGGAGGGAGAGAGATGAACAAGATCCTGGCGCACCTATGCAATATGATATGGAGGACCGGGGAGGTTCCAAGAGATTGGCGAGATGGGATCATCATACCGCTACCGAAGAAAGGGAACCTTAGTGATTGCAACAATTGGAGAGGAATCACGTTGCTCTCCATACCGGGGAAGGTCTTGGCCAACATAATTTTGAGAAGAATACAGGGAGCGGTAGACAGCGTATTGAGACAACAGCAGGCGGGCTTCAGAAAGGGCAGATCATGCAGCGAACAGATCTTTATACTGAGACAGATTGTCGAGAAGTGCGTAGAGGGAAATGTAAATGTACTTGTCAACTTCGTCGATTTTAAGAAGGCATTTGACAGCGTCCAAAGACCTGTGGTGTGGAATATCCTCGCACAATACGGTATACCAGAGAAGATTATAAACATCATAAAAGGAATGTATACAGAAAGCAGGTGTGCAGTGAGAACGGAGGGGAAACTAGGAGAGTGGTTCCAGATTGTCACGGGCGTGCGTCAGGGCTGCATTCTGTCACCATTGCTATTCCTGCTAACGATCGATTGGGTGATGAGACGAAGCACAAAAGAAGGGGAGTGTGGCCTGGAGTGGGAAGGAGAGGGAAAGCTGGCGGATCTAGACTTTGCAGACGACATAGCGCTACTGGAGGAGTCTTGGGAAGGAATGAGAAAACTCACAGACAGTGTGGAGAGAGAGGCGGGTCTGGTCGGACTGAGGATCAATACCACCAAAACAAAGATTATGAAAGTAGGAAAATGGACAGTGACTGAAAACATCAAAGTTGGAGAGGATGTGCTGGAGGAGGTGGAACACTTTTGCTATCTGGGGAGTATGATTTCAAGCAATGGCAGCTGTGATAAAGAGATTGGAAGCAGATTGGGAAAAGCCAATGCCACATTTGGAAGGTTGAACAATATATGGAAGAACAAAGAACTCAGTCTGACAACAAAAACAAGATTGTACAGAGCTTTGGTATTGACAGCGTTGCTGTATGGGGCAGAGACATGGTCTATGACAAAAGTCAATATGAAGAAACTGGAGGCAGCACATCATCGTTGGCTGAGAAGATTACTGAAGATCACTTGGAGGGATAAGGTCAGAAATGAGGAAGTAAGAAGGAGAACATCCATGGAGAAACTGGAAGACATGCTGAAGAAGATGCGGTTACGTTGGTTGGGGCACATACATAGATCGGGAGAGGAGAGAACGCTAAGGCAGGCACTGGATTGGACTCCGTCGGGATGGAGAAGAGGGCGAGGAAGACCCAGAAAGACTTGGAGAAGCACGATCACTCAGGATCTGGAAGGCGGCGGAATGACGTGGGACGATGCTATGCTGGCCGCGGAAGACAGGATAACGTGGAGAGGCTGTGTCGCCCGATGCGCTGCCAGCGCGAGGAAGGACTAAGGTCTAAGGTCTAAGGATATACTTCTACGGTTACAAATCTTCTTGATGCCATGCTACCTCGTCGCAAAGTCTGGACACGTCAGCGCCCACTGGCAGTCTGGTATGATGCTGACTGTCATCGACTTCGTCGTCGTACCCGATATTTGGAACGTCGTTATCGCCGGACTAAGAAGCCTGATGATCGACTAGCTTGGATTAACCAACTTCGCTCATTACATCGCCTCTACCATCAGAAGGAAGCTGATCATTGGGAAAAATTGGTCTTGAGAAACGAAAAAAACCTAGACGCCTGTGGTCATCGGTCTCGGGTCTCCTCGGTCGTCCTTCTCGTTCGACTGAAACTCCATCCTTCACTGCAGGTGAATTTCAAGAAATGCTTACAGCCAAGATTGACCGACTTCGCGCTTCGACTGCTGATGCTCCTTCACTCAGTTCACTGACATTCTCATCGACGTCTGCTGTCTTCGATAGCTTCCGTCCTATCTCGGAATCGGACCTTCGTCTAGTTCTAAAGTCTGCAAATCTAAAATCATGTGAACTAGACTAATCCACTACCCCCTTTTGTAATCAGTGACATTTTAGATGACCTTGCTCCCTTTTTGGTTTATCTCTTTAATAGGTCACTCGCTGAGGGCTGTATTCCTCCATCTCAGAAACGTGCTCTTGTCTTTCCTTCACTCAAAAAGCCTAACCTCGATACTAATCTCTGCCAAAACTACCGACCTATCTCTAATCTGTCTTTCTTATCCAAGACTCTTGAGCGCCTTGTTTCCCTCCAGCTCCTCCCCTATCTTGAACAATCTGGTCTTCTTCCCCAAATCAGTCAGGCTTTAGGGCTCATCACTCTACGGAGACTGCTCTTCTCTCTCTCCTCTCTGAAATCTATTCTGCTATTGACAGGTCTGAACTCACCCTCCTGGCTCTTTATGATGTTTCTGCAGCTTTTGATATGGTTGACCACAATATTCTTCTTCAGCGTCTTGAGACTTCTTATGGGTTACAGGGCCTTCCCCTTTGTTGGTTTCGATCTTATTTGTCTGAGCGAACCCACATGATTATCTCGGGTGATTCCAGAACTAATTGGATCCACATCAAATTGGGTGTTCCTCAAGGCTCTGTCCTGGGTCCCCTGCTCTTCATTCTATATACAGCTGACATTCCCTCTCTTTTCCCACTCTCTGGAGCTGCTGGTCATCTCTTTGCAGATGATGTGCAAGCATTTGTCCATGGGTCTCCTTCATCCCAGATGCACTTAGTTGAGCGTATTCAATCCCTCTCAAATTCTCTTCACTCCTGGATGGCATCAAACCGTCTCTGCCTTAACGCCTCCAAAACCCAGTTCATTTGGTTTGGCACCCCCAACAGCTTGTGAAGATTGATTTTGTTCTCCTCTTGGAAAGTTTCCCGCACTATTCCTTTTCTTCAACTGTACGTGATCTGGGTGTTACGCTAGATAGCTCCCTTTCTTTTAAAGATCATAATATTATCTCTAACCTAACACGTTCTTCTTATTTTCATTTAAGGCGTCTTAGGGCTGTTCGGCGTTCTGTCTCATCTTCTGTTTTCACCACTCTGGTTCATGCTTTCATATGCTCCCGAATTGATTACTGTAATTCTCTTCTCATTGGTCTTCCTAAGGTTCGTCTTTCGCCTCTGCAGTCGGTCCTAAATGCTGCCGCCAGATTAATAGCACGCCTAACACGGTACTCTCGCGTTTCTACTTTCATGTTTGAACAACTGCACTGGCTTCCTCTCTCTGCTCTCGCATTAAATTCAAAATCCTCATTTTAGTCTTCAAGGCACAAAGGGGTCTTGTCCCAAAATATTTAGCTGATGTTTTACTCCGGCCTCTTTCAGCCTCCTCCCATCGACCACTACGCTCATCAAACAGACTTGAACTTCTAGTACCTCATACTAGAACAGCTATGGCTCAGTCCCGGTCCTTCACCTCAATTGGTCCCTCTCTTTGGAATGCGCTGTCTCCATCTACTCGCTCTGGAATTCTAGCTAGTGACCTCTCTTCCACCTTTGCTTTTCTTAAAACCTTTTTCTTCTGTTTGGCCTTGCGCACTGGGAGCGCCTCTGAATGGTTCACCCTATGAGAGGCGCTTTATAAATGGTTGAATACAATACAATACAATGGATGACTCAGGGCTGGCTTAAGAGACTGCTCTTCTCTTCTTCAATAATCAGGATAATCCTACAGTTGTCTACAGTTCTTCCACAGAAATCCAACAGAATGGATGTAAACTACACAGTAAAGTCTAACCTATTGTTCTCACAAAAGACAAGTGAAACAAATTAAGCATGACCTTGCCACAAGAATCTTCCTCCACAAGTTATCAAAGAGAATAGAAACAAGCTCAATTCTAACATACTTTTAACTGAATAAAAATGTGCACTAATATCTTAAGATGGAGACTAAGAATGCCAGGGGTACGTGGGGCATGTGGGGAATTTTTTTTTACCTCGGGCGGACCTCTTCGTCCAGAGTATAATATCCAGAGATCCTTGGCTTCGGCTTGTCGTCAGTATGTGTGACCTGAAGTGATGAGGTCAAACCCCCAGTCCGTGTGTTCCCCCACTGATGTGATGAGTGAGTCCAAGATAACATGTGTTTTTGATAACATGCATGATATAATTAAATATATACATATATATATATATATATCAGAAATCAACTACCCTAGTTCATGTCCAAAAGCGTCAAATCCCCTACTTCTGGCAACCGTGGGAAAAAGGAACTATGCAGAAGGAAAACTAGATCTATGTCTGATTGTCTGTAATATGAGACAATGTGCGCTGTTACTCGTCTGTGTATAAATTCATATCTAACCTTTGATTTTCTGCTGTCCTAAACTTTCAGTGACGAATAAAGATATATTATTTCATCAAATGCACTGACTTACACATAAATAGTTGATTTTCCAGGGCCCACTCTGCCTCCCCAAATGACGTCCCTGATTTTTTATATTTTGAATGGCCAAAAAGGTACTGGGACGAAACTATGCTCTCGCCCCAGAACCTTAGTGAGTACTGGGGCCCCTGTGGAGTCGGCGCCTATGATTATAATTGTATTTACTTAATGGTTGTACATATGTGTTTTACTGTTGACGATAGAAGTAACTCTCGCGATTCAATTATTGTAAGTTAATGTAAAAACGAAAATTGAAGACTGTGCTGATTGAATATTGCGCTGGAAATCGCGCAACTTCGAACGTTTTTCGTCGCTTCTAAAATGGAGCTTAGTCCCAGACTGTGAAAATCGTCCAAGATTGCGTTAAAACTCTAAGTAGGTCGAATTTTCTTCTGAAATATGCTTTAGCTTAATTTTCTCAAATTTGCACATGAAAAGAGAAATTTTTTTTTCCAGTTTTGCTTCCAAATGGAATTATGCAGAATATACAGAATCTCATGCTTTAATATTTCTGGGATTAATTTCTAAATATCCATCGCCCTATTATGCTAATTAGATTTGCGCATTGCCTTTAGAAGCGGCAAGACGCACAGTTGTCTGCTTCATGGTCACTCAGGTCGATTGTTGCAATAGCCTAATGGCCGGTGCATCTGAGCACCTGCGCGATAGTCTACAATCGGTTCTGAATTCAGCAGCTAGACTAGTTTGCAACCGTATAAAGTATTTGATCATGTTACACCACTGCTTCGTGATGACTGGCTCCCGGTGCAGTATAGGCCATAACTTGCCCTGCTGGTGTACAAGTCCCTCCATGGTATGGCACCGGAGTACCTACCTCAGAGCATACTGCATAGGCGTTTCGTCATCCAGATCGGGACCTTCTTCTGAGGCGAGAGGCGATCTGAAGATACAAAAATCTAGAACCTGCTTCGGGGACCGCGCGATCTTTTTGCTGGAACAACATCCCACCTTCAAAACGTTCAGCAACATCCTTGGAGTCATTTAAGTCCAGACTCAAGACACACTGTTCACAGTTAGCGTTTCCTGATTAAGTGTTGAACTTGTCAAAGTGCCCCAGTAACGGCATGTGCCGTGTTACGGCGCTTTAGAAATTGTCGTCATCATCATCTTCATCGTAATCTTGACGTTTACCTGCATCTGTTACTTGTATACACAAGAGGCTAAATGTGAACGGACAAGTACATGTAGTTAAGTCTGAAAACTTATCGCAGCGGTATCAAAGAGAAATGTTGATATTATAGCGTTATCTGATTTCAACCTGGTGTGATAATAGCAGCATCGTACAGAAGACAAGTTGAAAATACATGTACATGCTGAACAGAGTCAAAATAAACCGAAAGAACTAGTGAGCAGTAGTTTATGTATGTGACATGGAAATATAAATGACAGTTTGCGCCGCCGTATGACCCATTTCTGGCGCAGCTGATCGAAGTAGTCCCTGTAGATGAAGTTCACATGATCAGTGATCGCTGGGTCTCCGTCTGGAAGTCAGAGGTTGTCGTCGTCGTTCCTAGTTAGACAGTCGTCGTCGTCGGCACTATCGATTCTTCGTCAATCACTTACTGCGCCTGATATGATCCTTGTGCAGCCTTCCATACTACGCATTGGCTTTATAGGCAAAGCCGATCGAAAGAAATCAATATTACATGTGAGGTACGGTGGCCGATTGATTTAAGTACTACTCTGTTTGTAACGCGTCTGAGACGAGTAATGACCACATGCAAGTCCACTGGCAGATTCAGATTTACTTGCTTTCAGCGCGTAATAAATTCATAATAATAATAATATTATTAATAATAATAATAATAATAATAAGGGCCTTTCCAGACAATTTTCTACAATATATTTAAAAAAAAAAAAAAAAAAAAAAAATAATAATAATAATAATAATAATAATAATAATAATAATAATAATATTAATGATAATAATGACGATTATGATGAATGATAATAATACTGATATCACGTTTAAATGCGTTGATTAGCCTAATGAAACATAGAGCAATTAACAACAGCATGAAATGATGCAGGACTGATGCAAACTGCAATGCATCATTCTATTCCCTTAGACTTAGAGGTTGTCATGATATTTAGACTATAGTTAATAGGCGACATTGCTTGTGTTTTTGACCATTAGACAGGATTAACAAGTATTTACACCTGTGTTCGCTGTTTCACATCTATCACTTCAATTGAAAATATGTTAACATTGGTTCGGTAATGGAGATGTGTTCTTATATTAATTAGTCGTAGTCAATGTTCAACGTGTAAGCATCGTTAAAGGCCGCATTGGTATTGATTGTGTTCAGCAGTATAAGACACAGGGCAACTCTAAGCGATGCTCGTATCGAGTATCGTTGCAACCTAATCTCCGTGATGTACGCAAACGGTTAGAAGAAGAGATAAACTAGAACTAACTAACGACTAAAGGTCTTCGTCGGTCAAGCTAAGAAACTATCATAAAAGCGGAGCAATCGGACGAAGAGGAGAAGAAGGAGCAGTAGGAAGGGATCTAGTAGGTGGAAGCGACCAATGGTAATCCATCACTGGTATGATGGGTGACAGAGAGAGCGTATCTCTTGCGCCTTCTCCTGCTGCTCCTGCTGCTCCTGCTGCTACTCTACTGCTCCGTTTCAGCAGCAGCAGCAGCAGCTCTTCTGACGCGAAAGAAATGCGCTAAGCCGCCGCCGCCGCCGCCGTCGAAGCACCGCATCTCCTCATCGTCGTCCTCCGTCGTCGTCGTCTCTGACCGTTGTTGCTATCGTCGGCGGCCTCTGTGCATCATCGACCGTCGTCGTCGTCGGCGACTGACGACGGCTCATCGTGGAAATAGCGGATTAGTCGCACGTCAAGCGCCTGCCTTTGGTTTAATTAATGCGCCTTGAAGGGTTGTCAGGCGCCGGTCCGTTAATGGCCTAACAAGCACACGACGGTTGGCAGTCGGGAATTGAATTAGATTTGCCGCTAAGCCAAAATGGGTATGTTATAAATGACGGCGTTCATAGGTTCAGTTCGCTAGCCTTCCCACCCCTCCACCGCCCCCTCGCCCCACTCGACGATCAGCGCCGCCGCCGCCGCCTCCGACCATCTGAGATTTATATTCGTCGCCGAAGAGGAAGATAGCCCATCGGTCGAGGTATTAAGTCGTTGTCGCCGCCCGACCGTGATTATTCATTGCCTACAGCGGCGCACACCCTTCATGCAGGAGCTAGCTACAATAGACGACGCGGCGGGCATCTCTGACCGGCTTACAGGCGGATTTAAGTCTAGCCATCCATTCAGCGGGCAGTGTAACCCTTCAAAAGACGGAGGACATCGTTAGGAAAGCTGTAATGATGATCGCGTCCACTCTATCTTCATGCTCAGATTGTCGACATTGGATTAGCACAATATGGGCCCGTTCATCTCGACTGAAAAAGCTCAAAGAAAATCCATCGGCCTTTCTTCAGGTCATTGCTCAAGTTAAACAGACGACCACGAATACGTTATTGCCGATAACAACTGTTTCCTAGTCTAAGATCTAAGTTTAACAGTGCGCAACACGCGCTACTGCTCTACGCATTTTGTACTGTAACGAAGGACCGACGATGTCAGTAGGTCTACTAGAGCAAAAGTCTATGCAGCTTTCAATGTAGCAGGAAAATATGCTCCTTCTTTTGTATCAACGTCCCACCAAACAGCATGAAAATCCTCCGTGGAATAGATAGGCAAAACGTAAAGAAGTACTTCTGGACCATCCTTCATCCGGCTGACCACAGCCTTATAAATTTATTTTGCCAAAATTGTCTTGAGGCTATTCTGTCAGTTTAAAAATGGGCTAAATAAATTTCTGAATAAATTATGTTACATTATATAATTTGAAAGGTTGCTTAGCTGGTTGCAGTTTCCTTCCGGTTATGCGGTAACGTTCTGAGCATAGATCATAACAAGCAACAGTTTCGAGAGCAGGCGGTGTTTATCGAAGCATTTGTGGGTTATCTATCGCAATCGTCGTAATCGTAATCTTCAAACTTCTAAAGCGCCAGTGGAAAGCCAAGGGCAGGGCACCAGCTTATTCACGAGCGCTGCGTCGAGTCAGAGGGGGTGTCCAAAGGGTAGTCCGAAGGAGGTCCGAGTTCGGTTTCCAGAGGGTCAGAGGGGCAGAGTAGATGTTAAGGTGGGTGTCGTTTAGGTCGAGAATTGGAAGGTGGAGGACCAGGAGACTCGGGTCACGCATGTCCTTCGGCGGCAGCATGTACGTATGTATGTATGTATCTGGACTTTTACAAAGTGAATTTGTATTAACGCATGAACAACGCTATGAACATGGCTGTATAAAACAACTGAACAGGTGCACCTTAACATAGCTAGAAAAAGTAGCTCGAGCAGAGCTTAAAGGGACAGCTCGAATGTCGGCGAGAAGATTGTTCCAAAGGAACATGTATGTAATGATGATAAAATGCGTCCTTGTCGTGCTCTCATTTTTTTCGGATTATTTGGTGTTGTTTTTGCCCACCGTTTATTGCATTTGATGATTTGCAATAGACTATAATTTATCTCTCCGATAAGTTAATAGGTTTCTGTGGACAGACTGTGGTATTCTTGCATTTTGCATCGCTCTCCTCATTTGTCCTTTCCACACGCTGTCAATTACCCTCTGATTAATTAAATGTGGTTAATGAGTTGAAATCACTTCAAAAGACCCAAAAAACTACGCGATTAGTCAATTGAAACTTATTCATTCATTCATTCATTCATTCATTCATTACGAAGTTTTATATAGCGCCCCTTCAAGGTTACTACTCAGGAGCGCTCCCGACCCCAGTACGGCTGAAAAGGACAGTTTTGAGGCAAGTATAGAAAGATTCAGATTGGATTCTGGGATGCAAGCGCAGCGTAAAAGGGAGCCCGTTCCAGAGGGATGGTCCAACCACTGAGAAGGCTCGATGCTGCCTAGTAGCTGTGCGGGCAAAAGGGACCATGAGCACGCCCCGCTCAGTATTCTATAGGAACGAAGTATAATATATAGTATACGCATGCGACAATGAATAGGAGAAACAAAGTTAAGAGGATGAGGAATAATATCCTCAACAAGGACATGAGGGAAAAGGGAGAAGACATAGCACGAGGAAGATGCAGCAGACTAGAAGATGGATAGCCGCCAGAGAAAGAGTGACGGAAGAATGAGACGGTCTATTGCAAAGAACAGCAGCAGTCTGTTGGCCATTTGAACAGGGGGGGCGGAAGGTGGAGGTCGCCGTCGTAGTCATTATAGTCAGCTGATGCATCGACTGCCTTCTTTTTCCTTCTCATAATCGTTTCTCTTTAAGCTATCACAAAAAAGCTACCGGTATCACAAAAGTCAAATCTGTTGGACGCATTCGAATAAAGAAGAAGAACCAGAGGCGTACGGAGCTGAAATGCCGCCCGGGGCGACGGCCCAAAATGCCGCCCTTGGCCACTTCATTTTGGATATGCTCTTTTCGTTAAGAGATTGCCGTTTTCATGACGATCGTCGATCTTATTACATAACATGCCTACAATTTTATTTTATGAAGTTGATAGCTGGTCTGCATTTACCACTTTTCACTGCATTTTTTAATTATCCGTTTTAGCTATAGCCTACATTTTCAACTTACGGTACTGAAATCTCAGTAGTAAGCTAACTGACTCAACTGAGAGAGCTAATATCAGTTTATGACGTCATCAGAGAATTGCAGGGTAGTAATATCAGTTTTTTCTGAAAACGGAAACTCAAAATCGCTGGTAATATCAGTTTTGGAGGTCAAAGGTCAAATGACCGCCTCGGGCAAAACAGACACCCATTAAATTTGGCCAAGGGTTGCGCGGGTGGGGCGTGCGTGTACCTACCCCTCCCCATTCCAAGGAGGCCATTTGAGGGGGTGTGCGTAGGGCGTGCGTGTGCGTACCCCTACCAATTCTTCATTCGCTCTACATGCCACAGCAAAGCTCATTGAATATTCATTAACCACAAAGTGGGCAGCATTTTACACTACAGTTGCACATTCTTTGGCCCATACCACCATTTCTCTTTCACACACAGCCCATTTTAGGTTCAAACCTACAACTACAAGCCCTCCCAAGCATCGCTCTTAGAAACTTCATAAAGCTCATTTTGCAATATTTCTCAATACCTGCATGCACTCTCTAAGTCTTCATGCACATTCATCATAGCGTGTACACATTGGCATCATTGCATTTGGCCTTTCTACACGTAACCAATGAGCGAGCAAGCACATGCAGCTCACACAAATTGCTGTATTTTACACTACAGCTGCCCATTCTTTTGCACCATACCACCATTTCACTTAGGCAAGCGGCCAATTTTTACTCGCTAGCCTTCATTGCAGGCCACTGCAACTAGGCTTTGCACAAGCAGTGTTTTACAAGGGTGACTAAGTCCATTTTATTAATCCTTAAATACAAATTGAGTTCTTTTACACAATAGGCTTAGGCAAGCTGCTATAGCAAGTGTATTTGCGCTTTTACACCTAGACGCCTCGCGTTGGGCCTGCATTCGTTACCTTGTTTTACAAGGGTGACCAAAGCCCATTGAATAATCATTTGCCTTATGCCCTTTTACACTTGCACATAGCTCTTGGCATTCAACTGCTCACACATTCATCGCTTAAACAGCTGCTTGAGTAGAGAAAACCCAAGTTGCTAACTTTTAATTTCAGTCTCATGATAAGTTTAGGTAGTATAGTTTGAGGGCTAACTGTAAAAGCACATTACCCAAATAAGCTTCTCCGTCTATAGTGATATTTTTAGTGTAAAGACAGATGCTAAATTCTGTTTAAGCGATGAATGTGTGAGCAGTTGAATGCCAAGAGCTATGTGCAAGTGTAAAAGGGCATAAGGCAAATGATTATTCAATGGGCTTTGGTCACCCTTGTAAAACAAGGTAACGAATGCAGGCCCAACGCGAGGCGTCTAGGTGTAAAAGCGCAAATACACTTGCTATAGCAGCTTGCCTAAGCCTATTGTGTAAAAGAACTCAATTTGTATTTAAGGATTAATAAAATGGACTTAGTCACCCTTGTAAAACACTGCTTGTGCAAAGCCTAGTTGCAGTGGCCTGCAATGAAGGCTAGCGAGTAAAAATTGGCCGCTTGCCTAAGTGAAATGGTGGTATGGTGCAAAAGAATGGGCAGCTGTAGTGTAAAATACAGCAATTTGTGTGAGCTGCATGTGCTTGCTCGCTCATTGGTTACGTGTAGAAAGGCCAAATGCAATGATGCCAATGTGTACACGCTATGATGAATGTGCATGAAGACTTAGAGAGTGCATGCAGGTATTGAGAAATATTGCAAAATGAGCTTTATGAAGTTTCTAAGAGCGATGCTTGGGAGGGCTTGTAGTTGTAGGTTTGAACCTAAAATGGGCTGTGTGTGAAAGAGAAATGGTGGTATGGGCCAAAGAATGTGCAACTGTAGTGTAAAATGCTGCCCACTTTGTGGTTAATGAATATTCAATGAGCTTTGCTGTGGCATGTAGAGCGAATGAAGAATTGGTAGGGGTACGCACACGCACGCCCTACGCACACCCCCTCAAATGGCCTCCTTGGAATGGGGAGGGGTAGGTACACGCACGCCCCACCCGCGCAACCCTTGGCCAAATTTAATGGGTGTCTGTTTTGCCCGAGGCGGTCATTTGACCTTTGACCTCCAAAACTGATATTACCAGCGATTTTGAGTTTCCGTTTTCAGAAAAAACTGATATTACTACCCTGCAATTCTCTGATGACGTCATAAACTGATATTAGCTCTCTCAGTTAGCTTACTACTAATCTCCATTACTAGATATTAAGACATTTTATTGCATTAGTTGCGACTGTCGCTGACTCGCCGCTTCAGTTGCGGAGGTAGAAGAAACAAAATATCGGCGCATAGCTGCAGCACCACCTATTTTTTTATAGATTTTCTCTGCGCTTCAACCCCAAATTTTCAGTGTTTTTCAAAATTCAGCCCAACTGAGTTCAGCGTGTTAGGCTTACTCATTTTCATTCGTAATGAATGAATGAATGAATATTGCGAGTGTCTGTAGTTAATACGAGTGGGCCGAGAGAAATAACAATTAGGCTATATCATCTCACAGTAAAACTCTTAAAGTTATTATCTCATTAGTTACAGTTGAAAATAATATAGTGCGAACAAAACGGAACCATCAATGGAAATGAATGAATTAAAGACAGACACTGATTTTTATGCACGAAAAATAATACCATTTAAGAATTTTAAAATTTGTTTATGTCATAATTTCGCGGAAGCAGCATACAGTAGGCCTAATGATCGTGTGACTGTCCGTTATTTAAAAGGCAAGACGCGGGTGCGCTGCATTCATAAAGACTATTAATAACCGTTATTCCGCTTTACAGTGACGGTGCACAGTGCACACGCGGCTTACTGTGCGCAGCAGAAGTTTCACTTTTAATAACAATAAAAATCAAATTAAGCGATGCACTTTATTTACTGGATTATTTGGATTATGGATAATAATAATTATAATATAATATAGGCCTACTCATATTTAGTAAACATTACAAAGAAACTGCTGTCTCTCTCTCTCTCTCTCTCTCTCTCTCTCTCTCTCTCTATATATATATATATATATATATATATATATATATATATATATATATATATATATATATATATATATATATAAATATAAATATATATATATCTCAGTCTATCTCCATCTCTCCTTCTCTGACTCTCTGTCTCTCTCTCTGTCTGTCTCTGTCTGTCTGTCTGTCTGTCTGTCTGTCTGTCAGACTCTGTCTCTCTCATTATTTATCCAACATTCAATTCTTCCTTTTATTTTCTCAACCTTTTGCCGCCCCTGCATAAGTGCCGCCCGGGACGACTCACCCCCTGCCTCCCTCGGTACGCCACTGAGAAGAACAACTACAACAAGAAGAACATGAAAAGAACAAAAAGAACCATAAGAAGAACAATAAGAAGAACAAGAAGAAGAACAAGAAGAAGAACAAGAAAGATAGGAAGCTGATGATGATGATGATGATGATGATGACGATGATGACGAAGACGACGATGACACTGTGGTCCGTCCTAATCGCCTTTTGTAGGATGTCGTATCATTAGAACGTGCCGCCGGTCTTTGGCTTGCATCAGGGTCTGCCGCGTCTGCCTCCTGTCCACCATTCAGTCAGAGAAGCCGCCAATGGAAGGGAGGAGGAGTAGGGGATGAAGTTGACTATGGTGTCGGCGTATTACCTCGTCTGCAGCTAATCTTCGCTCTCCTGAGTACGTTAACACCTAGACAATGGATGCCGTCGCCACCGTCGACGCCAGCAGCTTTTGTCTCTGTGGTCGTCGGCTCTTCTTGCGACGTTTGGGTGTGGAAGGCGGCGGAGTGGATGGGAAGAAGAAGCTTGACGTCGCTTGATGCCATTGACACGAGGCCATCGAAAAATCCGATGAAATATTGCTCCATTATATATGACGCCATTTCGTGCAAAGTGCACATTATTAGATGAGGAACGAAGACAAGAAAAAAGCTCTGCCAAAATCAAACGGCGAAAACGCTAAGTATATGCCTTAATTTGTTTAAGCAAACGCTTCTTTCAACGATATAGTTGACATCTACGTCAATCGAGATGAAATTATAACTAAAGCATCCAGACAGAGTCGTCTTCTCAAGAGACACTCTAGGCAACGTTTCTCAAAGCTTGAAAAGGTTGCGTTGTGAAGTTGACATCGTGACAAGGAGACATAGAGCTATTCTGCATGAATGATCGAATAAACGAATGAGTGAAAGATAGAACGAATGACCGAATGGAAACGTAAATGAACGGGAATACTCATGGAATAGCCTACTATTGAAGATAATTGTCCTGATGACGGTATTGTCAAAACACAGACATCAGTCGTTGAGAAAGAGACCCTCGGGAGGTAGTGCTGCAGATTATGCAAGTCGAGTTTGGAAATTTTCAGACGGCTACGAAGCCAGATGAACAGTTTTCTCAGAATGAGTTCAGACGGAAGCTGCTGGACGACATCCGGACACCCGATGTCTAAAACACTTTCTGTACTAAGGAGACAGCCTCTCAGCTGAGCCATGGACATGTCTCTGAATGTCATCGACACACTGATGATCTGAAACTCTGAAGGAAGAAAGGACTAGGTTAAAATCAGCGGTGTAGAAAATATAGAGGTCATAAGACGGAACTTTGTGGAAGACCACGGACCAGTCGTATACCCTGTGGAACCAAATGAATGAAAGCAACCATGACAGCAGACGATCGACGACACCAAACGATGTTTCAAGATGCTCCAACAGAATGCCATGGTTAACAATGTTGAATAATAATAATAATAATAATAATAATAATAATAATAATAATAATAATAATAATAATAATTATTATTATTTTATAAGTCCCTGGGGAATGAAGTACCTCAGGGCCAAAAAAAAAAAAAAAAAAAAAAAAAATAATAATAATAATAATAACGACGATTAGGTGCCGTTCCAGACGAATTTTATTGTAAAAAAAAAAAATAATAATAATGCACCGGGGACGAGGACCACTAACTCCAGATAGCACACCTTAGGACAGTTTCTAAGTCCCTGAGGGATCATGTATACCTCGGGGCATAAAAAAAAAAATAATAATAATAATAATAATAATAATAATAGGAGACAGCGCAGGAAGCAAAGAACCTGGGTTTGCTATTAAACCGCAGCAAATACGAAATCGCCTGTCTCCTCATCCTCAATGTCAACTCACTTGCCAAACCAAAAGCCATTGAACAACTTGAAATTCAACTGTTTAGATATAATATTAAAATAGCCATAATATCCCAAACACACCTTAAAACTAAACACCTTGACTCTCTCATCCAAATTCCAGGCTATACCATCTTCCGCAAAGATAGAAACGACAGAAAGGGAGGCGGTGTTGCCATCATCACCAGGAACCACCTTAAAGCTCAACCCTGTCAACCTAAAGAAAGCACCAAAGACTTTGAACTCCTGTGGATAACTACTGAAAAATCTGGCCAAATCTACTATCTTGGAGCTTTATACCACCCAATAGCTCCGAAATATCAAACGACTTCTCTCCTCCTACAACTCGGTAACAACACTGATGAACTAATGCTCAAAAACAATAATGCTTATATAATTCTTGCTGGAGACCTTAACACTGGATATTAATAAACTATCTGAATTAACCGGACTAACTTCAATTGTCAAGCAGCCAACAAGAGGAGAAAACTTTCTCGACCGCCTTCTCACCTTCCTGCCAATCTACAGCAACATCAAAGTCGTCAGCTCTGTGATTAAAACCGATCACAAAGCCATCATAGCCTCCACATCATCGAATATCATAAACCTGAACAAGTATAAAATCAAGAAAACTTTCAGAAAACGAAGTCCTGATCAACATGCCAATCTGCTCATTAACCTTGAAGACTATGACCCCCAGCATCTACTCCACCTTAGCAACCCTAAAGAAGCATGGGAACAATTCTACCACGAATCCCTCAGTTTTCTGGACAAATTTTATCCTGAAATAACGATTACTATTACTTCAAGTGACCCTCCGTACACAACGCCAGAGAAAAAACAGATGCTACGTCACAAAAACCGTTTAATGCAACAAAATAAAACTGAAAAGGCCTCCCCTCTCTCCCTCATTCCTATCCCACTTTATCCCTTCCCAATGGAAAGTAGCCATCATCCGGCCAAAAGCTAAAACAAACTCCCCCTCTGAAAATGCTGACTTCCGTCCAATTTCCATCCTCCCTGTTCTCTCCAGAATAGTCGAAAAGCAAATAGTTCAGAGATTTATATACCCTACCCTTACTCAAGCTCCCCTTGAATCACTAGTTTCAGATCCATTTGCCTTCAGACCCACTGGACTGGTTCCACCTCTGCAGCCATAATATCTATCATACATCATACACAACTCCTCCTGAAAACCAACGAATATGTCTCAATAATCTCCCTTGACTTCTCCAAAGCATTTGACTCTGTTAAGCACTCTGCCCTATTTGACAAAATCTCCACTCTTGATATCCCAGACCAAATCTATAACTGGCTAGTTGAATATCACCTTGAACGCTCACACCTCACTATATTCAAAGGCCACTCTTCATCTATCCTCACAATCGATGCTAGTATAGTTCAACAGAGGCGCGTTTACAGAAAACGGGGCCCTAGGCGCAAACATTTTTGGGGCCCTTCTGAACTTCGAAGAGTCTGAAACTCTGGTGGTGTTTAGCCTATCATGTGCAAAAAACCTACAAAGTTGAACTTGAAGCCGTTTTTGTCACACACGACGTTTAAGGTGCCAACAATGAATTTTTCTCGTCCTTAATATGACCTCATTCTTGGCAGTGTTTTCAAAAAACAATACTTTTTCTTTTACATTTTCTGAGGCTGTTCGTCTTCATATGCAATGCCAAAATCGCTTTCAATACCAAGTTTAAGTTTTATCGCTGTCTCTATTTTGGGGAATTTTCTCTGACGTTTTGAGCAAAATTGTTAAAGAATTCAAGAATTAAATAATTCGACAAACATAGTCTTTGATCCTGCAGAGAGTTGCTAGTGGGATTTAGGCCTACTCTTTTCAGCATTCATTCTTCGTATAAGTTGTCAACTTATTTTGATAAAGGAAAATTGATTTATTGATTGATTTCAGCGAAATTCTACAATATTTTCATTAGAGCTATCTTATTTCGTTTTGCAGCTCTGAATATTAGCAACGTTTCGTTGCGTCAGATTGTAGTCAATATTTAATACTATTAAAATTTCAATTACTATTACTTACTGGTTATCAATACTAATAAAAGTGTTGAACACTATAAAATGACGGAATAATCAGACTAAAGCAGGAGTTCCCAATCTTTTCTATGCCCAGTACCCCTGGGAATTGTTTCACCAATGTTTGCACCCCTACAAAAGTATTATCACATCTGAAGACGCATAGGCCTGCACGAAATTGTTACTACTGAAACGTTTGCTTACAAGCCTTAGGCTAGCCTTAAGGCTTATAATGTTATATGGAAATAAACTTCTAATCTCACGGTCTTACCCATGATTATCCTATGATAGCTAAAAAAATTATAATGTATTATCAATGCATTCTTATAATTCATACTTTCCCTTTTTGTCGTACCCTCTGAAATGACATGTCGCACCCCCTGGTGGTGCGTGCACCCCAGTTTCTATGCCCAGTACCCCTGGGAATTGTTTCACCAATGTTTGCACCCCTACAAAAGTATTATCACATCTGAAGACGCATAGGCCTGCACGAAATTGTTACTACTGAAACGTTTGCTTACAAGCCTTAGGCTAGCCTTAAGGCTTATAATGTTATATGGAAATAAACTTCTAATCTCACGGTCTTACCCATGATTATCCTATGATAGCTAAAAAATTATAATGTATTATCAATGCATTCTTATAATTCATACTTTCCCTTTTTGTCGTACCCTCTGAAATGACATGTCGCACCCCCTGGTGGTGTCCAGAAACCTCTGGACACGTAGGCCTAAACTGCTGCAGCAGAAGCCCGTTGGTGCTTGTTGCTAACAAGTTTGATGTTATTTCACACAAAATGAATTATTAGCCCAATTGCTGCCCAAATGAACAAAGCAATTATAAATTAGAAAAAAAATATTCTTTTACAATAACAACAATAATAAAAAAATTAATATATTATTCTTTTATGTGAATGCCAAGCTGTAAAGAATATTAAATTTTTTAAAAATAATTCTAAATTTTAAAATGTTATTTATTAATATTATTATTTAAAAAAATATTTTAATTCATTTGGGGGCCCCTCCAAGATTTGGGGGCCCTAGGCGCGCGCCTAGTGCGCCTACTGGTAAACGCGCCTCTGTAGTTCAAGGCTCTGTTTTGGACCTATCAATTTCTCCATTACTGGTTCAGACCTGCACCCTGCTCAGCCCCTTAATCTTATGCTCAAATTTGCAGACGACACTTACCTCATTACTGGATCCTCTCAAGCTCATACCATTCCATCTGAACTGCATGTAATCTCTACCTGGGCTTCTGCCAATAACCTTACCTTAAATAGCTCTAAGAAGTCTAAATCTAAATAAATGATCATTTTCCGCCCCCGACACCAATTTGACCCTCCTCCTCCATTGCCTAGTATTACCCGAGTTAAAACTTTGAAAATACTTGGTGTCATCGTTCAAGATAATCTCAGACTCACAGCCCATATAGACCACCTCACAGCAACCTGCTCCTCCTCTTTTTATGCTATCAGAAAACTCAAAACCCATGGCCTTTCCTCCTCATCCATCCATAATGTAACCAAAGCCACTACCGTTGCTAAACTTCTATATGCCTCTCCATCCTGGTGGGGTCTCACGCTGGCTTCCGATAAAGAACGCCTGGAAAAACTCCTAAAAAGAGCCAAACGCCTAGGATACCTAGAGCAATCCTTTCCAACAGTCTCTGAACTTGCCAATATAGCCGATGCGAAACTCCTTTTCTCCATATTACACATTACACAACCCCAAGCATGTACTTCACCAACTCCTACCTCCACTCCGACCGACCCCTCTCCTCTCACCAATTAAGACCTAGAGCACACAACCATATTCTCCCACCCAAGGACAACTCTCAATTTATTCCCAGATCATTATATAAAAATATTTACTAGTTTATTCTAAAATCTTCTAATGAACTTTAATTATTCATTATCACTCATGTTAGCATAATTATCTGCGTTTTTGTCAGATTGTTTTTCTCAATTAAACGAATATATACATACCACACCCAGATGCCGATCGATGATCCGGCTTTTGAAGATTTTCCGAACGTGGCCTTCGAGACGATGACCTTGTTGGGTGGACCTCTGCTACAGGGTCCAGCTATGGATATGGTCGTGGAATCGAAAGCAAATGATCTTCAAAGAGCAATACAAAGATTAACCATACTTTACACACATGACGCTCTTGTTCTGCTTAAAAACAGTTTGAGTGTTCCGAAGCTATTGTAAAGTATGCGAACAGCCGTCTGTGCTGATTGCCCAAGCTTGACTCGGTTCGACCTTCTGCTGAAAGAAGGGCTATCAGCCATATTGAATGTGGACCTTGATGATGACCGTTGGCTCCAGGCTTCTCTGCCGGTGAGGGATGGTGGTCTGGGAGTTCATTGTGCTTCTACGCTGGCACTTTCCGCCTTTCTGGCTTCTGCTGCTAGCACAAGCGAACTGCAGGCATGCATCTTACCCACAGAGGCTGAGATACCCTATGAGCTTGCAAATTAAGCACTCACCGCTTGGATGACCCTGACAGGTGCAGAACCACCAAAAGGAGCAGCCACTCATCGTCAAAAAGAATGGGACCTCCGATGTACAGACAAGGCATGGACAGCCCTGCTCGAGTCCACTAGCTGTCCACGCGATCGTGCTCGCTTGCTAGCTTCACGAGCACCTCATTCTGGAGACTGGATGCTAGCTCCCCCTGTTACTGCTTTGGGCCTGCGCCTCTCAGACGAGGAAGTACGAATCGCAGTCGGAGTGAGGCTAGGGACAGCACTCTATGAACCACATCTGTGCCACCACTGTCGACAAAAAGTCGACGCAAGAGGACTCCATGGGCTGGTTTGCAGAGGAGGCGGCGGAAAACATCAACGACACAGTATGTTAAACGACATCATCTAGCTCAGGGGTTCCCAACCTGGGGTGCGCGCACCCCCAGGGGGTGCGAGATGTCATTTCAGGGGGTGCGAGAAAGAGGGAAAATGACATTAATAATATATTATAAATTGTTGAGCTGTCATAGGATAAGTATGGATGACACCGTAAGATTAGATTCATTATTAATTTATTTCCACGTAACATTGCAAGCCTCTACGTATAAAGTTGTGACTCATCTGGAAATGCTCTCAGAATCGTTTGATGGATATTTCGCCCCTGGAGACCTGAGGACTTCAGAAGAATGGAACATGAATCCATTGTCCTACAATTTGCAGAAAATGTCAGATGATGAAGGAAGATCTGATTGAATTGCGAACAAATCGAGCTCTTGAAATGCAATTTGAAAGCAAGACTTTGGAGGAGTTTTGGTGTTCAGCACTAGATATCTGTCCAACACTTGGTGGAAAAGCGCTGCATGTCCTCATACCATTTGTAACAACATACATTTGTACTTGTGTGAATCTGGGTTCAGTTATATCCTGTCAATTAAGACAAAATCTAGGAATCACCTGAATCCGCAGGCAAACCTGTGGATCGCAATCAGCAAGAAAGTTCCACGTTTTGAAAAAATCATGCATGAAAAGCAGAAACAAGGAAGTCTTTAACTTCTATGCTCTCGATTGGGAGTCATGACTTTAAAAAGTCTTACAATTAAAAATTTTAAATGTGACGGTTAGAATTGTTCGTGACAGTTAGACTGGTAGACTGTTAAAGTCCAACTCTAACAGAATTAGACTCGTAGAATAGATTGTTAGTTGAGTGAATGGCTACAGTGTATGCCACTGTGTGGCATTGAATGCGGTTCAATCCGTGGTTCAAAAAGTAACAATTTCATGAATGGGTCTTCAAATGTGATATTACTTTTGTAGGGGGTGCGAACATTGGTAAAACATTTCTAAGGGGTGCGGGGCATAGAAAAGGTTGGGAACCTCTGATCTAGCTGGAGAGCACTTGGCAGAGCAAAACTCCCCTCACAGAAAGAACCTCTCGGTCTGTCAAGAGAAGATGGAAAGCGACCAGATGGTGTCACGCTGATCCCTTGGTCACGTGGACGATGTCTTGCATGGGATGTGACAGTGCCCGACACCTACGCCACGTCTCATCTTGGCCATACATCTACTGCCACTACTGGAGCTGGGGAAGCCGCCGTTGTCTCCAAGAGGGTCAAATATTCCACCATCACCACCACCCACGATTTTGTAGCGGTCGCCTTAGAAACTGGCGGCGCTTGGAGCAAAGAGGGACTGCAGTTCGTTTCTGAGTTTGGAAGACGGACAAGTGACGCAACCCATGATCCAATGGAGTCATCATACCTATTCCAGCGGATCTCAGTGGCTCTTCGACAAGGGAACGCCATCTGCCTCTCCGGGTCACTGCCACCGATCTCTGAACTCTGCTGAAATGACAATACATAATAATAATAATAATAATAATAATAATAATAATAATAATAATAATAATAATAATAATAGTAGTAGTAGTAGTAATAATAATAATAATAATAACGAGAATTTTATGTGGCGCCGTATCACATTTCTTGGCAAAGAAAACCAGCCGAAATCAGTCGCACGCCAGCAGCAACCAGCGGCGTTCCTAGCCTCCTACTCGCCGAAGGACGTACTCACATCAAAGAGGACAAGAAGAGTAGCGTGACTCCGATCAAAAAACCTCTAAAAAGTATCAAGAAGAATGCGTGTGATAACAGATTCTTTGAATTCAGACCAAATTGAATTTGAATTTTTTCTTTCAATTGAACGGACTCTTTCATTTCTAGTATCTTCTTGGCGGGATCTTTCTATACCCCGATTTATAGTTGGGTAGGAGGCAATTTGTCTCAAGATATTGTATATGAGGGATCGACATATAGACCCCTATTTCTCAACTTTCTTCAATAAGAAAGATAGATTGGAAATGGGTCGAAAATTGGCCATGCCATTGACATCAACACCACTACGCTTAATCAATCAATCAATCAATCATTTTTATTGATCCCTGTTAAAAAAATGACAAGTGTTTAACATAAAATTACGACAGAACTTGAAATAATGAACAAAAGTAACACAATATAAACACGTATAATAAGAAATCTAGAACAACAGGCACACCTATAAGGGAGGGAGCTCCCGCTGTTTAGGGGCCCAAGTTAGATATATCAGTGGCTGGTTTCTCAGAGAGTGCATGTCAGCAAGATAAATTTATTGAAAATAGAAAAGCATAAACTAAATAAAATTTCTTAAAAGACGATTAACCGGACCAGTGAAGTTATACATTCATTTTTATGTATGCACGCAAAAGTTTTTTAAATTGAGGAAAACCTGTAGCATTTTAATGGGTATCGGTAGATTGTTCCATATAAGTGGTCCTTGATAACCAATAGAAAATTTACGTATGTTAGTCCTGGCATACGGGAATATAATTATAGGAACGTTTATTTCTAGTTAGAATCGTCTGTGTTACCGGAGAAAAAAAGGAAGTGAAGGCTAATGGAAGAAGATTCTTGTCATATCGATACATTAATTCACCTATTTGAATTTGCTTAATTTGCTCTATATTTAATAGGTTCAGATTATCAAAAAGTGATTTAGTATGAGTATTGTAAGAGGAGTTTGTAATTATACGTAATGCTTTTTTGTAAGATTTGAAGTTTAGCTAAGTGAGATGGGTAGGTTGCAGTCCAGAAAAGGTTACAATAAGTTAGATAAGGGTAAATAAGAGTAGAATAATTTGCTCTATATTTAATAGGTTCAGATTATCAAAAAGTGATTTAGTATGAGTATTGTAAGAGGAGTTTGTAATTATACGTAATGCTTTTTTTGTAAGATTTGAAGTTTAGCTAAGTGAGATGGGTAGGTTGCAGTCCAGAAAAGGTTACAATAAGTTAGATAAGGGTAAATAAGAGTAGAATATAAGTTCTTAAGTATTTGTTGGGGGAGTAGGTACGATATTCTTTTAATTATCCCAATGTTGTTCGTTTTGAATGTATGGGGCTCATAGAGATTACAAGATGCCCATGGGCGTCTTGAATGTATAGGAAGCATAGAGATTACAAGGTGCCCAGTCATAATGTTTCCTTCTACTGCAAGAATAGGTACATGTACTTGCACATTTATCAGTGGTTATTGACTCTATTTCACCATTGCCCAAATCTAAGAGATTGAGAGTACAGAAAGGAAAGCAGACGTCTGAGGTCTTTACCAGTTCAGTGAGTTTACCATAGAAAATGAAGTTACTACAACAGACAGGAAAGATAAAGATGAAAACAATGCCAAAACAGACTAAATCTGTGGCTAGCTGTAAGGACACTTCATTTTCAGAGACAGTTGCAGCAAAAAACAAAATGAAGGAATTAAGAGAATAAAAACAAACTTACATGCAGGCAAGACAAGCCAAGGGGAAGATAAGCAAGAAGTGGTGTCCTGGAACACCACCCAAAAAGACAACTAATTTGCTTATTAGCTTTAGGGTATTTTAGTTTATGGTTCAGTTTGTTTAGTTCATATACAGTTTACTTCTTTAGTCTATAAAATGCATGATTGCCATACCACTTGCTTAAGTCATTTTCCATTGTTCCAAGATGCCCATTCTATGGGCGTCTTGTAGTACGGGGTTCCTAAGATGCCCAGTTTGAAGACATCTACTTTTTTAAATTTACAGATATGATCTTATTGAATTAACTTCTATAGTTGCTGTAGTTGCTTTATTAATAATCAGTCTTACCATTGGGTACAAACATGACATTGTACTTCTCTTGCAATCCACACAGAAGAAACTCGCAATTTTCCTTAGCGTGGGTATTTTGGAGCACCATCCCCTACATAATATATGTAAAATTAACAAGATTTTGTCCCCAAAGACCTTAGGGAGATAAAGCGACAGCGGATCGAGTCCATACGACTTCTATGTCGAGAGAGCATCAACCGCCGCCGCCGCAGGTCTTTCATGGAGAACAACGGATCCTATTGCGACATTCTGCAACAGTTCGTTTTAGGAAGGTCGAAGAAGCAACAGCGCCATTGGTTGAACGATGGACATAATTCAGGGCCACGGCGGACTATCTCATGCACTGAATTATGGTTGTCTACGATCTTTAACTGGAAAACGACGACCACAGTCGTCGGGTTTTGCAGGGAGGAGATTGTCATGAGCAACAGCTTGCTGATCTAATTCAGTCTTGTGACCCTTCTAACCACTGAGCTTACAATCGAGTTTACGGTTCGTATAAAATATCCATTGCTAACAATAGACAAGAAATTTTTCGAACGTTTTTTAGCCTACACAATGTTTAGTGATTATGATAGACCGCTTTAAGCTAATCACTTATATAATTTCAGATTGACGTAGGAACTTTGAGAAACATGAAAGTAACTTTGACTGAATCTAGGGTGTTCAGTTTCCCAACGATGCTGACATACTGCAAGCGCGAATGTATTAAATGGATCTTCAGCGACATCATCGACTTCATCGTTTTGTATGCTCGAATCATGTTGTTAATCAAGTATACATTGTTTTGGTGCTCTGCAGTTGACAAGAAAATTCCCAACAGCATCCTTCAATACAAAACATCAAATTTTCTTTGGCTGCACTGGTATATCTTCTAATTGCTTGTCATTGATGACGTGTCTAATGTATAGACCAACCCTTAATCCACTGCTAATCTAACAAATTTGGGGACCTGGCTTCCCATTGTGTTTGTAATCCCTCCTAACACGGACTGGTAATCTATTGCATGCCTAGTTCAATCTGGTGACAATTATAATCACTTTGTTTATAACCAAGTGCGAGAGCCTGCATATTAACCAGTCGCTAAACTATTTGGTGACCTTTCTTACCATTCTGCTTTAAATCCATTGACTGCAATAGCTTGTATATAAATATTTTGCTTATACAAACTGTTGACGCAGAAAACCTTTGTGCTTGTAATTCAGAGTAACAGCTTGTATATAAATGCTTTGCTAATCTAATCCGATAATTCTTCTTATTATCGTGCTTTTATCTAGTGCGACCAGATTTAATGGAATATTAAAGAGAGCTATTATGGCTATTGTTGTTCTCCAGAAGAACTGTGTGCCACATACTCTGGGACCCTCTATCCAGTGGATGACCTGCTTCCGCTCCGATCTGTGAAGGTTCGTCGAAGTCCGCTCCTCGCCTTCTGCTTCGAAGTGTGAACGCCGTGTCCACCGACTTGAGCGACGCTTTCGACGGAATGCTCGGAATGCTGACGACCGCTCTATAGTTGGATTCGTCAGCTGCAACGGATGAATTCCTTGAAATCAGGGAGATGCGTTACTCGGAATCGCTCATGGAGCGGGAGAGTGGGAATCCGCATCGCCCCATATGACCTTCGCTCTCTCTCTCGCATCTTCGGCCATTCCTTTACTTCTGACATTGATGCCCATTTGACTCTCAGTTTCTGCTAAAGACCTTTGTCGCCAGTCGTTAATGGTTTCGCCTGCCATGTCCGTCTTTCCTTATAAAGGACTTTATGGATGACTTTTTGCCATTTTCTGCATTTATTATGTTGTACTTCTATGGGTGAAGGTATGATCCCTAGATCTCAGAAGCGGGCGGTTGTGCTTCCGTTCTGAAACGCCCTGGGATTGATGCTGCCATCATGGTTAATATTACCGACTGATCTCAAATTTATCCTATAACTATAGTTACTAGTTATAATGATGCTAAAATTTGCTAAATACTCTCATTCTGCACTTAGTAGGCCTTTATGTCTATGCTACTAACGACACACTTAAACATGGTCAATGAATTAAATACATTTAATGTATTTAATTCTTCGACCATGTTTAAATGTGTTGTTAGTAGCATAGATGGGTATATTTCACAGCAGGCGTCAAATTCAGAAATAGAATTAGAGAAAAAGAAAGTCATGCAAAATAAAAAAAATTTCTTACACAAATATTTTACTAGTAGTGCTGAAGCATACTTAATATTGAGCAGAGCTTAAATTTGACAGATTTGGCCTAATTTTTCATTTTAGTTTTTTTACTATGTGAAACGCATACAACTTTGATTCCTAAATATTTACAACTTCGTTACTTAATAAAAACACAATACAATATACCGCCACTGTTTATAATTAGTGATTAATTAGCATTAAGTGTGCATTAAATTATTACACAGCAACCTAAATTATTTAGACGACAAATTTTCTACATGTACCATTAAATAAGTTCATTTTAATAGAAAAATAATGTAACGGAGTTGTAGAAACCGAGTTGTAAAATATTCATAATTAGGTCTCCATGCTTACCGGACGAGTTAAGATACAAAAAATAGTTAGTTTATAGTGGCGAGGCTGTCAGTTTCAATATTATTTTTGAAAGAAAAAAATTATATATATACGCAGAGTGCAATAATTACAGTCACGGAGTTGTAAATCTTTCTTATACTATTACATTACCGGATAAATTTCCGAAAATTGTCAACAGAAGCAAACATCCATATTGATATCTTGTTGGTAAAATCAATGCAGACATGTTCCCTGCTATCGAAGATGTCAATTCAAACACCGAGAGTTTTTGAATTTATTCCCCAGATGGCAAGAAACCCATTCGTAACGGTGTTGTAACCAATATTTGAAGACAGGGGGTTTTATTTATTTTTAATTATTTAGTTCGTTAATAAGTTAATAAAAACCACATAGAAGTCGTCCAATGGATATATGTAAGTTAATGATCTAAAAATTATAAAACATCAGTTAAGCGTTTCAGCTGTTACCCTAACGTAACGTTGAATTGACGCACCATTAGAAAGGACAATGTAATTTCGGGTTAAAATTGGACTTTATAAATTTTTTTCTCATACTAATCATCTAAATAATGTAATATAACTAATTTTTATAACTAATTCATGCCCTACAATAAATTAAAATTTTACTCTTTGTGTAAGCCGTCCAAAGGAGAAGACGGAAATTTATCGAATTTGCCTCCTGTTGTGAAATATACCCAGATATAAATTGTGACAATATTGTTTCCTTCTCTGGAAAGTAATTAATAATTATGGAAGAGATTATAAACGTGCCGTAACATAGAAGTCGTAGCGATTGCAATATGCAACAATATTGTCGCAATTACCGCTTACAACAAGGTGTCACAGAACCATAATAATTATTATGTTTGTGTATATGTAAAAGTAGTGATACGAGTGCGGATTCTATATCAGGGAGGAGCGGAGGGGGAGGAAAGGAGGGTAGGAAGCCACCTGATTGGTCCACGCCAGTCACGTGACGTATGACGTCATATCTATTAATAGCTCAACAATGGGAGTCTGTTGACCTAGTTTCCATGACGACGGCACGCCTAGTTTCTGAATCACCCACGCTCGACTGCACAACAATGACCTAATTAGCATATAGTAAGTATGCCACCTTATCTCTGACGTTACTCGTTAGTATCTCAATAAGGGCTTGTTTCATCGTTTGTTCTCACCGTTTCCATGACGACTGCATTCATAATTTCTTATTCACCTACGCTCCGTTGAACAAACATGAGATAATTAGCATATAACTAGTTCACAACCTAACCTATTATGCAACAGTCACATGATCTGGTCACATGTTCTCATTAGCATAGGAATAGCAAGTTTGTTGTCCTCCTTGCCATGTCCACCACACATACGTTGAAGCGTATTTCTTATAAATATTAAACAATCACATCATTTCATACTCTGCAGCAATTGCTTTGCAATACATTTGTATTGCGCATTTACTTAACTCGGTGCGCAAGTTGGAATTTATAATATAAACGATCGAATCTAAATACATGAAGCGAACTTTTGAGCGAGTATAAAGTTTCATAGATGACATTATACGGTAACGAGATTGATTTTAATTGAAAAATGTTGCGAACCGTGTGACTTAGTTATATACTTATTAAATTAGTATATCCTTGAATTTGAATCCTTGTACAATGAACGTGTTGACTCTTACTCGCACGGACAACGTCGGACATAGTTAGCCACCATTGCGGTAGAGTACGAACCTTCCATAGAATTAGTTAGTTTTCTACTCATGCATTAGAAGTTGATCAATTTAAGCGCACACACACATCGATATAGAAGTATTCAAATTACATAAGCATTCGAACCCACTATTTCACCAAATCAACGGATGACATTATAGCGCTTTAGAAGTTACAGAGATTGATAGAGATTTAGAGAGAAGCCCCAAACAGAGAGACATGTGCGATTTTCGGCTGATGCTTTAGAAGTTCGGAAGAGAGACATAGAGTGCAATTGGTGTTTGGAACTTTAGAAGTTGTAGATATTGAAAAAAGTCAGAGAATGGCGGAGAGAGAGAGAGAGAGAGAGAGAGAGAGAGAGAGAGAGAGAGAGAGAGAGATGCAGAAACTTCAATCTTTTTGAAACTATCAGTCTCTGCGAAACTCTAGCAACCTAAGACTCGAGAAACTCACAACTCGAGCAGACTCAAAGTGTGAAACTTACTACTTGCGAAACGTAAAACATGAGAAACTCTCAACTCGGGAAGTTTAAAAATTGTCAAACTTAGAAATTTGGCCTTTGTGAAACTCGTATACCAGCAATCTTTGAGTTGGAAAAACTTAGAAACGTACAAAACCCGTAAATGTTCGAGAGAATAAGAGAGTCACAAAATATGTGGAGAGAGCGAAACTTGAGAAACCTGCAACTCTAAGAAAACTTCAAACTTTTAGAAAACTTCAAACTTTGTGTCATGCTTTAGAAGCTCGAGAGAGCGAAACTTGAGAAACTTATTGAAATTTGAAAGTCTTAGAGATCTAAGAACTGGTGAAACTTATAGAGAACTCACAACTTGTGAAACTTACAGCTCTTAGATAACTCGAAACTTAAGAAACCTAGTGAAATTTACAACTTTTAGAGAACTCACAACTCGTGAATCCTGCAACTCTTAGAAAACACGAAACTTGAGAAACTTATAACTTTTAGGAAACTGCAAACTTTTGGAAAACTTCAAACTTTGTGTGATGCTTTACAAGTTCGAGAGAGTTAGAAAGCGTGAGCGAGAGATACATTAGATTGATGTATAGAGCATTAGAAGTTCAAGAGATTGAAATTTTACACCGTAAAAGACAGAAAATTTAGAGTGCGTAGTACAAACGCGCCACTTTTAGGCTGTACTGCGACATAATGCGGAAGGCTGGTATACTTAAATTGTATATTTTAATGGATCAGAGATAGGTTAAATGATTATTCGTAAAGCAAATACACACACATCTTCCAGTTTACAACGTGAGATGGATGTTTTCTTAGCAGACTTATGCGTTTCTAAATTGTAAAGAGAGCTGTGTTGAGAGTTTACTCGAGGGATACGTGTATCGGCGTATTCGACGTATTCTGTACTTTGTAAGGAGGAGGAGGACGACACCAAACTATAGTTGTATTATTGCATTGTATTATAAAAATTCACGAGAATATGGCTTGTTCACTAGAAGTTACAATTACATAGGTCGAAAGAAAAGATGTACGGAGCGAAGGTTTACGTAGTAAATTGAGAACATACAGCTTGCGCGGAGAGGCTTCCTGAAGGATTTGACATTGAATTTATAAATAATAATAATCTACCAATTGCAGCAATGAGAACTCAATCACACATCGTAAGACCATCGATTGGTCAAAATTCAAGTTGTCAATGGTATGAATACATATGCGTATCCGACAGTAGCTGTATCAATCGAAATCTAACATGTGATGGAAGGAACGATTGCTTCGACGGATCGGACGAGATCAGTTGTCCTTTCACCGCTATGGATATTATACATATGGATTTTGCGTATCATAATATTAGTCAAAATATTTAATTATAAAATCGAAGAGACTGCAACAGAAAATCAGGATCTGAGATAATGATGTTCGGCGCTTGTGTAAAGAGATGTGATTCATGGTAGAAATGAACACGTCAAGATCATATGTATACTATAGGAAACCTATACACTTACGCGATTTACATGTTAATTGTGTAATACATAGGTGGCGAACTTTATACCGGAGTCATCAATCGCATTTTCCTCGCAAATCGAGTCATAATCGGTGTCAGCATCGTCTCTATCGTCATCTCCGTGCTAGTCGTAATGTACGTCATCAATGCATTTCGACGACGATCCATCTTGTTTCGAACCATCAGACGACAAGCTCAGACCATCGCGGAATACCAAGACACCTGTCTGAATCCGCCTCCCTACGACTTCTATCTACCAATCGCACCATCTTATGCGACCAATCCGCCAACATATGCACGGATTTCCACCGGAGGAGATGATTGTTTATAAGCTGAATCGACATTATTTGAGAAAGTAAGAAATTTGAAAACGAATAGATTGGAAAATTTACAACTTTCAACGAACTTTCAACTCGAGCAATGTAAAGCATTGATAACTTACAGCTTTTGAAAGCGAACAGCTTTTGAAATTGAAAATTTTTATAGAACTTACAACTCCACCAACACGAGAAACTTAAAAATTCAGGAAACTTGCAACCTTTGTGAAACTCGTGAAACTGTCAAATCGTTGAGGAAAAAGAGGACGAGAGGAGGAGGAGGAGGAGGAGGAGGAGGAGGAGGAGGAGGAGGAGGAGGAGGAGGAGGAGGAGGAGGAGGAGGAGGAGGAGGAGGAGGAGGAGGAGGAGGTGAAGGATCTGAATTTAATGTCTGACGATGATCATCAATTCTGATCCTACTTTAACATCAATTCTGATCCTACTTTAACATCAATTCTGATCCTACTTTAACATCAATTCTGATCCTACTTTAACATCAATTCTGATCCTACTTTAACATCAATTCTGATTCTACTTTAACATCAATTCTGATCCTACTTTAACATCAATTCTGATCCTACTTTAACATCAATTCTGATCCTACTTTAACAAATTCTGATCCTACTTTAACAAATTCTGAACCTACTTTAAGACCAATTCTGAACTTACTTTAAGATCAATTCTGAGCCTACTTTAATATAAATTCTAAGCCTACTTTAACATCAATTCTGAGCTTACTTTAGCATAAATTCTGAACCTACTTTAACATCAATTCTGAGCCTACTTTAACATCAACTCTGAGCCTACTTTAACATAAATTCTGAGCTTACTTCGACAGAAATGCCATCAACGAAAACCAGAATAACGCTACCCTACTTCATGCAATTCTTTTTATTCCAGAGCAGCCATGAGAGCTTTGGGCAAAAGGAGTAGTTGGTCTAGTAGTGGTATTATAGGGTGTCCAGCCATTTACGCGCAAGACGTTTGCGCGCCGTCGTTTGCGCGCAGTCATTTGCGCGCACCGTCATTTGCGCGTTGGACGTTTGCGCGCCGTCATTTGCGCGCGCGCCGTCACAATATGCAAACAAAAGAATCTACGAAATAACCACTTTAATCATTTCAAAAAATCTGTATTGGTTTTCTACAAAATAACTACTTTTATTTAGCTGTAAGTTCAGCAACCTATCAATGTTTTTCTTTCTACGAAATGACTACTTTAATTTAGCAGTAAGTTGAGCTAGGTATCTATGTTTTTCTACGAAGTGAGGGTTAGGTATAAATGTTTTCTACGAAATGACTACATAAAAGTCCAACATAGTGTTTGTGTCTTCAATAACAAATTGAAATGTTATGACTTATGCGCAATTCCTTTCAGATATTCCAACAATGGTATGTTGCCGTAACTTGGGACCAAAGCTTGCAGGCGTCGATTTAGTCTCATGTATTTGGGTTTCGACGTCTCAGGTTGTCTAAATCCTGCCCGAAAGCGTTCGACGAGAATCTCGACGTGGTCCTGCTCTTTGCGGAAGTGGTCAACGAGCTTGTACACAGAGGGATGGTGACAATCGACTGTCTTCTGAAAAGCGTGATGCCATGCCTCTACAGAGTTGTTGCTTCGTGGCAAACTATCGTTCAAACGGTCACGCATGTTCCAGAGGTTGATACGAAATATGGGATTTCCTCGACGGCCTCTTCTTCTTCTACCCACGTAGTTATCTTCCCAGTAATCATTCACTTGAGAAAGTAGTTGAGGACTGCCTTCGACCAGCTCATCAAAAGCTTCTGCAACGTCTGCGACCGGAACAAAGCTGAGGGCTAAAAGCATTTTCACATGCACTCGCACATCGTCGTCATCGCGATACGAAAGAGAAAGAGAAATGTAGCGCTACTTCCGGGGCGCATTTGTCGAGTATTTTGTGGCGCTACTGACACGCCCATTTGTCGGGGTTTTTATGTGGTTTTTGGCGCATTTGTCGGGGCGCTTTGTCGGGGTGCTTTTGACGTGGCGTATTTGTCAGAGGCACTTTTGACGGGTCACCTGTGTTGTATTTCGAAGCACCTTTTTGCAATTGACCGGTGAGGATGACCGCTAACTCCAGAACGAAAACGCTCTTCATATAGTTTCTAAAGCCTGAGGGATCATATATACCCCGGCCAAAAAAAAAAAAAAAAAAATAATAATAATAATAATAATAATAATAATAATAATAATAATAATAATAATAATAATAATAATAATAATAATAATAATAATAATAGAAATAATAATAATAATAATAATAATAATAATAACAAAATTAATAATACTAATAATAATAATAATATTCCGTAGACGTCTTAAGGCTTTCTTGTTCCCGATGCAGGCACTGATGCAGGTCGAGAGCGCTGCTGATTTTTGAGCGGCGCTATATAAATGTTCGATTACAATTACAATTCAATAATAATAATAATAATAATAATAATAATAATAATAATAATAATAATAATAATAATAATAATAATAATAATAATAATAATAATCGTTCAATCTGCAGGAAGCTGGCACACAGAATCACTGCAGTTTGTCCAAGAACTAGGACGCAAGATCTCAGCAGCGACAGGCGACCAGCGTGAGACTAGTCATCTTCTACAACGCTTATAAGTCGCCCTACAAATTGGAAACGCTCTATCTGTTTTAGGCACCACAGATTGCAACAACAGTAGCCCAGGACTGATCGAAGGCTTCTAAATATTGAAAACAGTTACTTTTAATCAGTCTGTACATAAGTTTGTTGGCTTTATGAAGAAATAAATTTGCCTCATAATAATAATAATAATAATAATAATAATAATAATAATAATAATAAAAAAAAAAAAAAAAATAATAATAATAATAATAATAATAATAATAATAATAATAATAAAAATAGCCAAGGAGAATGACAGCTTATAACAATATTGAAAACAGTTACTTTTAATCAGTCTGTACATAAGTTTGTGTTGGCTTTATGAAGAAATAAATTTGGCATTATAATAATAATAATAATAATAATAATAATAATAATAATAATAATAATAATAATAATAATCCCTGAGGGATCATGTTTACCTCGGGGCAAAAAAAATAATAATAATAATAAGTAGCACTTTTGTTCTTCCAGATCTTGACAAGGATGGCCACTCCAGAGTAAACTTTGCTTATTAATATCTGACACCTGAGGGATTATAGATACCTCGGGTAACAAAAAATAATAATAATTACCATCAAGCACGTCTGAAAGCAGTCTCAGCACCTCATGCAGGTGACTGGCTGTTTGCTTTACCCATAAGTACATGTGGTCTCAGATTGGATGACGAGGCGGTTCGAATAGTGGTGGGCCTCCGTCTGGGCACCGTCATTTGTCATCCACACAGCTGCCCATGTGGCACTCTGGTGACCGCCGAAGGCTCGCACGGCCTATCGTGCCGCCTAGACCCGGGCAGACAAGCCCGACACGCGGTCCTGAATGACTTAATCTGCAGGGGCCTCATTCAAGCGGGCACCCCGGCGGTTAAAGAACCCCAAGGTTTGTCAAGGTCGGATGGTAAAAGACCAGACGGCCTAAAACTGATTCCATGGCGCTCGGGTCGGTGCTTGACCTGGGACGTCACAGTTGCTGACACAGTGGCCCCTTCTTACTTGTCCACAACCTCCAACCAGCCGGGAGGAGCTGCTGAACTGGCTGAAGCCAGACAAAATGATAAATACATCCAGCTGATGCAATTCTACCACTTTGTCACATTGGCTTTTGAAACCATGGGACCAACTAACGCCAAGGGACTGGCCTTTCTCGCTGACCTGGGTCGTCTCGTGAGTCAAATTTCTGGCGACCCCAGAGAAACCAGTTACTCGTTCCAGCGCCTGTCGGTTGTAATCCAACGTTTCAACGCTGTTGCGTTCCACAGCTCTTTTGTTCTTCCAGATCTTGACAAGGATGGCCACTCCAGAGTAAACATTGATTATTAATATCTGACACCTAAGGGATTATACTGTACAGATACCTCGAGTAAAAAAATAATAATAATATTATTATTATTATTATTGATAAGAATTACCTCCCGGGAAACATGATTACAACAGGCTGGCTGTGAAAAATACTTGGACGATATCTGATTTGGTGACTGTTCAAGCTGTTTGTGCAGTTAGGATAGCGTTATTAGCGCGTCCTGTATTAAGTAATTATTAATTATCAATTAGTAGCTTCTATCGCCCTGGTGACTAATGCAGAAAGAGTCAACGGAATTCGCACCAACACCAAAGTATATCAGGTGTCACTAACTATAACCAGAATATCAGTCCACTAAGTGTCTAAATAATACACACATACGTACATGCAATCGTAGATAGATACATTCGTACACTTTTCTCATGCAATTGCGAGTCTGTCCGCTAAAGGGAAAGGGCCAGAGAAAAAGACAGACACAGATAGGGAGGGAGGGAGGGAGGGAGGAAGCGAGAGGGGAGAGGGCGAGATGGGAGAGAGGGACGGCTTCCTGTCTGGGGAGCATCGATCCTACTCCCTCCGTTGGTCAGTAGCTATCAGCCACCTTTGATAGGTCGTCGACGGCGCTTCTATTATGTCGTAGGTCGTTCAGCATTCTCTCCATGTTCTTCAGTTCATTGTTGTTGGGAATGGCTGCGCCGCCGCCGCTGATGTCTGGCGATTGGTCGGCTGCGGACGACGATGCCTTGGCCATCGTTGTCAGAAGCAGTTGGCTCGTGGAGCACGAGGACCCGACTGATGGATACAAACGAAGGCCTCGACGTCGCATACAGACCTCTGTCGACATCGGGCTGCTCACCGATGCTTCTCCCATTCCTCCTCCGAGACCAGAAGAAGAGCTGAGTACCTCGAGTGACGGAGAATCGTCGAGAAGATTCGCCTTCAGCGGAAGGCGATATGGAGCAAATCTCTGAGAGGCGCCGGAAGTTGTAGAGAAGAGTGGACGAAGATGAGGATGATGAGGAGGGACGGCGGTGGGACTACATGTGCTGCCCCCACCACCAGCAGATGGCAAGATGCGATCATCTCTTCGGAGACCGGTGATGCTAAATGCCGTTGCTGCCGCTGCAGCCGTATAGCTCGCCTGCAGCCAGTTGCCAAAGTCCAAAGGGCCACTGAAGATGAGTCCTCCGCCGCCGCCGTTACTTGGGTGTAGAGAAGCTAAACGTGATTCTAAGCTGCTTTGCGATGCGCAACCTGGATAGGACAATGTGGATGAGTACTGACTCTGGAGAAGCATCTGGAAGGAGAAAGGATTGGCTGGTCCGAGATAGAACCCAGACTGGTAGAAGTAGGGCAGCATCGGATGGAAAAGAGGCGAATCGTGAAGGGGAGGACTACTTCTGGTGTCGCTACCCCGACGAGTCTTCACTTCAGACTGCTGTAGATGAGAGCGATCTCTGTCATCGAGTCCCATTGTACTACTATGCTGTTGCTGGTCTTTCCTGCCATCGCCAGTGACATCGACCCCAGTGCAACTGTCATCTGGACGGCGGCTACTGTGACTGAGAGACCAAGACGACGAGGATGGACTGACCTGGCGAAGGGAACTGATCTCCTCATTCTTACAGCTGATCTCCAGCTGGTACTTCTGAACGACGCCCCCAAACGCCTCCTCCTCCTCCTCCTCATCCGGTCGTCTCCACTGATCGTCATCGTCATCGTCATCGTCTGTTTGTCTGGTGACCGGAGATCGACCTTCGACCTTCAGGGCTCTGATCGTATAGTCACGTGGCAACTCGTGACGACGTCCTCCGATTGGTCGTTGGCATCTGGCGTCCTCTTCCTCGTCGTCGTCCTCTTCCTCATTTCTTTCATCCATTCCAGTCTCGTGCGAATCCAAGCAGTAGTCTAAGTAGATGAAACCCATCTCATTTTACAAAACTAATTAATTATTAATAACAAAATAATAATACTAATATTATTAAATAGTATAGACTCCTGAGATTGTCTGTCGAACAAAATAGAGAGCTATGCCTAAATTGATCGTAGCAATTGCGTGTTGCTTTCCGTTGTAGGCTACTTATCTGAAAAACTCCACTTCGACTACAGCCCAAAGCTGTTCTTCCCTTTTGACGCTGCCTATATTATCACCGCATTTCTTGATTCGAATCGTGAAGCTCCTAATCGCTCCGATATAATTATCAGTCGGGCATACACATGGCCGCTTCTGTTTCTCAGCCATACACTGTCGACGGGAATCCGTTGGTTGGCTCCACGTGGGTGCGTGGACCCACCACTAGTGACTCTTTCAGCTGACAGTGTATTGTAACTTATGCAATATTGTTTGTAATGACATTTGATAGGTTAGCGCAAAGAGCGCTTCTGAGTAGATATCTTGAAGGGGCGCTATATAAATGGTCAGTTACATTACGTTCATAAGTTCCTCCCTTCCTCATATGCATTGAACCTTGCTACTGGAACAATCTTCCATTGAATATAATACTGTTTGTGTGTCAAGAGTCTTTTGGTAACGTGCTGGACTAAACCAAGAGATCTGGGTTAAAATCCTCGCCAGAGAGGACGATTGGTTAGAGCGCTCAGCCTGCAGCAAGGAGAGTACGGGTTCGAGCCTCGTCCGAGACAGTTGCTGTGTAGGGACATTGAGCAAGTCTTTAACTCACAATTGCTTAGCGCCATCGATGTTCTGTCGTATGGTTGTGTGTGCACTTCTGAGCTTTGGAAGGAGGGCAATATCAATACGCAGTTGTATTGTATTGTCTCAAGATTTAAGCTCCATTTGTGCCCATTACCAACTGAGCTAAAATAAGTGCGCTGACCGTACACTACCAATGAGAGGATTATACGGCGAGGGAGACGACTGGCCAGCTGCCTATATGCTGAGGTTAAGAAAATGAAGTCGGTAACATTTCATATCCTTGACTGCCTCTCGGGACTCACTTAAGGAACTGTTCTCTTTCTTAAAGCTATTTAGCTTAACTTCAATTCCCTGTTTACCGAAGTTGTAAACTTTTCAATTAGTTAGATAACTAATTATGTCTGGGCCAGAAAGGAGTCAAACAACTGCCAGATTAAAGCAATGGTTCTTGAATAGCGATTTAAAATGATAGCCAGTTGGTTATTGGGGTCTTTTGTGGCGATGATTGCAGATATAAAGACACAGCAACTGAAAGTACACGATGATTCAACAGCAGCTGATAAACCTATTCCTTATCTTAGCAAGCCATAATCACACAATCATAACAGTCTGAGGTTAGCAGTGTATGCTGATATGACGGATAATTGGTACTCTGCGCTTTAAAAGTCAAGTATACTGCTTTAGACTTGGTGCATCATTTAACCCACAGATGCCGAAACACAATGGATTTGATAATGAGAAGAACATGCCACAAACCCAGCAAGAGAGTTTTGTAACCCTACTTTGTCAATTACAATAATCTCGTAGTTTCTGATGTTACTAGAGTAGTTTATCTTGTGCTAGCCTTTCACGCCTTATGTTAACATTCATGAAACATGTAACATAAAGTAAGTAAGTAAGTAAGTAAGTATATTCTTTATTTATCCAACTGCATAACCGCACTTTGGTTTACATGAAATTACACATTATAAAGCATTCTTGTTAAAAACGTTTTTCTCATTAAGTTGTCAGCCTGTGGGACAATTCGGTCATGTGGTCTGGGACGCAGGGAATAGGGGAGTGTCTTTACAGGAGGGAGGAGCGGGTTCAGAACATGGCCGGGGTCCGTCAAGGCAGCAGTAAAGAGGTTCCCATCTGCAGTTCTATACAACTGTTCTATACAACTGTTCTAATGTTGGGTTACTCTCTGGAAGGTAGCGTAGTCGGACCAGACGGTCCATCACGGACTGTAGTCTATTGCGCTCCTGCTGCCCCGCAAAACCCCACCATGCCGGTGACGCGTATAACAAACGGGACACAGTGGTCATTCGCACAACATCATGTTGCATTGGTCCTGCAAGGCCATGTGTCGTCCTGATGCGCAGAGCATACATCGACTGTCTACCTTGGACACATATGCGTTTTACGAGTATATGCATTTGAAAGCCAATATGTTCAGTCATGACCACCCCGAGGATTACCATGCTCTGGACCCTTGGGAGTCCTGGCACTTCCCCAAGGATTACTTCCTGTCCCCCCCGCTCGCGTGGGCGGCGGGTTAACATCTCTTGAGGTTTCTTTTGATTCAGGCTCAGGTTACATCTCGCAGCCCACTCCGTTACATGGTCCAGTTCGGCCCTGATCGTGTCGCTTCTTGAGGATGGTATTAACAAATAAGTATCATCAGCGTATACTTTGCCAATCGATTGTGAGGGTGGACTGTTTTTAGTTTCGATATGACCGTGATGAAATTCAGGGGCCCTAGGTCAGAGCCCTGGACAATGCTGGCATTTAAGTAAGCGATTGTTGAGATTAATCCATTATATTTAGTTACATATGGTTTCGATCACACAGGAAAGCCACCACCCAGTTGTAGTGCAAAGACAAACTACTGCCACTGCATGATTAAACGAATATTGATTGATTGATTGATTGATTGATTGATTGATTGATTGATTGATTGATTGATTGATTGATTGATTGATTGATTGATTGATTGATTGATTGATTGATTGATTGATTGATTGATTGATTGATTGATTGATTGATTGATTTATTGATTGATTGATTGATTGATTGATTGATTGATTGCATACTTACTGATGAACGAGTGTTCTACACCAATCGAGCGACGACAACAGACAGCAACTGACGGACGTCGTCGTCGACACTCATCGCGCTCGTCGTTGTCGTCGTCCTCTTCACCGTCGTTGTTTGGGTTTCGTTTTCTGTCGTCTGATTTATTCACTGGTCCCTCTTGACGTCTGCAGTTCTTCTGCTGATGATGCTTCTGCTGCTGCTGCTGGCTGCAATCAGTTTCCGCTGACAGACTTTCATCGGCGCCTAGTCCTTCTTCTGCCTGAAGACCAACATTGGCTTCACAAGCGACATCTTCATTTTGGTAGTCAGCGTTATCGGTGTCGCTGTCATGGTAACGGGAGCAGCCACCGTCGTCAGTCTGCTGACTAAATGCGTCGTTGCGTTGACTAGAGTTGTTGTGTGTTGCTTGGTTTGAAATGGCGCTGTTGCATTGCGTCTGGAGACGTCTACAGAGAACATCGTATAGCACTTCACGTTGAGTTACGGCCTATAAACGCAAAGGTTTATGTGATATTCATGTAACTTCTCAGTTTTAAGAATGAGTAGTAACGACAGCACAACTGAACCGATCTATGTGAAATGTAAAAAATTAAAAATATCGTTAGGTTTACTTTTCAGTCAGGTAATAGGTCACCAGAAGTAAGATTTAAGTCATTTCCGTACTGGGTTAGTGTCAAATTAGATTTCAGAAGGTATCAAGAGCGCTGCAGTCATGGCCAATGACTGGCCAATGCCAGTCTATGTATGTCAGCCTCATATATTGAATAAACGAAAATTGCTTGCTTGCCTGAGACGGTTTTCATTCTGAACAGTTCACCCTACTATAGAGGCGCTTTGCACATGCTTAAATACAAAAATGACTTCAATTCAACCCTTGAAAGAGTTTTATTATATCCATAGACGGACAGAGGATGCGTTTTATGCATTTAGTAAAAAGCAACAGGCAGAAGAAAAGACTAAACGAGGGCTCAAAAGAGAACATCACAAAAGAGAAAGAGAATGAAAATGAAAGAATAAAATTGAAACATAGACGGTTGGAAAAGGAGAAAGAATTAAAAGAAAGCATGGAGACAAAAGAAATTTAAAGCTGTTCACATCATGAGAGATCAACATGCAGAGAGAAACAGACGGCCAACATAAGAATAAAGTAAGATCTGGTTTAAGAAAGAGCAGGAGGCAAGCGGAAACGAAATCTGAAAATCTCCATTATATTGTATGCAACGTTTACATACATATTCAAGCTAGACTTAAACAGGAGCATATTTTATAGCAATAGGACCTACAACTTACAAGCACAGCTAAATATAACTAAAGTTACGTAGATTAACAAAACAATGTTTAAACAGTTTAAATTCAGCGATATGTAACATGAGAGGATGTCCTCTTTAGCGAAGTGAGAACTTGTCCTCAGGAAACAGAATGCTACGGCTTCTCATGACACTGATGAACGAAACAGAGTTGATGGCCAGTGATGGCCAGTGAGGAGAAACGGAGCTTAGGTGTGGTGAGAAGCAGAACTAAAGATGGAAACATAGCTTTGAAACTAAACTTTTTAGGTTCAGAAACAGTTCATTTTCATTGCTATTCAGTAAAATTAGCCTCATTGTCTTTATACTGCCGTTATAAACAACTAGATGTTTACCCATCCTAAGACGGTTAAAAACAATTTGAAATGTCAAGAGATGCGTCTTAACGTGCTATGATTGACATAAGTCTTTTCACTCTCCCCTGTCTTTCTCCCTCCCTCCCTCCCTCCCTCCCTCCCTCCCTCCATTCCCCGTACTTTCCTGCCGTCCGTACATCTTTCCCTCCCTTATATGTCCGTCCCCCCTCCACCCGGTACGTCCATCATGTGGGTCCTTCTACATTTCTATAAGGGAATGGGGTCAGCCGAACACGCTCGCCACGATCGTGTGTGGCTGACCCGCCCCTTATCGAAATGTAGAAGGACCCATGATCTCGCGTTGCTATGACAACGTTTGTTATTGGTTATTGCGATGACATGCAATGACGAAAGCCAGATTGTCTCTGGCAATGAAGGCGAAAACAGCGTAACACGGCGATTCAGACGCACGCATACAAAGAGATTTCCGCTCTATTATATTATTAAAGCTGTGAATGAATGAATCGTTGATTTTCTTCAAGTTTTCGTGGAGTTAAAAACTCGTTTTTTCAAGCTAAAAGTATGGCATAGTGGACTTAGCAGTTTCCTGAACTACCTTGCCAGCTCAGTGGCCGACCACTGCATCTCTCTCCACTTACTAATCACACGAATCGTGCACGTTGTAGTAGCGACGGCGCAACCTACACGCGGTATCAGATTATGTAGGTAGCGAATAAAAAAGGATGGCAAAGACGCCAACTTAAAACAGTTTTAGCTTACTTTTTCTCTCTCTTTCCTCCGCCGCAGTCACGAAAGCCTTTAGCAAATGGATTGCTATCAATCTTCAGCTGAGTGATCTGCAAAACCATATTTCAGTACTTAGACCCTTTTTATATTTATGTAGCTCATTTTGCAATAATGGCAGACTACAAATAATCGGTTACAATATATATTGTGATATTGTAATTGTATTTGTAAATAGATTTAAATAGTTCCGCTCCCGGAGAAACAGGCGCAATAGACGCAAAGATGAGAATGTCATTAAGGACAAAGTTCATCAATAATTAACAAGTAACTCTGAGATAACTATAAAAATTTACCAGTGGTGGTAAGTACACATGCAAAGACCCGATTGACTCCATGGCAGGAGTTTATAATTGAGACCATGTTCAGAGGAGTTTCTGGATGGTGTTCTATCGAGGATAAGGAGGAACAATGTCAGGCGATGTAGTCAGCTGCTGTCGAGGTCACACGGTTGCAAGAACACGTGCGGCAGTCCCTCTCATTTGGCAGATAACGCAGCGTCAAGGACGTCTCCTGGGCTAGCATGTCTGCGCAGGACAAGTATTCGATTGATCATGCTAGACAGTCACATTCCTCCTGCTAGGGGCACATTGTGGATCCGACGAACATGGCTATGAGGGTAACGGTGGATACGCGTGACACTTGCTATGGTAAAACGCGATCCTTTCCCTTCATTGGCCCTGCACCATGGAACCAGCTTCCTTCTTTGACACGTTCCTGTTTATAAACAGGTGGGCCAAGTGCCTCTTTTCGCTGTCTGAAGACCTCTTTCTTTTCTTTCTTTTCTCTGGGTCTTTCGCACTGGGAGCGCCTCTGACTGGTGTGCACTGCGAGAGGCGCTATATAAATTGATAGATACAATACAATACAATGTTTCATATATAATTTCAAAATATCCTCTTCTGGGTCGATCTTAAGCAGTGCATATCTTATTCAACGCATGACTTTGGCCATTCACTGGATCTCCTAATGGGTAAACGTTTGGCAACAATAAGTCATCTCAGATTTAGGCACCAGCGTTAAATTACTCATAGACTTGTCTCTCAAGCCAAATCATACTTGTCTTTTCTTTCCTCAAATCCAATCATACATGTCCTACTTGTTTTCTCTTTCATCAAACCCAATCATATTTTTTGTAGGCTACTCGCTTTCTCTTGTCTTACAAAACTCATCTTCTACGAAGTTATCATGTCAAGCAGCAAAGAGGACGTAGACTTAGCTATTCTTTATGCTCTTCTCTTACCGAAAGGTAGACGGGTTGTCAAGCTTTTTCACAGCTGTCAGATTCCAGCATTCTCCCGGAGCCGCTTCCTCCGAGGGCCTATCATATCTCAATTCTATTCTTATTCCAACGCAAGTTCTTGCTGAGATTCCATATTGCTTCTCTTTTCTGAGAATCTAGGTTCTTTTGATCCAATTAATTGGTACTGCACCTCATGCAATACGAAATTATGATTGATGTAATGGTTGAACCTAGGACATCAAAGCACTCTTTCAGAAGAGCTGCTTGAATCGTGTCAAGAATATTCTGTGAGGATATGATGAGCTTTCGAACCTCTGCAAGAGTTTTTTCATGAAAGCAGTCGGAGACAGCAGGTAGATAATTAGGGTGAGAGAATTTGTCCGATGACAGACGAACCGACCAATTTCATTCTTATACCAGAAATTTTGCCTCAAAGATAGGTCAAAAATTTACTGGCTAAATTATTGGTAGCCAAGCACGCAAAAGAGGCCATTTATCTTCTCCGGATGTTATTCTCTTAAAAGTTCTTCGACACCAAAAACGTTGTACCTATAGGCCTAGTTCCAACAACTATGACCAACCGCAACGTATGTGGGGACACAAAACTTCCGTCAACTCTCTCTGCAGATCCTGCTTTTTCCGACTGCGCCAGATCAGGGTCGTTCGGCGATTATTATGACGCATGACGCTACCACGATCCCTATTCATTCATTCAACATAAAGAGCTTGAACTTTTGCAACGCTGTCCTTGCAGGTCTCCCTAAGGTCAGACTTCATAAGCTTCAATTTGCCTCAAACTGCGCTGATCACGTCGTGACCCAATCTTTTATCTGAGGGTTTCTACAATATGTGGCACTTTTGCCTCGGGTTTATAAGAAAAAATCAATAACGATTTTTTGTACTTTTCAAAGTCCTAATCTATTCATATATTAATAATATCAAGATGTGTGATAGGCAGCAATGCACAGAATTCAATATTTCTGACAAAAACTGAGAAAATGTGCTTTTTCAAAATTCATCATGGAGTTGACAAGCGTCACGGAGTTAGCGTCACACAGTTGACTTCCACATTTTAAGAGTCTTCAGGCACCAATGAGAAATAAATAATTAATAAGTCACTGTCAGCTGAAGGTACACTTTCTCATCCTACTGACAATGGAGGCATAATTGCAAGACAAAAAACAGCAAAATGGCCTTAAATCGGAGAAGAAATGAGGTAGCATAAAACACATGAAGAAATTAATGAGATCAGAACCAGAAACATTATCATTTATCAAAGTTCAACTCATTGTATATCGATGATAATGGAAGCATAAGGATGATGAACTGATGACTACTATAAAGATATCACACGTTTGTTAGGGCACTATATATATATACCATTTAAATGCTGTTAGATTTTTGAAAATGTGGATTCTGTGACAGTCTGTCAACTGAATGACGTGGGCGCGCGTCACAGAGGTGACCGTCACGGAGTTGACAAATCGTTTAGTTTTCAGCAAAAACCGGCACACTCGAAACAAAATAATTTCAATGATGTTTGCAACAAAGACAGGACTCTATCACTTCCACAAAGGATACATTACATTGAAAGTTTAACTCATAGATCTATATTCTTAAATATTTACGTCACGGAGTTGACCTCAATTAAACATACGCGGCGCAACAATATTGTGAACTTTTTGTTGTCTAATAAATTAAAGTCAAGATTAACTTCTCGTGTTTACCTGTAGCATTGGCAACGACAAATGACAAATATCAGCTGCTAAACACTGTAAAAAACACTAGCCGTTACAAGTTGGACACGAGTTTTGTGGCCGTCATGGAGTTGACAATTGGATGCAGGACACTGGAATTTGCTCCATTAAAATTTAATTGTTCACTCAAACAAACTCAACCTCAATATATTAAGCATGTTTTCTATTGTAAACAATCTGTTACTGAAAATGAATAGAAAATTGATCGGTTTGGATATATGCACAACTGGAAATAAACAGGTTTCCCCGACTTCGGTACACATCTGGGACAACATAATTTCTGTTTAAATGCTTCGACTTTAAGGTAATAAAACCACTTGCATAATTTATGAACATGCCATTTTTTAAATTCTTTTAGTTTTATTTGGGTTGTCTAAATCAAACCGGCAAGCATTTAATATCGGGGTGCGTAAGTTTACGGGCGTCGGACGGCATCTTTTGGCATGCTGCGCGGAAGGTACGATGTTTTCTAAAGACGACACTAACCCTAACCCTGACCCTAACCGACCCTCACGACGCGTAACCTTACCCTAACCAACTTTTACGACGCCTAAATGACGGGAGAAAAAACACGCACCTCGATACTAAATGCTTGCCAACAAACCTACGTAACGGATTGCCATATGTTGTCACATAAGCTTTAAAAAATATTTTAAATATCGCGGACAGCAAAATGGACACTTATTGTAGAAACATTCATCTACGTTTCTAAAAGTGTTAGGCTACGTGCAAACGTCAAAGTAGTCTCACGCTAACCAAATTTAAACGTTTTTAACGTTAAGTTTTACTGTAACTATAGGCCTCAATGGCCTCATGCTGATCCAACGTTGAAAAATGGTTGGCTGACATCTTCTTCAAACATGTAAATAAACCTAGTTTTGGCAGTAGTTTTAGCGTTAATAAACGGTTACATGCACACGATAAAGGTGCGTTATGCTAACCAAATTTAACCGTTATTTTAACGTTGGTACAATGTTGATCCAACGTTGGAATATGGCTAATATTCAAACTTTCTTCTAACGTTTGAATACTAAACGTCAAGGGTACGTCGTGATTGCAGTAAGCTTCAAACGTTGTTTGGCGCTATTTTAATGTTAGTATTTTGCTGATCTATGATACGTGTAATATAAGTTGTTTCAATGCTAAATGAAGACAAGATAGTGTTGTTTGAGAATGTTTTACGATGTTGCAAGGAATCTATTTTGTATAGCTCTTTTATTATGTACACAATTTAATTTTATTATAATAATATGTACAAAACAGTCAAACGGAGCACGACGTAGGTCAAAAATTAAAAAACTGTATGAAGTCTGTATAAAATCTAAAGTAATGTCATATGTCGCAGCAACTAGCAGAAACATGTTTTATCAATATGTTAAAACGATCTGACAACTGTCCAATTGTCAGAATCAACACGAGCTGGACCAGCTCAGCTGGTTCTGACTGACACTGACGCTGTGTTTCTGCTCGCATTTTCCGGCCTCCGTCTCGCTCATTGACAAATTTGAGCCAATCTTGCATGTGGCTCTCATATATGCATGAGATGCGTTTGCCGACAAGGAATTCATGCGATCCGCTCCTGTGATAACACAATAACTACAAAATTATTAACAAATATTTATACTCAAATGCATTGTAACTTGCATTTGGGGACACAAGCTTAAACTGACATGGGGTGCATGCGCACTAGTCTAAAACTTTACTGAAAAATGAAATACAGAATAAATAATAAATTAATAGAAAGATCATCTTCGTTGAAATAGCCAGGCCATCAAATCCTAATTAATTTTTATTATTAAAAGTGATCAAAGAATTATTAAAAGTATCAAATCTACCAAGATTTTTCTGTTAGCCCAATTTCAGCAAATTAATCTCAGAACTAATGCGCAACGGAAGACAGCACGAGAGACCCAGAGTTCATAGGGTTAAAAGCTGAACTGGCTTTTTACGGGCAACCTTAATTATTCATTGATTAGTCAGTGAAAAGGACTAGGCTGCAACCGGTACAGGAAATATAAGTCGATACTTACTAATAATTACAGAACTCAATGGCATTTCTGAGAGTGCCATTTTTTTCACCACGGCCTTTCTTTCTAGTTAAGATGTTTTCAACACCTGTTGGCAAACGGAGGGCGAAGAAGGCTCCACCAATGGAGCTGATGGTGCGTGTCCATGCAGGTAGAAGAGAAACATAAAACGCACAAAAGGTCAAGTACAGACAATATTTAGTGCTAATTTAGAGTAACCCATCATGCAATAATCTGTCTGTACCGGTAATGCAATTTGTCCTATCCACTACAGGAATATTTCCCAAAAAATATTACTGGAATTGAGAACAAAAGAATCGTGACTGTGCTTATAGAACAAAACCATCCGGTCTTTTAATCAAATCACTCTCCGCTTCAGGTGTAAAGGAGGTGACAGAGGAAGAGTTTCAAGTAAGAGTGAAACTGTGAGCTACGTAATACCAGGCAACAAGAATTTTGTTAAATGCTAAGTAAAGCTATAAGAAAGCTTTTGAAATGTTATGAGTAAATACAGTTACCATAATCTACTTGCAATTGGCTGTTTAAGTTCGCATCTTCAAGGAGTTCGCCTCCAAGGCAGCTACCTCCTCTGTTGTGTAAAGTGCAAAAGAAATACCTTCAGGCATCTCCTATGGAGAAGAAATTTCACCAAGTCTTCATCTGTGTCTGCTGGGTTGCCATAAGAATGGCAATATCTTTCTTCATTTCAACAATACTGTCTTTGACTTCCTGGAGCAGTGTTGGAATATGCCGTTCGAATGCTGAAATAGTTTTACAAATTTGAATGAGAAAATAATGAACTCGTATTAATAGCAATTACACAAAGACATCAATTTGATCTAAATGGTGGGGTTGTCGTAAACATGTCTTTTGTAAAAGTTGTATTTTCACACCAAGTGTTAGGGGCATTGTTAATATAATAAGTGGCACAAAGAGTGGAAAGCACGGTAACTCAATCTAGATAGCGAATGGGAGAATGGGTACAAACTTTACAACAATGAATTCGGAATTATAATAGTCACCCTAATACTGCAACAAGGAGTTAAGTGATTAATCATTTTCCTGAAGTGACATTTTAATTTTTTTCTACATAATTTATGCATTTTGTTCTCTTTTTACTAGAAGAGCAATATAGATGTCAGTGAAGACAAGTAAAATGTGGAAGGCAACTAATGCAACTAAAGGGCACTAATCACCCCAGCTTCCATGATTATGGAATATGGGGATCATCACAAACTCCATAGGCCATGGTGTACGCAGACAATTAAATAACTTCAATAATTTGGAGCATATAATATTGTACTTTAAATTTAAAATCGACCCTTTTGGCAGTAAATATTTATAAATGCACAATTCTAACATTTTACAGAACTATACATGAAATTGAACAATTTGAGATTCCTTGCTGATGAAAATTCTGGGTTAGGCCTATCTGTCTCCACCATCTATGTAGGCTATGAAAACTAGTCATCCCAAAATATCGATGCAATCTGGCAAATAAAAATACGGATGCACCTTAAACGAACTAGCTTACTAGTATTTTACGATGTATTAAAAATAGCTAAGTTAAGTTGGAATAACAAATTTAATTTAAAATGTCATATTTCACACCACAAATCCCCATTGCAAATGTTACGCAACTTATGCTAAAAAATTTCATCAGAAGTTCAATTCATTTTAATACCAGACTTAAAATAATCTAGACTAAAAAGTATATGTGAACCATGAACGTAAACATTACTTTTGGAGTTTAAAACGATAAATGACCAAAACCTTTATTTTAGTCAGAGATGGGTAACTAATCGATTAGATGCTAATCGATTAGCTAATCGATTAGACAAACAGCTAATTCTAATTCTAATCGATTAGCTGTCGTCTGATGCTAATTCTAATTCTAATCGATTAGCTGTCGTCTGATGCTAATTCTAGTTCTAATTGATTAGCAATTTTCAGCTAATTCTAATCGAAAATCGATTAGCTGATCGATTAGTTGATTGAATTTTAGGCTGAGAACGCGTTCATTAAGAATGAGTTTATTAATATTGAGTTTGAAGAATATACTTACCTGCTTATTTATCTGAAGGCTGTTTCAAACTTTCAATTATCTGTTCATGGTTTTATGTCCATTCTGTTCATGTAACACTGAAAGATTTGCTCGTCTTCATGTTCTTCATCTACAGCATCACTGTGTTCCTGCAACCGCAGCTGCCATGGAACGCGTATTTATTTCTACATCGTAAACGCTAGGCGCAGTAGGCTAGGCTATGCAATGATTCAAGACATGCTAATTGCAAAATGCAATAGCAAGCTTGTGCAGTAGCAGTGTCAATAACTGCAGCTTATGCAGTAGCAATGTCAATAATAGCTACTGAGTATGCAGTAGCAATACCAATAACGCAGCATGGATTAAAGTAAGTAAGTAAGTATATTCTTTATTGAACCAGTTGCAATCCGCATTCTGGTGTACATACATCATATATAATAAACAATAAACAATCAATAGTCACATTGACCGATGTGGTGTTGCTTGCTGGTTTGTGGACTGTTCTCACATAATTATAGCAGTTGTGCAGCTTTAGGCATTGCAATAGGCTACTGCTTTAGGTATTGTAATAGACTACAGCAACTTGCTGTAGTAACTTGCTGTGCTTTGATTAAACTTTGACAAATTCATGAAGCAAATAAATTGATCAAACTATTGATGATCGAAATCTAATTTTAATTGCTAATCGATTAGCTGCTGCTGATTCTAATTCTAATCGATTAGCTAGAAGAGTTTGCTAATTCTAATTCTAATCGATTAGCAAATTTCAGTAGCTAATTCTAATTCTAAATGATTAGCAATTCTAGCTAATCGTACCCATCTGTGATTTTAGTTAATTTATACTTAATAAAAAAACAATTAATAAGTCATGTGCTAAAAATAAATACAACTTTCAGGAAATGTTTAGGTCTATAATTATAAAGAAAGTAGATTGGTTAACAATAAGACTTACCTATATACGGTATCTGCTTTGAAAATAAGGAAAATTCGTTTCTACAGACACGAACACTTTTGAAACCACACTTCACGTGTTAGGCTATGTTCAAAACAAGGACGTAACCAACGACCGACGTAACCCGCTACCATGAACTTTAATAATCCGGATATCTATGATTACAGACTTCTATTCTTATACAGAGCAGGCGCAAGCTGTGCCTAGTGAAAAACAGGGGAAAGTGCTTCTTTTCAATTTTTAACACACTTTCCAGTGGCGTACCGAAGGGGAGGGGGCGAGTCGCCCCGGGCGGCACTTGTGCAGAGGCGGCAAAATAGGGTTGAAGAAAAATATTAAGAAGGTTTAAATGTTGGATAAAAAATGATAAAGTAGGAGAGAAAAAAAGGTAGAAAAAGAAGAAAGGAAAGAAAGAAACCGTCACTTTGGTCAAGTCGACTTAGCTTCCGATGCTGCCCCTAAGCCTCCATTAGGGTTGATATCACTGTGAGAGCTCTACTTTAAACACTAAACATAGGGCATACATGTAATTGTAGAAAAGGAAGCAGTTTCTTTGTATGTAGTGCTTACTATATATGAGCATATTAGCCTATAATATCCATAATCCAGATTATCCAGTAAATAAAATGCATCGCTTAATTTTTAATTTTTATTGTTATTAAAACTGAAACTTCTACTGTGCACAGTTAGCCATGTTTGCAAACTTTGCACCGTCACCGTACAGCGGAGTAACGGTTGCAAATATTCTTTTAAGAATGCAGCGCAGCAGCGCTGTGTCTTCCCTTTTATAACGGACACAAGCATTACTGTAGGCCTAACACTGCTTCCGCGAAATTATAACATAAACAAATTTAAACAAAATCTTAAATAGTATTATTTTCCTAACTAAAAATTGTTGTCTGTCTTTAATTCATTCATTTCCATTGATGGTTCCGTTTTGTTCGCACAATAATATTTTTAACTGTAACTAATGAGATAATAACATAACATAACATAACAAGGGTTTTAAGTGGTTCAGAAGACGTTTAGTCTGTGTTAGAACCACTGTAAAAATAAATAAATAACTTTAAGAGTTTTACTGTGAGGTAGGCTACTATAATTGTTATGCCTACTATAGTGCCTCTCGCCGCACTCGCATTAGCTACTGACACTCGCAATATTCATTCATTCATTAAGAATGTAAATGAGTAAGAGGCTGAACTAAGTGGGGCTGAATTTTGAAAAACACTGAAAATTTGGGGTCTGAAGCGCAGAGAAAATCTAAAAAATCTAAAAAATAACAAAAGTAGGTGGTGCTGCAGCTATGCGCAGATATTTTTGTTTCTACTACGATACCTCCGAAACTGAAGCGGCAAGTCAGCTTTATGAGCTAAAGTCGCAACTCATGCAAAAAATGTTTTATTGTCTAATAATATAGATATCAGTATGTTGAAAATGTAGGCTATAGTTCAAATGGATAATTTAAAAATGAAGCGAAAAGTGATAAATCCAGACGAACTATCAACTTTATAAAATAAAATTTTAGGCGTAGGCTATTATGTAATAAGATCGACGATCGTCATGAAAACTGCAATCTCTTAGAGAAAATAGCATATCCAAAATTAAGTGCCCAAGGGCGGGAGTTTGGGCCGTCGCCCCGGGCGGCATTTCGGCTCCGTACGCTTCTGACACTTTCTACAAGTAAGCCTTCGCTCACAGTTCTGACCAACTTTTCTTGTATAAATTAGTGTGAACCGGTGACATCGTCCGATTAAGTCGCTCGATTTTGTTAATACACTGTCCTTAATGTGTTATGGAGTTCTAGCACTTAATCGCGCGACTTTATCGTTTGCAATGTTGTGACAAAAATAAACATTTATATTGGTTTAACTTAAAAATATGCTTTCACTTATGTATTTCATTAGGCCTAGCCAAAATACTATACCGCGTGAAAAAATTAAATATAAGTATCGCTGTTGCGAGTCGGCATGCGGCAACATTGTGTACGGTCCGACAAATGGACGGAACACTGACAAAAGCATCACGCCTTCAAGTTGACCAGGTTAGCGACTTGGCGGTACCGTGCGGTCCGTAGTATCCAACTAACCTTTACTTGAACCTGATGACCCTTATCGCATTGTGAACAACTCTCCTCTCCATGCCATAATGCATTAATGCTCGACTCAAGTTGAGTAAATTGATGAATTTGTTGCATTTCGGCGATTGCGAATGCGAGATTTTAATCTACTTAATTGACACCCGTTAACTGGCATGCATAAACATTGAACAGCTTTACCGGTAATCCTCCATTTTATGTGCTTCAACTATTTTGCATTGGTATCCATTGTATATGGTCAATCTAAAATGGAAACTGGATTGATGAAAGAAATCTTCGTATAAATAGAAGTTTGATTGATGATATTTTAGCAGACAAAACCTATGAATTACAGACACATTTATCTAATCAGAAATGAGCTAAAACTCATGTCGACAATATGGGATATGGGAGAGAGGGAGGCCCGGGAGGGGGATTGAGCCCGGTTGTTTAGGGGGGTAGAAACCACTGATGGTAGCCCTACAACTTGCAATACTTCCTCCATCTTTCGAACGTGCTTTAAGATGATTGAAGCTCGTCCGACGCACACTCTTTGTATGCTCCCAAGAAGATCAATTGTTAGAAATTACTGTTAATGTAATGTAATGTAATGTAATTTATATAGCGCCGCTCACAGCCGAGGCCATTCAGTAGGGCTCAGTAGCGCTACTGTTAGACCTACTGTCGCTTAAAGCCAAATATGATGTAACATCCAAATCACGTACAGTATTGGAGAAGATACGAATGCTGCAATGCAACAGAAAGGCCACATCGATTTAGAGATATTCCCACGTAAAGATCTATCCGATTAGGACTTAAAGTTAAGTCGGGTAAAAATGTATTTTTGGAATATCGTGTTAGTAGGACTTAGTACAATGCGTTTAAAAAAATGACATTTTCCTTAAGTATACGATGATGTAATTGGGTCTCAGTCATCTTAATTCTCGTCTTGAGTAGTAGTAAATTTTTATTCTGACCTTCTCGTTTTGATAAGCGGTTACTGCGATGAACTCAGTTTCCTTGAAGACAAAGGTTCTGAACGAACTGTATGGCAGCCGGTAGAGGTCACTAGCTTGCACGAGATGGAAACGAGGCTGATATTTATGCATCGAATTGAGTATTGTCTAAAACAAAGTTCAAGTCAAATTCAGGACTTCAGAAAATGCTGAACAATAATTGTATCATACGCCTACTAAACACTCCAGAGAACAGAGTTCTTTACCTATTAAAATACACTGGATAAAACAAGAATACATTAATAAGTTGTTAGAATCCTGATTGCATAATAAAAGTAGTCATCTAGATAATAATTGCTGTGTGTGTTATTATGAAAGCTGGCGCTATCTGGCAAATAACATGAGAACAAAATATGGTTGATTATAAAAGGTTGTGTGCTGCGAAAACAGTTCTTAAAAAATGGCAGAGTTTTTTCGTTGTCTCCTAAATAGTGCCATTACGGTTTTTTGTCAGGTTTTTCTGACACGACGGCAGAGAATAATATTCATACAGGTCTTCAGGTCTGTCCATGGCACGTCACATGTTGCGACTCACGACGCAAGCTCATTGTTGGGCGCCTGCAGGCATATAAGCCGCTACCCAAATTTGAGTACATTTCCAAAATTTCGGCTATTACGCGTGTGGGTTTCCCAAACTTTAATGTCTAAGCAAGTCTAGGCTTACTTCCAGAATTTCAGGTACTGCGTGGTCGCTCGAGATACATTTTAAACTTAAATTAAGACAAGCCTTTTTAATTTTACATTTTCTCAATAGCAGTGCCTTTGGGTCTTACAGGACATTTCACCGCAGAGATAATTCGTAAAACATTCATTCGTTTTCCTTAGATTCCGCTGTCTGCAAATTTTCAAATAATGGTGGATTAACAGCCTGTACCTTCAACATTGTAAAATTAGTTGCTTCACTTAGAACCACTCGTTTAATTTAGTCCCTTACTGCAGTTCAAGAGAATAGTGCGATCGAACATAAACGATGCAGTGGATTTCAAGACACAAACAAGATCTCTTCATGTAAGGCATGGATATTACAAAATAGGCCTGAAGATTCCTACCCAGTGAAACTTTGGCTGAGCTCTGTTGATCCAATCAAGAAATCCATCTTGAAGCTAAAAACAACATTTTTAATAACCATAATTAATTATGCTAGAATATATTTTAATGAAATATTAAATATTAAATGTACTATATAAAAACAACCCAAGAAAATTATTCAATTCAATTTAAAGCCTTTTTATTCATACCAACATGATACACAGCACATCGATGAACATGCATCCTTTGATGCATGTTCATCGATGTGCTGTGTATCATGAACCTATAGAAGGAACAATAATGTTCCATCAGAAGGATATATTATGAAAGACTGTCAAATTCTTGTGCGAGCGATTCTTTTATGATGCTTATGAGATGATCAGTGTAGTGGCTATGCAATTCTCAGGACTTAATGATCAAACGTTACAGGTAATGGCTTCTAATAAATCTATACCTAAATAGGCCAATCTACAACTTATTTATACAAGGCAATGACGTTTGGAAAGTATGGCCGAGAACTACAATTGAAAGGAATAGAATCAGACCGGAAACTTAATCAAAATGCGTGTTTCAACCTAAATGACTCAAGTATTTTGGCCGCGTGACTGGCAAAGATGTATTGGTCTTATCCGGATATGATACAAGTTGCTCGATATTTGAGGCCTTCCACAAACATGCCGGGACTGAATACTATAGGTTTTATTCAAACCTTATGGTGGTATAGATACCGATTCTAGCTACGACATTGAAATGTGCAGCTGGTTTTTGTTGTGACAGCTGTTCCATCTGAAACCAGTCTTAGCTATATAAAGTGGCCAATGTGGAGGTGATGTTTTGGCGCCGATGCTAGTCTATTACGATCCATAATATACAAATGTTTGTGCCTAATGATTCTTCGCTATATGATATTGGAACATCTTTGTGCCAGAGTTGAAAGTTGTTGCGTATTGCTCCGAAGAGTTCATATTGTTGCGGAAAGAAATCTCACACAGATAGAAATGAAATACATGGAACCGAATAGATGTATGACAAGTGTTCAACGTTTCTCGTGAGTTTAGAGAGTTTCCAGCTGCACGCCGACCATCCACCACTTATTCCTCTTCTTGAACAAATCTGCGTTTGGACAAAGTAATCCGCTGAAATGACACAAAAGTCGAACAATTACCAACGTCTGCTGAGTTTGAGGCATATTGGACCCGATTCTGCCCATATCCCTAATGTGAAACGAACCTGCATATGGCTTGACATGGTCAGAAAAAGGCACGGTGGAGCCAATGTTATGCTAAAAGTATACGTGCACTTTCTGCAGCACAACCAGTTGAGCTGACTCAGGCCAGTTGTTCCGATGAAAGGAATTTAGTGGTAGAAAAAAAAATTAGAAGAAGTCAATCCATCCTCTGCCACCAAGCTCCTCCAACATCGATATCACTTAAAATAGTTTGAGAGTATACAGGGTTAAGCGAATAACTGCCAAAAGAGAGGAATAGTTGAGTATCATCTGCATACAAATGATAGTCTAGCGAGTCAACTGTCAGTTAGTTGTAAACCTAGTGATGTGGTGTTTCGTGTAAACAGAGAGTCTAATACGGAATTCTGCGGAATATCACCGTTCCAAAAATTAACGCCGAAGTTAATTAATTTATGCTGTGAACGAATATGCAGATAAGACGCGAAGCAGTTAAGGACCAGACCTAAGAAGTGTTCGAGGTGGTCAAGAAGTTGGCTGTGAGCAGTGCATGGGGTGTCGAATGTAGCAGATATATAGATCAAAGAGAATTAGGGCTGTAAGCAAACTACAACATGTCTGCTACCAACTTTTTGCCACTTTGCTACGATGACAAACAGACGTATAGACATGTATAATTATATATATATAATTTATATATATATATATACATGTATATGCGACAGTGAGCTACAATTTGATATACATAATTATATAGATCGGATTGTAACTCGCAATATCCCCTATGAGCCGGGCTAAAACGTTAAGGATGGATTGAAGTTTAGATGCATTTACAGAGCAGAGGCCAATGTAGATCGCATGACGTTAACGTATACCGAGACCGCATAAACCACCCGCAATCAATAAATCCTTTTATTGTTTCCGGTGAATAGTTTACAAGTAGTTATCCAGAATAATCATGATGTGGCGTTTCTGCCTTGGCCCCTGCTTTGGCCTCCTTCCCCACCCTTAGGCTTGGCTCCCTTAGGCTTGGTTCCTAGGCTTGGTTCCGAGGCTTGGTTCCTTAGGCTTGGCTCCCTTAGGCTTGGTTTCTTAGGCTTGGTTCCCTTAGGCTTGGTTCCTAGGCTTGGCTCCTTTAGGCTTGGTTCAATGGTTCCTAGGCTTGGCTCCTTTAGGCTTGGTTCCTAGGCTTGGTTCCTTAGGCTTGGCTCCCTTAGGCTTGGTTCCTAGGCTTGGCTCCCTTATAAGCTTGGTTCCTAGGCTTGGCTCCTTTAGGCTTGGTTCCTAGGCTTAGTTCCTAGGCTTGGTTCCTGGGTGGGTGGTGTCCAGCCCTTGGTGTCCTGCTGGGTTTAAATAGAGAGCGCTCTTGTGTAAGTTTAGTAGTTCGTTACTCATCTTCTCGTTGGTGTTGAATAAAGATCGTCATTGAACTTTGGTGTTGAATCCTTTCGGGGGTTGACTTTGCTGAGCACGGGGATTGACTGGCGGATGCTGAAGCCCTTCGAAATACAACGGAGGCCTTACTTACGCTCCCATCCTGAGCGACACGCGCCTACACTCGGGCTCCTGAGACGAAGTCCTATTTCCGTTACAATAATCACCGATTAAAAGTTTGGAAATTTAAAACAGAAAGCAGACTGATCACATGATTATCTTATTAACGTTTGAGGGAAACAATCGGGTACCCAGAAGGAACTGAAGTCCCGCTTAGTTAGGGATACCCGTGTACCATGTTCGCAAAGGGATGATGGTTGAGTATACACAAAATTAATAGCATTGTCAGAACAAAATGAGAATAACTGGCTTAACTAACAATACTTAACTAGGTCACTTAACTAATTGTGGAAGAACAATGAATAACCATATTTAGATAACTCATTGACTATTGTCAATGAGGTATACGCTCTGAACTCTTTTTTAAATAGGGCAAGATTCGGAAGAGTGCGCAGTGACTTCGGTAGGTTATTCCAGGCAGGAGGACCAGTGCATCTTAAGGTAAAATAACGAGTGTTAGTGCGGGCATGCATAGGTTCCATCAAAGTTATCGAGAGATCTTGTATAGTGAGAATGAGTATCAGAGATCTTAGAGAAGTAGCGACTGACGATTGGGTGAAGAGATTTGTTGGCGAAACGATACATAAATTCATAGATTTGCAATTTATTTATCTGAGGGATATTAAGTATTCGTAGTATACTATATCTACTTGCAGTGTTAGTTATCAATGATCTCCCAGCAATAATACGTACAACTCATCTCTGTAATATAGATAGCCTATTCAGACGAGAGGAATAATTGGAGGCCCAAGCAATATTACAGTATGTCAAGTAAAGGTATAAACAAGAGAATAATATAGTGTATGCAGAACTCTAGAGGGTAACAGGTAGGATACACGAGCCAGAATCCCTATGTTCTTGGCAACCTTAGTGGAAATGTTACTTATGTGATCATTCCAGGTTAAATGTTGGTCAATATAGACCCCGAGGAATTTGGAAGAATTGACTTGAGCAATAGGAATATTGTCAATGGAGAGGATGAAATCAGCAGCGGGGACGGGTTTCCGATGGAAAAGGACATAATTAGTTTTCCCAGGTTAAGAGAAAGTTTATTAGCCTTAAACCATTCCGCCACATGGATAAGTTCAGTGTTGGCAATAGATAGCAGAGACTGGATTGATTTATGAGAGAAAAAGACATTGGTGTCATCTGCAAATTGGTGTTATCTGCAAAAAAGAATAAAGTTAAGTTGGTCAGATGCATTCGGCAAGTCATTAATGTATAGTAAGAACAGCAGCGGACCCAAAACTGACCCCTGTGGGACACCACATGTAATAAGTTTAGTTCTAGACTGACAACCTTTACAGCAAACACATTGGCGTCTTTGATCAAAGTAACTTTTAAACCACAAGAGCGGGACTCCACGTATTCCATAGTTTTCAAGTTTAGCTAACAGAATAGAGTGGGCCGCCGTATCAAAGGCCTTTGCCAGATCGAAGAAGATACCAATTGAAAATTTATTTTCATCGATAGCACTAGCAATCTTATCTTGCATGTCAAGCAGTGCCATTGAGGTGGAGTGACCAGATTGAAAACCATGTTGATTGGGATATAAAATATTCATTTTGTCAATATAGGTAGGCTATATAAACGTCGGTACATTGATTTTTCAAGGATCTTAGAAAAAAGGGAAGGATAGAAATAGGCCTATAGTTAGTGACATCCTGGCTGTTACCCTGTTTATAGACCGGTACAACTTTTGCTATCTTTAAGAAAGAGGGTACAACACCATGCAGTGACAAAGAAGATTTAATACTATCCGATAATGGAGCAGCTACATAATCAATGATCCTACTAGCAACAGTCGGGTCAATGTCGTCAAGTGCTGAAGAATGGGTAGTGCGAATAGAGGCTGTTAAAGAAATAATTTCTTGGGGAATAGTTAAGTCCGCAACAAAGGAGTTAGGCGGGGATGGTTTCAAATAAGATCGAAAGGAATTCTCAGATTTTGGAATCCCAGCTGCAAGCGTTTGGCATATATATGCTCGTAAAATAGTCGTTAAACTTATCAGCCATTATTTGGGGGTTATCAACTATCGTACCGTTAATCATGAGGGAATCAATATTTGACGGATTGTGATTCGGTCTTAAGATAGAGCGAATTATAGTCCAGGCTTTTTTAAGGTTAAGACTATATATGCTTAGTCTAATAAACTCAGCCTCATAATAATTTCGTTCCGCGTTAAGGCGCAAGGATTTGAATTTGTTCCTGTAGGGCCTAGGTCGTGAATATTCTTTTATTATTACTATTGGGATTCTTTATGTATTTTAAATATAATTTAGACTTAGTTCTACAAGATTTTAACAAGGCATTAGTCATTCATGGTTGCTTTCGGAAATGCAGCCCCCTTCTTACGGATTGGACTTGAGGGAAAGCGCGGTAATAAGCGTTTTTAAACTGTGCCAAGAATAAAGTATAAGCAAGATCCGGGTCATTATGGATACATGCACTCTAAGTTATATAATTATATTGTTGCATGTAGGGGGCAGACGAATCACGCTGCATGGTTGGTACTGGCGGGAAGTACTGAAACTGTATAATTATAAAGGCTGATGGACCATGCGTTCAGTAGATACTTGGTTAGGTTTTGGCTGGTACGGTTGTGTGTTTTGCCATCGTTATAAGTCTCTCGACGCCACTGAGTTTTGTTGTATATTTTAAACCGGGCGCATTTAGTTTCGTTAAGACTTGCTGCAGGGTATCGGTCGCCCTTCAGTGGGATGACAAGCGTATACCTATACAGTCTATACTGCCGTTTGATGTTTTTTGTCGCCCGGTTCGCTGACAAAGTGTATCGTCGACATTTTCGTAACTCATTAATTTAATCATTTATTGCGTAGATTTGTATAGCGCCCCTTCACCTCAGGGGCACTCCCGAACCAGCCCCGGCTGAAAAGGACAGCTTTAAGCTGTCAATGAAAGGTATAATTAAAAATTCCAGGCTACGATATAGTCAGAGGCCAACAACAGTGGATGATGCATGTATACGTTTATTGCCATTGATGTAAACCAAAATGCGGATAGCAATTGGTCAAGTAAAGAACATTATTCTTACCTTATCTGTATACACCTGGCACTATAGATGCTGTTTAGCAGTCCCAGCCATGAGCCGGGCTATAGATGCCCCAGTAACTTATAGCCTGGATGTCGTCAAACTGCTTACGGCTCATCTATATATATAGTGCCAGGTAGTACAGATAGGCGTGGACATTATCGGCATATGACTGACTCAGCACAGAATATAAAAATTGGTGGCTAAAGCATCGGTCACAGGGAGCGGGCTTATATACAGGGTGGCGCAAAGAAAGTGAGACCGCCTAGAATAATTTCAAATAATTAATTTTATGTAACTTTTTCTAATAAGAAAAACAAGTAAATTGTTGCCAAATGCTAATTTATACAAAATCAGAAATATAATTCAGTGTATCCTCTTCGATTCTCAACAGCTTTTTTCTAAACGTCTGCCCCACTGGCCAATGCTTCTGTTTATAAACCGCTGATAGAATTTTTGTAACTCTTCAACTCTTCAACAATGGTCAATTTCAATTGATATATTGTTGCAAATTTACGACGAAAGTAGACTTTTTGTTGGTGGGCACCCCAAATAGCATAATCTACACTGGTTTTTGAACCGTTTTTCCCATCCGAAACACACCGACCGAAACCATGATGCCACCACTGAAATATTCACGTTCGCGTACGATCTCGTTGCTGGAACTTGTTTTTCTTTCTTGCATTAGAATAAACGCGATCATTTTGAGAAGTAGCCTAACGGGTGTGGCGAGAGTAGGCATAAATGTCTTTTCATCTGTAAACCAAATGCATCGTACACTTGTCTCGTATGGAAATCTGCCAAGTAACTGTTGACTTCGCTGCAGGTGTTTTAATTTGCAGTTTTCCTTTATAACCTGCCCTATTACGCGTTTGTACGGTTGAAGTTGCAAATCTTGCTTTGTAATGCGATGCACTGTTCTTCGTGATATGCCAGTTTCTCTTTCCTTTTCCCGTGGACTTTTGTGGCTGTGAGGATCATCATCCTGGCTGCAAATCAGCTCACTGACACGCCGGATATTCCTTGCTGTTCTAACGAACTTCGGGCGGCCGCTATACCTGATTTACCATCGGCATCAATTTTTTTATAAAGTCGATTAAGATTTGTTTTACTCCAGGTTTTATCCGGAAACTAAGTAATCACACGTTGAGTTAGTGAGTAAGGATCATTTCACAGTTTAAAAAATCGTCCAAAACATAATTTCATATTATATTGAACAAGAGTGCACGAGGCGGTCCCACTTGCTTTGCGCCACCCTGCTGTATGTCAGCCGTGTAAATATAATGTAGAAGAGGGCCCAGAGCGGAGCCCTGAGGCAGACCAAACAGGGCAGAGAACCAAGAGGACCTTGTAGACCCATGGACTATACACAGAAGGAGCGTTCGCATAAGAAAGGAGCAAGCCATTCCAGAATGGTGCTATAGAGAGATCAAAAGAAGCAGAGAACCGCATAAATAAATGTATAATTATTATGTTGTACAATCGCAATAAACTTCATTTTGTCTTAAGCCACTTACTTTCTATATTCCTAGACAAACAGGATAACAATATATACATTATACATATACATAATATATATATGTAATGTTAGGTGTCTAATGTCCACCACATTCAGCAGTGGCTGAAGGTGTTGCATCATGTAAGATAAGATAAGATAAGATAAGATAAGATAAGATAAGATAAGATAAAATAAGATCAGATAAGATGCATGAGATGAGATGAGATTAGATGAGAATCATGAGATTAGATGAGATGAGATGAGATGAAATGAAATGATATGATATGAGATGAGATAATTAAGGTAAGAATAATGTTCTTTAATTGACCAATTGCTATCCGCATGTTGGTGTACAGCCATGGCAATAAATATACATCATCCACTGAACTGATCAGGACAGCAGTCCATTATTCTCAAATCCCACTTATTATCCATAATCCGATAAGTCATCCTATAATGATGAAACTATAGGTAGCTAGATGGAGCGTAGTAGCCTAGTCGTTCGTGTAATGTATACGCGCAGGTACGGTTCGTTGTTGACAGATGAAGACGTTATATTCACGACAATGACAACGAAGACGAATCTCTATAAGCCATGTGCAATCGTACTATGTATTATACTGCTTCTACTACTCTGCTCATATAGGCCTATAGCTTGTCTTAGACTATATCAGCCTCTCTTTATACTGCAGATTAAGTCAGTCGGTTATATATTTATGCGTTACTCGCCTACTCACATAGCTGCGTCTGGTCATATCTCTCTATATGTCTCTATCTGTATTCGTCTTTGTCCGTCTGTGTACTTCCATCCACGTGGCAACCTGGTCAGTCAGTCAGTGCATGTCTCGTTCTTCAGATTAACCGGCGCCTCCGTCGTCGTCTGAAATGCGTTCGTCGGTTTGTCAGTCTGTGCAGGCCCAGTGCGCATGTCTTCCGTCAGTTACCCGTATCCCTATAAAGACTATAATAGCTGAGTGCATGCCTTCCATAAAATATTTGGTAACACAGAAGTTAAACCCTGCATAATCCATATGTATAATATATATATATATATATATATACAAATTCTAATGCATATTACCATTTGTGTGTATAGATACAGATTATGCAGATATAACCAATCATATATAGACATAACCATTTATATATAGGCTATATTATACAGGATATTACGACACAGATTGACGAAACCAGATGATTCGGTCTAATGATCAACGCAGAGAAAACCAAAACAATGTTGATTGAAAAGACCAAAGATACACAAATAAATATAAACATTCAAAGAGAAGTCATTGAACAGGTAATTCGTCTACATAACAGGGCTAATAAACGCAGCTGCATGGCAGCAACAACAAAGACGTATACTTGTAAAGAGAATTGGACGCATTTTTTAAGCATTTGGTTTACGACGAACAGACAAGATGAAACGATGACATTAGACAAGCAACTCTACTATAAACAAAGTCGTTCAACGAAGACTCCGATGGTTTGGGCATGCTGACATGTAGCTAACAGAATCCTACACGATGCACTACACGCAAGATTCGAAGGAAAAAGAAACAAAGGCAAACCAAGACTATACGATGGATAGACAACATTAATGAGGACGTATACATCACTTGGACAAACACTGAGGGGAGCACTGGACTTGACGAGTGACCGAGGACAGTGGACATCGTTCATTCGTACGCATCGCTGCTAGGGCTGGCGTCAGGAACTGATGATGATGATTATTATTTGTATATATATATATATATATATATCTATATATAGATATATTGTTTAACTTACAAAGCCATGTTTGTCCGAAATGTTGTTGGTGAGCTTTAGTTTGTGGAAAGAAACAACCTTGCTCATCCACTGCTCTCCTGTCGATGGTGATTCCGGGTGGATATACATGCGCTTTGGCATCTCTGGATCGGCCTTTCCAGCTACCATCCATCGCGAATTGTGGAATTTATAGCGACAGTCGTCGACGGCCACAATATCCATCAGAAGAATATACTTGGCATTCTTATCAAGGCCACTCACTTTAACTTTGAATGGCGGAAACATCCGTCTGAAAAAGAAGTATACAAAAATATAGCGTCAAGTGTATAAGATGATTGGCATTTGTAGGTTTACTTTAATCAGGCTTATGTATTTATGGCATGCCGAACCCATAGTTTTGCGAATTTCGACTTATGTTGTTTTTAATATCAGGATCATAAGTTAAAAGCTCTGAAGTGTGCCGAATGCAAATGCGCATCACAGCTTTGCATGTATACGCGTTTTCTATGACTCTCTCATGTTGAAGAAGCATGAATTTTTAATAAGTTTCAATTTTTAATGATACAAAGAATCTTTAGCTATACATAAAAAATTAAATCGCATGATTGGTCATTAGGGTGTCCCAGAAAAACCAAAGTTCTCAAATTTCAATGGCCAACCTCTAAAAAGTTTCTCTTGGCTATTCTCATTAAAAATTAAAAGTTACAGCAAGATTGAAGATCATTTAGACGTGGCTCAAAGCCTTTTCAAACTGCGTATACTTCCCATGCAACAGCCTGTGTGGAAATTTTACCAACATATCGGTTTTCATTGCATAGCTTTCAAACGGGAAGAGATATTCAAAATTTCTCTGGTGAGGTTTCCTGGAAATGTTTGCTCACAACATAGGTTTTGTCTCATAAGGTTACTCTTGCATGACGCCATGTGACATGACGTCAAACTTTGACGTCACAGTTGACATTGCGTTGGATCAATGGTTCCTCTTAACGTGTTGTTCTTAAAAGGTTTATTTTTAGGTATCAAGTGATGGTTTTGGGAAGGAAAAATTTGCATAAATTATTCTTGAAGCCCCTTGGCAGTTTCTTCTTCCAGAACATGTGACATAACGTCACTCAACGTTTGAAGTAACCGCTCCTATCTCCAAAGCCAGAAGTCTTGGAAAGGAGATCTCGGTGTCTGCAGACTAGGGTTATCGACTACAAGGAATTTGATAATAATATTATATTTAACAGACCACGTGACCTCATTCAACGTGACGTTCCCAGTGACCATATATATATATATATATATATATATATATATATATATATATATCCATAGCCACCTACAGGTCTTAGAAAGGTGATCTTGGTGTCAACTGTAAGATTTTTGGCTACAAGAAATCCTGAAGACACATGCCTACCACTCTGCGGTAATTACATTCCATGATCTATAATATCAAGTAACACGTTGATTGTTTTGTAACAGTTCATATGACCTTGGAAAGTCGTAGACAGTTTCCTGTAACAATTTTCTGTGAATCACAACGTACAATAACAAATCTCATGTTTAGGAAAGTGCTTTAATGCCTTCACTGAAGATAAACCACAATCACAATTCTATTGCTTTCAATTCCCGAGAAACGAAGGGCAACCACGCCGGGTCGTTAAATTACCTTGAAGGTCAGATGTAGTGTAATGTAATAAGTAACTTATATAGCGTCGTTCACAGCAGTGAACGACGGGTGCTCCCAGTGCGAGCACCCCGAGAGAAGAAATAGGTTTTGAAGAAAGATAGAAGTAGCAATAGATCTAGAAGGAATGAAAATGTGTAAAGAGGAGGGGAGGGAATTCCACAGGGCAGGCCCAATGGTGAGAAATGATCTAGCTTGCGCCAAAATGGTCCTAGTTCGCGGGACAAAGAGATCATGCTGGTCCAAAGAGAGGAAAGGTTGGAGAGAAGCTGCAGAATAAGGAAAGCTATCGTAACTATATATAATGTTGAGCTACAGTTTTTTGGCGGCCCTTAAAATCATAAAAATTATTAGACATCAAGAAAACTATTCTAGCACTGTAGTTTTGGAGAACCAAAGGTTAAACATTGCAGGTCAATGGACCCTGAACTATACAGTCATGCACTCAGCATATGATGTTCATCATAACTCTGTTGAGTATACTTCTTTGGAATCCAAGACTCTGAAAAACATCATATATGCGCCATAAATTTGTTGACATAACTTGTAGTTCCAGTGAGGTCAAAGGTTAACCATAACAGGTCGAGTGACCTTGAACTACAGAGTCATGCGATGGTCATATGATGGTCATACCAGGTGGCTTATAACTCTATTTTATTTCTTTGAGCCCATTGGGCCTATCTTGGACTGACGCCTTCTTTTTAGACTTCACCAATAACGAAATATGACAATAGATGTCAAATGACCTTGAAAATGAAGGTCATCCGATTGTCCTACAATGTTAGAAATAGCTTTTTTGACTTCTCCTTGGAAAACTCTGTCATATACACAAAAATCACTTTTCGATTGCTTTTAGTTCCTGAGATACACTGGGATAAAATTTCGCAATGGTAAATTAATGTGTATGATTCAGCTATACAATGCTTAACTTAGAGTCGCTTGAGCCACGCCTAAATGTTAATCTAATTAGCTGTAACTTCGTACAATATAATAACTAGTCCTATAGAAACTTTCTAGAGGTTGGCCATCAAGATATATAAACATTTTAAATGTTTCTGTCTTTTTGGGACACCCTATTGGTCATATATGTAGCCTATATAGCTAGTCATTGTCAAAATTTCCGCACTCAATTGCAGTGTCACCTATAGCAGGGAACAAAACATTTTGTATAATTGATCTTTCATATAAATGAATTTAGAGCACTTATTACGTCCGCGAATAAAACTCTTAATGTGAAATTCGTTTAAAATCGCTAGTAGCTGAGACGGAGTCATGCAGAAGCTAGGTTAAAATGGTGGTCTTGAAAAAGTTATTGCAGTGCGATTAGTGAATTGGTTAATTAGACCTTTTGTGGTCGGTGACGAACGATGCATTGCAACTGAAAGTATAAGATTTCACATCACACTATTTTTGAAACTGTTTGCCCTTCAACATAGCATTATTGTATAGCATGAACTTGTATATTTTAACAAGTGTTAGCCAATTATGTCAGGATTAAAACGGTTTTGGAATTTTAAAAAATCGATGAATATTTACTAGTTTATTTTCATATTACCATAAGGGGTCCATTTTTTCCGGACACAATGTATGTATGTATACTAGCATTTGCACAGCGCCTCGACGTAACTCACAAAGGCGCATCCATCCAGGTACTATATATCGGGCCATTATATATATACTAGAACTTCACTGTTCCCGGTTTTCGCCAGGCGTAATTTTTAACGGCTGCAAATAAAGGCTACTTACTTACTTACTCTATATGCTGAGGGGCTTCAAATATTTTAAATGTCCACATATCTGAACGATATTTAGCCTAGAGGTGAAAATAGTTTTCCCCGTGTATTTGAATTTAATTACCGACATGTGACTCATGCAGCTGCTGCCTCGATCGTTTAGCAAAATAATAATGAGTTGAAAATAGTACCGCACGGGTTATCTCTGCCTTATATATATATAGCCCTATTATTTGTTTCCGGGCTAAATATAATAGTAGACGAAGCTCGGCCGTTATTGCGATTGTAATTTTTCGGAGCGACTCGCGTTTTTTAACGAAAGCGCCTGATTTGCATATGTATATAGCCTCGCGTGACGTACATTCTTACGTCACGCCGCTCAAGCGAGGTTAAAATATGCATATTAATGGACTCCGTCATTGGTATTACGGAAACTCATGTTTAAAATGTCCATATATATCAGCGTTTAAATTAAATTGCGAGCTGAAAATAGTCGCGTTGACCAAGACGTGGCGTAATAATGTTTTGTAGACAATTTCGAATCGCTAAAGCGTTCCGTTTCGGAGCCTTTAGACAACAGACAAACAAACATACATACATACAAACAAACGGAAGGACAACGTAAACAGACTTAGACTTATAATATATATATATTATATATATATATAGGCCCTATATATATATATCAGTTAAGCTGTCGACGGTGACGATCCAATGCATTTGATAATGAATCACTCTATAGCATTACAGGTCGGATTCTTCACTATAGCGTTTTGGACTAAAACAAGATATATCGGACAATTAATACTCTATGCACAAATATTATCTTTAACGTGCATATATATATATATATATATATATATATATATATATATATATTCTCAGAAATTAATAAATGCGCACTTGAATAACTAAACCGAATGAGACCATCAGATTAAAACAATTACGACGTCAGATTACATAAATCAGATTACAATAACAATGACCAGCCACGATATAATCTGCCTATAGGCCTATATATAGGCTGGGGATAGTGAACCCATGGCACGCGTGCCCATAGTGGCACGCACTCAAATTTTTTGGGCACCAGGAATTTGGAGTTCCCCAAATTTAAAACTTAGAAATCAAAATCACTGTATACACAGGAATCCACATTTTCTTTTATGAAGGACTTCATTGTAACACCATTCTACAACCATCTTTAAAATAATGTCTTTTAATTCATGTTTTATTTCGCTTTGTCAATTAAAACCTACTTGAGAAAAACAATTAGGGCCTATAGGCCTATATACTGCAAAATTCCGATGGGCATGAGACGGTATTGTTCATGTTTTAGTGGCATTTTGGCACGCACCATAAAAAAAGGTTCGCAATCGCTGGCCTAGGCTGATGACATTTGTGTCTCTAGCTCTAACGTGAGTGGCATTCCTCCATGGCTATATAATAGACTTAATGTTTGTCAACTTTGTCTTGATCATCAATTTTACAACCGAAGTATATATACTATTATATAGTGCTCATGTTGCGTCCTTGAGGCTTAAGCAAGTTAAGCGTATATGCCTATAGGCCTACAGTATACACTCGCCACAAATTTAACAGAATTTATCACGGCTGTTGCTACATTGACGACAAATTTAAATTATTACTATTAGGCTACTGTATACTGTATACTGTATAGGCTACTCATTGGATTTAGGCGTGTCTGCACAGGCCAAGAAGAACTCAGGCATATAATAATGTGAGCCCAGAGTAAAAACAACCGCATCAATCTATATAAAATTCGCGGGAGATTGTCATTGTGAAAAAGGCGAGGAGCTCCATAGCACAACTACAGTCGATATCTGGGGTGGTGCGGTGGACTTCCATCAACATCCTCGGCGTCATCCTATAGGAGAAAAGCTATCCTTCTCTGAACATAGCGATAAGACCATTGACGCATGCTCTGTCTCCCTCTGCGGCGTCTACGCACTAAAGCCCCTTTGGGCACATACAGTTGCTCCATCGACGCACATGTGATTGCTCGGAGCACCACTTTCCCGAACTAGCATACGCGCTGCTGGCATGGTGGGGGTATGCCAGCGGTTTGGAGAGTTTTATGCGAAGAGTCAAACCGTCACGCATGCAGGGCCGGATTTAGGCATGGGTTACACGGGCGCCAGCCCGTGCACGGACCCCCATGTGCACCAGTTGCAATTTTTTTATCTATTCATTGCGTGTGCTATCTGATTAAGGAAGAGATTCTAAAACTAACTAGTGACTGGATCTGAATCAGTGAGTGATCGGCTTCTGAATAAGACCACTGTTCTAAATGATAATTTTTAAATATTCCGTTAATATTGTGCACGAGTAGCGCTTGAAGAGTGCACCATCTCGTAATCGTAATTTCCAAATTTCTAAAGCGCCACTCGAAAGACAAGCGCAGGGCACCAGCTTATTCACGAGCGCTGGCATCTTCAGCTCTTGACAGATTATCTTACTCTTAACACGAGCTCAGGTCGTCTACAGTGTAAGAGATATTTCCAGGGCTCGGTCCGTATGCAGCAGTGCCAGCAGACAAAGAACGGATCGAGAAACGGTACACAAGCCATGGCAGCGTCCTGAGTTCCTTCAAGCAACATCTGCTGTCACCGTGGATAATGGTCAGAATGTAGGCTCATCTGAGCCCGGTGTTACTGGTGATGCTGTAGTTGTTGTCGAACAACCGCCATTTCAACAACGTTTCCTCTCTACCAGGTCTGTGGCAGAAATTCCGTTACTGTAGGTAATAAACCTGATTGTGTTAACAACATGAAAATCGAAAACGCTCTAGCAGGTGATATAGTAGAGGATATTGGATTATGACCTGAACATCTAACACAGGAAGTCATCTATTATTGGCAAGAATGGTTCCACCAGTCTTCACCACTGTGACAGAAAAGTGTTGAGTCAACACTGTTGACGCAACACTCAGTGTGCCAAATTGACAATTTCTACCCATCATCGATCAATTCACAAAGGAGTTGACAAAAAGGCTAGCATCATGCGAACCACTCTGCTTGCAATGAGGTTTGGTTTTCTATGTAGGCTTGAATCGTGTAGTGATGATGAAATACACAACTCAGCGAAGAACCTTGTAGCAATAGGCCTAGCCTATATGGCGATGACCTCGATGAAAGCCTTGGCAATGAGCTTATGCAGTTTTCTTATTTTGTCAAAATGTTCAAATATGAGACAGGAACACGGTCCTCAACATAAGTCAGGAGCAGTTCATATTCCAATACTTGACAAAGGTGTTGAAAGTTCATTTCCAAATGTGGAAATTATGATAAAAATTTACTTGGTGCTCATGGTCACAAACTGTAGTGCTGAACGCTCATTTTCTAAGATGAAAATAATTAAAACAGGCTTCGCACAAATATGACACATGAGAGACTTAGGCCTAGCCACCTTGCATGTAGATGCACGATATTTCTATGCCAATTGGATTTTAATCAGTTTATTGATGGCTTTGCCAACAGAAAAATGCGCAAAGTCTATATTGGGCCTATTCAAATCTAGACCTAACTGTAATGTAATTTAAATTTTCGAAACTTTTTTAGTGACCACAAAAGCCAAGTCAGGGAGACAAGCTTATTCACCGGCGCAAGGCTTGTAGGCCAAACTGAGCTATAATTAAATTACTCAAACTATCTGTTTTTAGTTTGGAGGTTCCGCTCATCACTGTTTTTACTTTCTATCTTTGTTTGTCTGTATTATATATGACTTCTGTTACAAACTGGATAAGAAGCTTAAAGTTTATCCTTTTGTAGTATTTGAGAAATTATTTAATACCTGTTTATATGATAGAAGACACTATTGATTAGCAAAATGATCTTCCCAATTTATAAATATATATATATTTTTAAATTAGGTAACAACAAATCAACAAGCCTTAGCACCTTTGCCTGTATCAGTCATTATGTCATAGGCCTAACTGTTGGCATGGGGTTCTCCCTGTCGAAGACTGCGCGTGAATCAAAGCAAAAATTCCGTCTAAGAAAAGGGCCCTATACTGGGCGCCCATGGGCCCCCACCACCCTTAATCCGGCCCTTGTCAAACGTGCCGGTTTCCTCCCCCATCATGCTCCAACTGCGGCAGAAATAACGAGTAAAGCTGACGACAGATTGTTCATTGCAATCAGAACTAATGACCATCATGTTCTTCGCCGGTTGTTCCCTGGACCCCGGGAGACTGCATATGCCCTTCGTCTTAAGCCTCACCAATTGTCACGTCCAACTAGGATACCAAAAACTTCATTCCCAGGCAGCTTTATAAGGGCATATATTGAACTCTATAGACCCTTCAAATAATCAATTAAAAGCCAATTATGTCTCGGATCAAACGTCAAAACGGTAAACCCAATGACTACACATGCATGGCCATATTTTTGTAAGCGCGCATGCGTTCGGACAATTTTAAACGAAGGTTATGTTCTATTCTATTCCACTTTATTGACAATTACGCCTCGACTATAGCTCTATATTCGAACCGATACTTTACATATTGTGTATACGGCCGATCTGACTCGCATTAACTATCCATGTATTTTGGATAAGATTACACGACTACGCCGACCATAGCCAACTATTCTGTGCTTGCTGACGAACTTATCTTTGTATCGTCATTGTAGGCTATTGTAGAAAAATTGCAGGCTTGGATATCTTCCAATCGGTTTTGTTTTTATGAGTTTCTGCAGATATTGGTCATTAGATGCAATCTGTTGCTTAGTGACGCACTGAATTCACCCGTTCATTCTGACGTGCATACACTACTGTGAGCATTTCATCATCGAAGACCTACGTGTATATATATATATATATATATATATATAATATATATACCGAAGTTCAAAATTTGGCAGTTTATATGCGCGAACTCAACGGCGTGCGTCCGGCTACTAGCCAAATTGACAAAATTCCCCAATATTTCAGATTATGAGAGATGCAATCTACTGATTCCCTGTTCAAGAAAGAAGTTCAAAATCTCCTTATGAGCGTATACTTGATTGGTTGGCTCCGCCGAGGCATGCATCAGATAATTCTGTGTTCCATTATTGAATCAATCGCATCAGCAATCGTTGTGCTCTGCTATAGGTACCTGGTGGTGTCACTGCAGTCAGTATACATATATACTCTAAAGTTCTGTTGCCAGTCCATATCCCACACTACACCTCACTTCTGGAACGATCTTCTGTCTTAATTGAATCGTGCATTCCTTCACAACTTATGCCATTCACCCTCTGTATTTCTCACTTCAGGTCGTTCATTCGAAATGGAGCTATAGGCTAATATCATCAAGAATCTTACCCTGCAGACCTACCCTGCCCGCCACCTTACCATTTCTCTCAAACTGAACACAACCCAACCCCCCAATCCCGTAATGATGACCTCTGTCTCCTTCCTTCTCTGGTCTCCTGGCAACGGATTTTGTTAATCACGTGGTATCTCTAAGACAACCCTTTCGATTTGACCTCGCGAAAGAACTGTTGCCATGGATGCGCCTAGTTTAAGTAGCGCTTTAGCTATTTTCGATTTTCGATTAAGATTACACCTGCATGGATTGTGCACCATTTCCACCAATCAAGTCTTGTTGGAAATGTTCTTGTCGAGGTATCCGCTAATTTTAACCCTTCCGCTGCGAACTTTAGTCGTATAGGCCTATATGTAACATTACCCCTTTAAAATAAGATAATGTAAGACTTATATAATATATAATATATAATATTTCGTGTACGACTGGCTTTAAATCATTAGCAGATGTGAAGCAGTTTATTCAACAGTATATTTTTATGCTGTATAATGAAATTTTTAAAGAGCCGATTTCGATTAGGCCTACTATTATAACGCTTTGTTGATTATAGGAAAGCCTTCGTTCGAAAGTTACAGTTCACGTATTTTCTTTTGCGATGTGTTTGAAACGTGTCTACATGTATCCTATAGGTGAAGATAAAGTAAAGCTGGTAAATATCGATAACATATTCACGAAGCCAGATGTAGAGGTGAGTGTACTCTGAATTGACAAGAACAGTATACGCGAAAGAAGATGGCTAAGATCAATTTCTATTAAGGGCCTTTAAGTCCCTTGTGTTGCAGCTAAGATAGTTCTCTTTTTGTGCAAAAGGGTAACCATGGATGTATGTATGTATGTATGTTTGAGCACTTGTTATAGCGCCCCTTCAAGATTTCTACACAGAGGCGCTCCGGACTACAGCGCAGACACTGAATCGGAGTTTCACGCCGAAGCGCATGAGCAATTGCATGCGAGTGAAAGACTTGCCCAGGCTCCCTACCGGCGGTTTGAGGTGGATTCGAACCCGCAACCCTCCGGCTGCAAGGCACCGAACATACCCCTACACCACCGCGCCCCACGTAAAGATGTAAAGAGTTCCATAATGCGAAATACCTTCCTGATTTAGTGATGACCATTTCCGTTTCCATTGCATGGAATTTCTCCCATAGCTCCTTGGACTCGAGTTCCACCTTGGGATCATCTTCCACTTCGTCGTTGGCTTCCAACGACGGCGTCATTCCTCCAAGACCTCGAAATCCCGATCGAGACAGTCCGAATGGTAAGAACATATCCGTCGTCGGACCGGTGAATGGACGGGCGCCACCCAACTCTCCAATCGCCGCCGACGGGTCGAAGGGTGAAGGAGCTGACGACGAGATCCCTGCTCCGGCCGCCGCCGCCGCAGCGGCTGCAGCGGCGGCTGCGGCGATCGCCCGATGAAAAACAGCTCCGACCGAAGGGCCGAGAAATGCCGCCGCATTCAGACGATGGTGAAAATCATTGGGACGAGAAGGGTGTGGAGGAGGAGGGGGAGGAGGAGGAGGAGGCAGCAAGAACGGATTATACGCAGCCATCTATAGAAGAGAAAAACACTCTGTACACTCGAGGCCATTGTAAGCACATAAATATCAATTTTGCAAATAATTATAAGAATTAACAATAATAAATGAATATGTATAATATAGACTGTCAGATGCTAGAATAGTTAGTTGTTCATACACCAGTTTAAAATACACCTACAGTTAATTGCATATGGGCCTAGGCTACTTATTCTTGTTGGCGCTCCTGTTTTTATGTTTTGCAACCTGTTTATTATTATCATGGCGCTCTAGAAGAGACACCTGGTGCTATATAAATAGTTTGGTATTTAACGTGGGTGGATTCCTCTCTTAGTTTGACGTACCTGTTTGATCCCCGATAGAGTCGTGTCCTATCAGACTTAGCATTTGGGGTTTCCGGTCGAAGTAATCTGTCTTCCCGACAGGTCCCTGTCCATGGTACCGGGTTAGGGCCACGGACTGTCAATAGCGGACCAATGCATGTATCAATAATCTACGCGTTCTACAGGACTTTCCAGGGAAAAGTACGATGACGTCATAGAACCTTCTAGAATCCATCAGAACCCTATATATAAGATACAGTGTGTGTACAAAAGGAGCGAGTTGACGAAGATTTATGCACGTTGAAGAAGTGTTCTTGTAACGATATTTGATTGAAGTTCAATCGAGACCAGCCAACCTGTGTGCTGTCTGCGATTGTGATATTTGACGGGCTGACTTAAATTTGACTTAATTGATTCTTTCTGTTAATAAAGATCTTTTAATTTTCCTTCGTTTGTTCGTTGTCGTGATCGAGAGGCTCGACCGCGACATTTCTGGTGTCAGAAGTGGGATCATCGGTGTTGGATCCGGTGAAGAAGAAGAAACGAACCGGCGGAGGAAGGAGTCAACCCGGAGAGACGGTCTGTTCAGACAGTGAACGGATCGAGACGCCTTTCTACCGTGAAAGACGGGTGATCGGCAGACGACAGCTGACGGACGAAGCGCGTCGTTCGACTGAGACGGCAGAAGACAGCAGTCAACATACGGGTAAGATCCTGGGTGTTGTCGGGGCTGGGAAGGAGAGAAGAGAGTGGAGTTGCAGCCGAGTTGGGGGCGGCTATTGTCTTTCTTTCCTATTTTCTGCTGATTGTTTCTTTGTAGTTTGATCCATCGTAAGGATCGAGGCCAGGCTTGCGCGAGCTTGTGTAGCTTTTGCATACTTGGCGAGTGCACTTCTTTGGCTACTGCGTAGTCACACTTTGTTTTGTGTGGAATTTTCTTTTTGTGTAGCGTGTCTCCTGCGTGGTGTCTGTTTCTTTGTTGTCTACTGTTGATTGACTGTTTGTAAAAATGGAAGCGTTGACAGCAGAGATGCAGGCGAACATTCATAAAAGGTCGTCTGAGCGCCTTAGGATGTATCTTATAAAGGCAGGAAGGGACGAAGATGAGGTTATGACTTGGGATAGGAATACATTGATGGAAGAATGGGCCTTGGAGATAGGAAAGAAGGAAGAAGAATTCAAGGCTAGTCCAGCATCTCCAGAAGAGACCGCTTACGAACTGCAGAAGCGCCGTCTGGAGTTCGAAATCCGTAAATATGAGGAACAGAAGGAGAAGGAAGAAAGGGAGGAAAGGAGGAGAGAGGAAGAAAAGAAAGAACAGAAGGAGAAGGAAGAAAGGGAGGAAAGGAGGAGAGAGGAAGAAAAGAAAGAACAGAAGGAGAAGGAAGAAAGGGAGGAAAGGAGGAGAGAGGAAGAAAAGAAAGAACAGAAGGAGAAGGAAGAAAGAGAAAGGAAGGAGAAGGAGAAGGAAGAAAGAGAAAGGAAGGAACAGAAGGAGAAGGAAGAAAGGGAGGAAAGGAGGAGAGAGGAAGAAAGGAAAGAACAGAAGGAGAAGGAAGAAAGAGAAAGGAAGGAACAGAAGGAGAAGGATGAAAGAGAAAAGAAGGAACGGAAAGAGAAGGAAGAAAGGGAGAAGAAGGAAAAGATGGAAGAACAAACTATTAGAAATTCTTTAGCAAGCCGCACTAAGCGTTATAGTGATGCACTTAAGAATGTTCTTTGGAAATTCCCCTCCGACCCTATAGAAATTCCAGGTTTCTTTGATCACTTGGATGGTTTGTTTAATGTGTATGAGGTGGATGAAGATGTTAGAGCAAAATTATTGTTGGCTAATTTGAGTGAAAGAGCTAAGGCATTAACTATGCGCCTAACTAAGGAACAGCTCAATGATTACAAATTCTTGAAGGAGTTTTTGCTAAGGGAATTTAAGATAAGCCCTTCAACCCTTAGAGCCCGATTTTGGACGATGCATAAAGCATCGGACGAATCTTTTACGATCTATTCATCCAAATTGCGTGTTGCTCTTATGTATTATCTGAAAAGCAGAAGGATAACTGACGAGTTTGATAAACTTGTAAGTTTACTGGTGGCGGATCGGCTCAAGGAGTCCTTGTCGAAGGCTTGCTTGGATTATATCTTGGCCCAAGAAAAAGAGGAGTGGTTGAGCTGTGAAGGTATAGCTAATGCAGCTGACATTTATGTAGCGTCACATGATGGTGGGAGTGACTTGGTGTACCGTAGTCATCCGACACCGAAGTATAACAATTGGACGAGAAGTCAACCACAAGTCCAAGTCAATAACCAGACAGCTCAACCTAAGTCTTTCAGACCGGAAGTAAGGGGTGAAGCCAAGATAGGTGTGAAGATGTCTCAGGAGGAGGCCAAGGTGAAGGGTCTCTGTTTCTTGTGTCATCAGAAGGGTCATAGGGCAAAGGAGTGCCCGACCAATCGAAGTTATAAAAAGGTGGGTGCTTGTATGGTTGGGAACCCAACTAAGGAGGTGATCGACTCATTGGTGGAGAAGGTCAACGTGGCGCATGAGATATCTGAACAGGTAAGGCAAGGGAATTTATTGGACAACCTCGAACCAGTAAAATCGGAAATTGCGGTAAGAGTATATGATAATAGTATTGATGGACTACATGAGAGGTCGTATATCAATGTACAGATTGAAGATCTCCCTTCTCAACCAGCGTTATCTGATTCAGGAGCGGAAATTTGTTGTATTGATAAGAAGTTAATTGAGTCACTGAACTTGCCTGTGATTAAACGGATTAACATAATCGGTTTTCAGGGAGAAGGATGTAAGGCAGATGTGGTATACCTACAATTGAAATTAGCTAATCCATCGGAAGGAACGACGAATATTGCGCCATCTTTGTGCGTCATGTTTGCTGTAGTCCCTGAACTAAATGAACGGGTTATTCTAACACCCCATATTGTAGACCTATTAATGGAGAGTTCGGAATATGTAGTGATGGCGGCTGGTGTAGATCGATCAGCACAGGTAAATGAAGAGGTAAAGGAAGATAATATTGAGAAGGATAACAACAACGAATCCCTGCAGTCAGACGTTAAGGATGAGGAAGTGAATGAATCTTCCCAGGAGCAACCAGTTGATGATTCAGATAATTTCCTTGATGTTGAGTCGACAGAGTTTAAATCTGGTGAGGAAAAAGCGGATAATGATACTTTGTTGCGAGAGCAACAAAATTGTCACAATCTTAAACCTTGCTGGCAACAAGCGAACCAGAATAAAAATAATTTCTTTACAGACAATAATCTCTTGTACCATAAAGGGGAGATTATGGGACATAAGGTAAATCAATTGTGTCTACCGGAAGATAGAATTGGGGTTGTCTTGCGAGTAGCACACGATGCCCCATGTGCTGGGCATATGGCTTTTAAGGCAACGAGAGCCCGGATCAAATTAAACTTTTGGTTTCCGAGAATGGATGAGAGAATTCGCGAGTATTGTGCATCTTGTCAAATTTGTCAACTTAGAACTCCAGTTAAAGTTGCAGATCGAGTCCCGATTACTCCTATTCCGAGGGCGGATGAACTCTGTTTTAACCATCTAAATATGGATTGTATTGGCCCTATGGTAGTGACTGGAGAATCTAATAAATCGAAACCTAAGTACAATTATGCTTTAGTTCTGGTGGACAAATTTTCTCGTTGGCCGATGGCTTATCCCCTTAGATCGTTGAACGCAAAGGGAGTCTGTGAAGCTCTGTTGCAAGTTTTCACAACTTTTTCTATTCCGAGAATCATTAGTTCGGATTGTGGCACCAACTTTACTAGCCGTTTGACGAAGGAATTCCTGCAGCGAATGGGTTGTAGTCCCAGATTCAATACCCCTGGACATCCCGAGGCAGCCGGATTGGTTGAAAGATGCAACCAGAGCTTGAAAACCATGATCTTTAAACTCGCTCAATCTGATCCTCGTGGATGGCACCAATTGCTACCCTTCGTTCTCTGGAGCCTTAGAGAAAAACCCTCAGGCACGACTCATATCTCGCCTTTCACTATGGTTTATGGAACTCTTCCTCGTGGTCCACTTAGTGTGTTGAAGGAATCATGGGCGGGCGAACGGAAATTACCTCTTAACTTAGGTAAATCACCAGAAGAGTACCTCCAATCACTGAAAGAAAACCTCGAATTTGCGAAAGCTTATGCGGATTACTATAGTGATATAGAATTGAAACGGTATGCAGATTATTATAACTTGCGCAGTACTGACAGAAAATACGAAGTTGGAGATAAAGTAGCAGTATTAGCACCAGATTTTGGTAGTTCTAAATTTTATAGTCGATGGCAAGGACCTGCAACCGTGGTCAGAGTTAAATCCCCGTATTCCTATATAGTAGAAATAGAGGGAAAACAAAGACATTTACACGCTAATAAGATCAAGCGGTACCATGAACGACTCGAACAAGCAATGATTAATAGCTGTTCAATAATTGTTGATCAAGATGAGGAATTTGGTGTAGTAGAGGTTGTAGATCAGGAAGAACGTGAACAAGTGAGCCCGAGTAAGCGTATTGATCCTTTGATCATGGCGCATCTGTCAGAAGAGGAACAAAAGCAACTCTTTGAGGTTTTGGATCGACATTCGGCAGTATTCGTGGATAAACCTGGGTACTGTCCAGTATTAGAACATGAAATCAAAATAACTCCTGATTTCACTCCTAAGCGTTTAAAGGCATATAAGGTCCCGGAGCTACTTAAACCTGAAGTGCAACGCCAGATAGAAGAAATGTTGTCCTTAGGCATAATTCGACCATCGAAAAGTGAAATGGCCAGTCCGGTAGTTTGCGTTTTAAAGGGACCCAAGGGTCAAAATGGCGTTCGTCTAGCAATCGATTATCGCCATGTTAACAAGTATTCTCTAGGTGATTGTTATCCGACCCCAGACATTGCTGACGTCTTACAGAAGGTGGGACGGGCAATGTTCATTAGTGTTTTCGATGCAAAATCAGGATATTGGCAAATCCCGGTTCGGAAGGAACATCAATGGCTTACAGCATTCGTATGTGATGCAGGACTTTTTGAGTTCACAAGAATGCCGTTTGGACTCAAATCCGCTAGCAATACTTTTATTCGTGCTATGACCCAAGTTTTACATCCAGTCCGAAGTTTTACCGAACCATTCGTTGATGACATGGCAGTGGTTTCAATGAATTGGAATGACCATTTGGAACATCTAGAGAAATTCTTGCAAACTGTTGAGGAGACAGGACTTACTTTGAATTTAAGGAAATGTAATTTTGCACAGAACAAAATAAAGTTTGTTGGCCATATAGTAGGGTCAGGTTGTATCGAACCTGATCCAGGCAAGATCGCTACGATCAATGATATCCAACCTCCGACGACAAAAAAGGACGTTAGAAGGATTATGGGTTTTTTCAGTTACTTTAGAAATTTTATACCTGCTCTCGCTGAGAAAGCACGAGTAATAACTGACTTGACACGAGATAACGTGCCTACGAAAGTGCCTTGGGAGCGAAAGCATCAAGAGGCACTAGATAAGTTAAAGGATGATCTCAGTAAAGCTACACAATTACATACCATTGATTTCACTAAGGAATTTGGTTTAAGTGTAGATGCAAGTGCCACCGCGGTCGGGTGTTGCTTGTTTCAGTGGACCGAAGAAGGTCATGAAAAACCAATTGCTTTTGCTAGTCTTAAACTCACGGACACACAGATGCATTGGTCTACAATTGAGAGAGAAGCTTTTGCAGTAATTTGGGCACTTAAACGATTCCGGTCGTGGATATTCTTATCAAGGATAATCATTTATTCGGATCATAATCCTTTGTCTTATCTCACGGATGCAAGCCCCAAGAGCGCGAAACTGACTCGTTGGGCATTAGCATTGCAGGAATTTAACGTAGACTTCCGTTATCGTCCTGGGCGTCAGAACACGGTAGCTGATTTCCTTTCTCGGTTGTGACTCGGGACATGAGGGAAAGGGGAATAGCCCGACACCCGAGGATCGAGCCCGAAAACTGTGTAGATAAGTTGATTTAATGATGTGTTTTGTTTTGTTTGTACATGTTATGACGAGATGGGATCCGACGACTCAGCTTGATCGTGATGACCCGTTCGAGATGGTGCTGAAGACGTGTCATCATCTGAGGGCGGAGGGAATGTCGTGGTCTACGCTGATACGTGCAGCTATGGAAAATACCCGCTGTGCGTCAACAACATTGTTTACAGCTAAGGGAAAATTCTGCCACGGACTGTCAATAGCGGACCAATGCATGTATCAATAATCTACGCGTTCTACAGGACTTTCCAGGGAAAAGTACGATGACGTCATAGAACCTTCTAGAATCCATCAGAACCCTATATATAAGATACAGTGTGTGTACAAAGGAGCCAGTTGACGAAGATTTATGCACGTTGAAGAAGTGTTCTTGTAACGATATTTGATTGAAGTTCAATCGAGACCAGCCAACCTGTGTGCTGTCTGCGATTGTGATATTTGACGGGCTGACTTAAATTTGACTTATTTGATTCTTTCTGTTAATAAAGATCTTTTAAGTTTCCTTCGTTTGTTCGTTGTCGTGATCGAGAGGCTCGACCGCGACATTTCTGGTGTCAGAAGTGGGAACATTTTGTGAAATTAATACAAAACGAATTTCGGAAAGACTTATTTCTTCCCTAGCGTCACAGTATTAGCCACAGACCAGAGCTTGGCGCTACATGTAATAATGGTTCATAAAATTTGCAATACCTGATTAGGCGTGCCGAACGTTGACTCTGAACTTAGGTGAGATATTAAACAGCGACTGAGCGTCGCTGCTTTGACGCCCGAACACTGACATGTAACAGGTAGCCTAGCAACCTATGTTATGAATTACACTTTGTGCGTAATGTTGACTTCTATTTACACAGCGACAAGACTTGACCGTGTTATTGATCCCATTTCTATTTAGCAAGAATTGTTTTCGTCAATACAACTTCTATTCGACCAAGCGCTTGTTTGGTCGGATCTTAGCCTATTTCATGCCCTGAATTTGCCGTGATAATTTAGAACGCTACACATCCTTAAATCTCAGAACGCCAAGATAAGCTCGCAGTAGGCCTATTAGGCCTATATGCAGGGCGACATGGGATCGACGAAGGTGCGGAGGACTAAATTAGAATACAAGTGTATGCTCCGTTGCTATTTCGATACAATTGCGAATAATTTCGAGAGCTAAAACTTTAGACAACTTCGTAGTTTTGAACTACGCGATTACATTACTACAGATAACCGTAATTTTACATAAGCCTATGCATGGGAAGATAATATGGCGATTAGCCTAAACGAACCGAGATATTGACGAACTAAACGAAATACGCAAACGCCACAATATTAAATACGGTCCGTAAGTTTCGAGACTTTACGCTACACTGATAATTATTATAACGGGACATTCTACAGAAAGGAAAAGCAATTGAAAACTGTGACAGTTGATTAATAATGGACGATTAAAATGAATTAATTTTTAAAAAGTACATTTTAAGCCTTACCTAGTAGACTAGGTCACTGATTATAGTGACGTCGTCATTTTTTGTGCTCATTACGTTAACAAGGAGTTTATATCATATTATAAGATGTTTCAAATTCGATCTAGATGCATTTTGCAGTTGGAAATCAAAACTTCACATTGAACTAAATAAAGCGATTTTATATTCAAATAATTTTGCGAGTATATAACGCCAAGATTTTTCGACAGATTTTCAGGCATTTGTTGCAATTTTAAAAATATGAGATATTAAGATCAGAATAAAGCGATATATGACCGGTCAATATGTAAAAACACTATACCTAAAGAAATTTATACAAAAGGTTTCTCAACGGAATCTCTGTTACCATTTGGCATGCATATTGACAAAGTATCTACTCTACTCTATTCTATTCTATTCTATCAATCAATCAATCAATCATAAAATTCATATAGCGCCTCTTCAAGTGGTTCTACTCAGAAGCGCTCCCGAGCCAGGCCTGATCATAGAAAAAAGTCTTTAATAGGGCGTAAAAGGAAGTCGAGTGAACACGAGGAGAAAGGCGAAGGAAAGATGGCAAGTCATTCCAGGCTGTTGGGCCAACAACAGAGAAATGCTCGGCGCTGCATAGTAGCAGTGCGGGCAAATGGAACCAAAAAGTCACCCCGAGAAGAGGAACGGAGGGCTGAGCGACCAGTAAGAGAGGAAGAGAGCAAAGGTGGAACATAAGTAGCGAGGAGCTGTACCTAAGACGCTTTGCCAAACGAGATAGCAGAGCCGATACAGAATACGCTGCCGGAGGGGAAGCCAGTGAAGAGTATGATGTATGTAGGAAGATACGTTACCATAGCGAGGTATGCGACCAACAAGGCGCGCCGCAGACCGAAAGACCCTCTCAAGGGAGGACAAGTGGACTTGAGGAAGACCAGTGTAGAGAGAAGAGCAATAGTCTAGACGAGAGCAGACAACGGCATGGATAAGAGTAGAAGCAGCAGAGGTTGAAAGAGAGCGAGCAACAACCCTAAGTTGACGAAGATGGTAAAAGCAGGAGCGAGACAAAGAGGAGAGGTGTTTAGTGTAACACGTAAAGCGCCGAGTACGAGATAACTCGTATATTATTTTGCGACCTACGGCGCCGAGTACGAGATAACTCGTACTATAATATTATATCTATATTATATATAATAATAAATATATATATGTATACATACATCTGTATATACATATATGCACATATACCTACATATATACATATATACATACACATATATACATACATATATATACATATATATAATATATAAATACCTATATATACAAAATATCTATATATATATATATATATATGAAAATATAAATGCATAATATACATGTACACATATATGTATATATATAAATATATTATATATATATATATGTATACAAAAGTCTATACATATATATATACATGCATAGATATATATATACATACATATAAATATACATATATATATATGCATACATACATATCTACATATACATATATATATATTACATATATATATATATACATGTACTTGTTCATATACATATTTATATACATACATGCAGAGAGAGCAATATATATATATTTACGTATTATACATGTACATATATGCATACATATATATATACATATGTAGTATATGCATACATTTACATATATATACATATATATACAGATGAAAATATATATACACTTACACGAACATACATACATATATAGAGATGCATGCATATATATGCATATATACATACATATACTTAAATGTATACACATTTCTATGTATGCATGTATACATATATGCATGTATATATATATGTACATAAGTATATACATATATATATACATACATATATATAGATACTTATATACAAATATCTATATATATGGAAACATACATATATATATATACATATATGTTCATGCATACGTTCTCCCACTTTTCAGTGGCGTGGAGAGAAAAAATATAGGTGTTTAGAAAAGGTTAGTTCCTGATCAAGGATGACACTAAGGTCTCGTACAGAGGTGGAGAATGAAATTAGAGGAAATTCAGCTGCAAGTAAATTCAGGTCAAGTTTTGCCAGCTGCTGGCGTGTACCCAGCCATATGAACTGGGTCTTAAGGGGATTAAGTCTCAGGCGATTGGAAGAAAGCCAGGCAGACAGAGTGTCAGTTGCACGAGACGTGCCATCAGTCGGGTTTCCGCAAGGGACACTCCACGGAGACTCTCCTTCTTAGCCTTCTTAATGATGTCTACAGCGCTATTGACCGCTCTCAACTTACTCTTCTTGCACTCTACGACGTAAGTGCAGCCTTTGACACGGTAGACCATGAGCTTCTCCTGCGTCGCCTTTCTATTTCCTTTGGTATCTCTTCCTTGCCTCTTCAGTGGCTTTCTTCATATCTATCTGATCGCTCGTCATCTATCTATCTATGTGGCTATCTATCTACCCATCAATCAATCAGTCAGTCAATCAATCAATCAATCAATCAATCCATCTATCTATCCATCCATCCATCCATCCATCCATCCATCTATCTATCCATCCATCTATATCTATCCATCTCTGTCCCTATCTCTATCTCTTTTATTATTATAATTTGACTAGCGCGCCTAAACAAATAGGAATCTTGCACAATAGCGCGTAGCAGAAAAATCAATTATAGTAAATCTTAAACAGATATGTTTTAAGGTTAGTTTTTAAAATCGATAATGTTGAGGATTTGCGTATAAAGACAAGGCTTTCTCCACTTTAGGTATCTATTGGCTGTCTTTCTTATCCTGTCTGTTTTTGTTTTACATGTTTAGGTGTCCCTATTTAGCGGGATCCATGATCCCTTCTGGGCTTCCCTGGAGTCAGTACATGTCAAAGCGTTTCCTTATTGTTTCATTGTTCGTTTTATCGAATGATGGTTACATAAATAAATGATTGATTGACTGATCTCTATCTCTATGCATGCCCCGAAATCTGTCTATCTTTTATCTATGTCGCTCTCTCAGTCACTCCCTCTGTGTCTCTGTACCTGTCTCCGTCCTTCTATCCGCCTCTATCTCCATCTCTGCCTTCTGGCAGTCCGCTGCTGTTTCCGATCTCTTGACCACATCGGTGGAATGTTTCCCCTCAACATTTCCAGGAGTTTTTGCAGATGAATAGTTGAAAGTAAAGGAAATGAATGTTCTGCCAGTTGCGCTTAGGGATCCTGATTATGGTTAGGCTATTGCGCGAGCGTTTTAAAAGATTTTGAAGACTCATTTGTTTATATCATCTTACTTGTTGTTCCATCCAAATACAATGGGTCTGCTTAGGTTAGTTTATTGTTCAGTGTTTTAACCGTATTATCTGGCGAATAGGCCTACGAATGTACAACCTTTGCTATAGGCGGAATTGTCATTAACTCATTCATAGAATTTATATAGCGCCACTTAAAGGGACTTACTCAGCGGCACTCGAACGAATTCATTCATTATTTGATTTGTGCTGTCATGTTTCAATAAACAGAATCAATCAATCAATCAGTCAATCAATCAGTCAGCCAACAAAGTGTACATGGATCCTACATTTCGTTACTGGTTAACAATGACAAATAAAGATTAAACAAACTTTTTTCGGCAAAAATATTTCAACCTTAATCATTATCACTGATCATGTGTGAAATTTACGTTACAATAACTTCGTGATTGCATTTACGGAACAATAAAAGCGTGAGAGTAGCCTACGGTGTAAAACTTGAATTGAGTGAACATACGAACAAATTATAGAAGATCATGTTAAGTATACCAGCAGTGCAACAACAAAAACACTTCCATAGAGTTAAAATGCTTATAACTAGACATAAGAATTATAGATCTAAGTAAATTTAACTGAAAGTGCCGCAATAAGCGCAAAACAAAAGCAGGATCATTAGCTATGTCCAGTATTACCGTATACTCACTACTTAGTTGAATATGAAACTTTTGTTTGTGCATATCAGTCATAGACTGAGTGCTAAACCCTTCCATATTTTTTTGTCACCAACTGGAATTTGTATGGCTTCTCTCAAGTATCGATTGCAACATAATTTTGCAGACTCTGAACTTTGGAAAATTATTTTACAAACTTCATTCAGACACGGTGTGGGTTTTCTCATGACCTGAAGAGCACGAGAAGGTTTTCTGACAAATCTGGCAAATGTATGGTTTCTCTCAGTATGTGTTCTCGTATGCCTCTTTAGATTACCTTTGATATTAGTCTTAAACTCACATAATTGGCAGTGGTATGGTTTCTCTCCAGTATGAATTCTTGCATGACATTTAAGACTAGAAGATTGGATAAACCGTTTTGACATGTCTGGCATTGGTATGGTTTTCTCCAGTATGAAATCGAACATGATCTCGCAGATGGGAAGCTTGGGAATAACTCTTCTTACATATCTGACATTGATATGATCTCTCTCCAGTGTGGATTCTAATATGAACTTTTAGAGCTGAAGATGTGGTATATGTTTTTTTACAAAGAATACACAGAAATGGTTTCTCTTCAGAGTGGGTTTTTTCATGACTGTTAAGACCTGAACTGCGTGAAAATGTTTTATGACATACCCGGCAAAGGTATGGCTTATCTCCTGAATGATTTCTCAGATGCATCTTTAGATTAATTTCATACTTAGTTTTAAATTCGCATGACTGACACTTGTACGGTTTCTCTCCGGTATGAGCTCTGGCATGACGTACTAGACTTGTCGATTGTGAAAAACGCTTTTGACATACTTGGCATTGGTAAGACTTCTCTCTAGTGTGGATTCTTGCATGACGTGTTAGACTGTCACACCGAGAGAAGCGTTTCTGACATATTTGGCATTGGTAAGATTTCTCTCCGGTATGAATTCTTGCATGACGTGCTAGATGAAGATTTGAAAAAACGTTTTTTACATTCTTGGCATTGGTAAGGCATCTCTCCAGTGTGGATTCTTGCATGAATCCTCAGATATGAAGGTTGAGAAAAACATTTTTCACATACTAGACATTGGCAAGATTTCTCTCCGGTATGAATTCTTGCATGCAGTTTTAGATATGAAGAGAGTGAAAAACGTTTCTGACATATTTGGCAAATGTAAGATTTCTCTCCGGTATGAAGTCTTGCATGAAGCTTTAGACTTGAAGATCTGGAAAAACGCTTTTGACAACTTTGGCATTGGTAAGGCATCTCTCCAGAATGGATTCTTGCATGACATATTAGGCAGTAACAGTCAGAAAAACGTTTTAGCACAGTTGGCACTGGTAAGATTTCTCTCCGGTATGAATTCTTGAATGAATTGTTAGATTTGAAGAAGCGGAAAAACGCTTGTGACATATCTGGCATTGGTAAGGCATCTCTCCAGTATGGATTCTAATATGGCTCTGTAGACTGTAAGAACGAGTGAATGTTTTTACATACTTCACATTGAAACGGCTTCTCTCCAGTATGGGTTCTAGTGTGTGTTTGCAGACTCGAAGAGTATGCGAATGTTTTCTTACATACAAGAGCACAGATGTGCTTTTTCTCCTGTATGAATTCTCATGTGCTTCTTTAGGTCACTGGTGTGCGTAAATATTTCTTTGCAAAACTCACATTCGTGTGCCTTTGCTTTAAAATGACTTTTCTTTTCTACGTTCGTGTGACTATCCAACACAAATGATCTCTGGGAACATTCTATCTTTTTCTTGTGCTGCGTTTCCGATTAAATATCCTAATGAATGCTTGGAAGAAAATGCTTTCAACATACTTTTTTACACTAATTCGACCCTGCTGATTACGTAAATCGCTGTTGCCAAGCTGGATATTTGGTCTGAAGGTCATTTCAAGGTCATAAAAAATGAAATCTAGCCAAAATCAGAGAAAAATGGCAAGATCTCAGCCAATAATTGTTGAATTCGGTTAATTCTTTCTTGCTTTTTCTCGGCTTCATAAGGGCTACCTGTGGTAAGAAACAAGGTTACTAAATGTAAGACGATCCAAGGTTATTTTAAGGTCAAAAAGGTCAATTTCAGAGGAAAATCTGGCGAAATGGCCATAACTCAGTGAAATATGTTTGTATTTGGGTGATTCTTTAACCTTTTTGCTCGGGCAGATAAGAACCACATTTGAGAATACAGAGTACTTAAAGGATAACATGAGTCAAGGTCAATTCAAGGTCAAAAGGTCAAAATCAAAGAGAAAAGGCCATAACTCAGCCAAATATTGTAATCAGCAGGGTCGAATTAGTGTAAAAAAGTAAGTTGCCAAAAATGAACATGATTTTGCTTCTTGCACGGGATTTTCCATTTTTTGCGCCTAGCCTATTTATAGTTTCTTCTACGTTCAACCTTATTCAAATTTACTACCTAACCATGTAGAATCTACTCAGCAAAAAACCCAATTTTCTTACCGGGAAGTTCGATGTCAGGCTTTCTTATGCACGGAAAACAGTCGCGGATGTTATCTGGAATGTTAAAGACAATCTACCAGAAGCATGGCAGCAAATCTATTTAAATATCTTTAATGAAGGTTTAGTATTGATTGATACGAACAGACCCTATGTCGAAGAAAACCTAAAGAGCTACTTCCTACGTTCCACTCTGGGACACGGAAGCTCTACATTTTCAGCCGATAAAAAATGAGGCGTTAGGTTATACAATGTACCTCTCCTATTCTTTCCTCTCCTAACCTATCCTATTATATCCTTTCCTGTCCTCTTCCATCTTATCCTATGCTATCCTATCCTATTCTATCCTATCCTACCCAATCCATCCTATTGTATGCTATTCTATATAATAGGATAATATATTATATCCTATTCTATCCTATCCTACCCAATCCATCCTATTGTATGCTATTCTATAGAATAGGATAATATATTATAGCCTATTCTATTATATCCTATCAAATCTTATGCTATTCTCTAATGTTACCTGTTAGTTTGGGTCTCAGCATCAGAGTCAAAGCAAATACACCCATAGTTAATGGCAGAAGTACACATATGCAGATGATAGCGTTCTTCAGTGGATCGCAGTTACCATCTCCATCAGATGTTCCTGTTTCAAAGATATGCATTTTTTATTACCCGAATAATATTAGAAATATCGGTCGAATCTATGCAGATAATCAAGGGCGACAGACATAATGTACAATTGCAGTGATAAAGACCTACAATTGAATGATAAAACAATGCGAATAACAAGCTGCATTATTCAGAGGTTTGATGACATCTTGTATTTATCATGACCGATGACGTCAACCTTTGTTTTCACCTCAAAGTAAAGCAATTCTTCCACAACAACAGCTAAATTAATGTTCTTCGCGTCGCTAAAAGGTAAATTTTCTTAATGAAAAATTACTTAGAATCCACGACGCCAGTCGTAATCGTTGTCCAAATTTCTAAAGCTCCATTTGAAAGCTAAGCGCATGGCACCAGCTTATTCGCGAGCGCTTCGTCAAGACAGCGCGTCAAGATATAATATAATGTAGATCTAGTGCCTATGATACTTATGGTATTCGAATCCCGGAATGATCCATAAACGTATGCCAATTGACTGGAGAGTAGGCCCTAATGTAACTTGTAAGCAAACATAGTCCTGTTCAATTGTAATTTGTTTTGTATCATCTGCAGCAAAATTGTGTATCTACACATTTAAGAGTTTTCGTTGACTGAGGTACATTATGAGTCCTACTAGACTGACTTTCTGGGTATTTGAACAGAATATGGTTTGGTTCTGTAGGCCATCATTATTTTGGCGCTGTGTGTCTCAGAAAGCGTCGTATTGAATTTCCTAATATAGACACTCTTATATGAGATCAGTAAATTATCGAACAATAACAATATAAGCTTATGGCGTACTAACTTGATCCTACAACTTTAACGCTTCCGGAGTTGCAAGAAATCTTTGATGTTGACCTTGTGGTTCGGCATACGTAGAAAGAGCCATTCGATAGTTCATCAGTTGTCATTGGTAGATTATAGATAACGCGGTTGCCATTAACTTGACGGGTCACACCATTAGTTAAAGATTGGTTATTATCATTCAATTCCCACTGCAAGATTGGAGCTTCATTGCCTTGATATTGGGTCATACAGGTCAAGATCAGTTGGTCTTGTTCAATGTCGCACAAATTTGGTCCAATGACTCGCTGCACATTAACGTTTGATTGGCACATCAGACTTGTATCTGCAATTAAATAGCAATATTTTCGTCAACTGTAAAATTAAGTCGAGTTAATTATGCGTTACCGGTACAGAAATGTACGAGGAAATATGTGTGCTATCTTACGTATAATACTATCTGTAATAATATAATTGTCTATTCGCTGAAATGTCCTTACATATAAAGCAATAGGCACTGTGGCCTTTCTTATAAGCATATTATATGAATAGGCATATACTAAAAAATAGATTACCTTCTTTCGAGGTATCGTATCGTATCTGAGAATTTATAAAGCGCACTTACAGTACTAGCTATTCAGAGGCGCTCTTAGCGTGACAGCCTCGAGAAAACAGGATAGTATTCCAGCAACGAAAGGATGAGAGTGGGACCCCGACTAAAATCTTACTACAGATTGAGAGGGAGGTCACTCCACATGGAAGGGCCCACGATAGCAAAGACATTGTGCTGGGCTGTGGCAAATGGATTGAATGTATATAGCCTAAGACCCTGACTTACACAGAAAATTTAGCGAAAATAACTGCGCTGCTGATAGCTCTGGATCAGGGATGCAACTCTGAATATTTGATTGGCCCTAAAAAAAGTTAGAAAACCTAGACAGGTTTTATGTAAAGGAATATGTGGAATTAGCCCAAACTACTAATGCAATAAAGTTGAACTACAAGGCACAATCTGCTAGGTAAATTAAATCAAAAACACATAGGTGCCTACCTGTCACAAATATTATTGCTGCAATTAAGTGTAGGATGAGGCTAGATGCTAGGATTTTTTTAACACGCAAAAATTCCATGAAAATTACCTACATCTTGGCGGAGCCTGGAGACCCAGACTAGATCGAAAGGATCTAGATCTAGATTTTTAAAACATAGGAGTTGCAAACCTGCTCTGGATGAATCCATTGACGTTCTAATCTGCAGTAGATTTTGTGTAATAAAAGCTATTTTATTGTTGAAGATGTTTTTGAAAAATAACTATTTCTGACGTCAGAAAAACTCACAAAGCAAAATGCTAACCTAGAATTATAAGATTCGCCGATTTCTTCATTCCGCTTCCTTCAAGTTCTTGGCATTCATATTTTCCTGCGTCCTCAGCAACGACAGACTTTATAACAAGATTGTATTCACCAGCTGTAGCGTTCTTATCCATTGCGAATCTACCCAGATACGGGTTGTAGAATTGGCCGAAGCCATAGACGAAACTTCTTTCCGTAGTCGACGTGGGATAGTGGAACCAGTGAATTTCCTTGGAAGTGACGGATGTTGAACAGTTGAAGTACGTTGAACCACCACGTTGAACCTCTCTACTGCTTGGGACGACGACGATATTTGAGACAACTAAATACAAACATAGCATGCTTAATGCTTAGGCTATACATGTAGGCCTATGCATCATGCATGCACTGTTCTGTATTGGGTATAGAAGTATTATACAAACATGTGTAACATAAACATGCCTATAAATGACCATTTGTATGGCGTATTTTCAAAACTAGTGATGACTTATCTATGCCGGATTAAGGCATAAACCAGATAAGCCATGGCTTAGGGTCCCGCAAGTAGGCCCTTATTTGAGGACCCAAAAAAACGGAGGATTTGAACCAAACTGTTTTTGCAAATTCCTAATTTTTTTATAATTTTAAATAATTTAGGGCTTTACCTTGAAACGCTTTAGAACGCTAGTCAGTTTTAGTTACTACTTAGTTACTGAGTATAGATTTAGGCCTACTGAGTGGGCATAGTCGCAGGCTCACAATCACAGTCTGTACAGAGGCTCCTAGGAACTGATGGCAGACGTCAAAGGCTGAAAGCGGAAACACTGATATCTTCCACTCTGTCTCGACCATGGTTCTGGGACTGTTCATGAAAGGACGATTCATCAAGGGACTATTCATCCTGGACGATTCATCAAGGGAGAACATAATTATAACGTTTTAGCGTTCTTTATTATGTACGCATTATGACATAATCATTTCACCGTTTCATATAATATGACATTTTTAATACCAATGTCCATGATAGCAGTCATCAATCCAGCTTCTACTTACGCAACTAAAAGTATTATTTTTCATCAAGGCAACTTCTAATTTCATAACAAACTATTTTCATCGATCCAACTTTTGCTTTCATAAAGATTATTTTCATCATTCCACCTTGTATTTAAGAAATAATTATTTTCACTAATCCAGTTTCTAATTAAGCAAAAGCATTTTTTATTTAAATCCAGCTTCTATTTCTAAGCAAGAATTCTTTGATGAGCAGTCATCATACCGTCGACCATAATATTGACACATTGTTGACAAAATTACCTCTGAGTAGAAACCTTGAAGGGGCGCTATATAAATATCTGAAATGAATGAATGAGTATTATAATTATTACATTCTGAAAAGTGAAACGTCAGCGACATGTATAATGAAGCGGTCTTATCCAAGTGAGTATGAAAAGAAAAAAACAACTTTAAAACGAACAAGAAGTAGGACATGAATCCATGATGAGCATCTCCATAAACTACATGTTTTTTAAGCGCTGCCTATGCGAGCGCTAACCAGTGGAACATTTATGTGCATCGAGTGCAACAGAAAACACTGCTATTGCTAGTGATGACTGAGATTTGTCGGACGAAATGGGGAAGTCCAAAACAGATGAAGAAGCTGAGGCAAATTCTGTTAATTATCTTCTGAATATGTGCGCCGAAAGTAACGAGACTAACATAATTATGAAAATGCAGTTTGATGATATTGTTGAAGAATTTGCAAGGCAGAAATCAAGGAAGTAGTTTTTAAAGTTTTTCCCCATAATTTAAGTTATTCTCATTTCACAAAGTAATTGCTCTGTTGGCTTGTAAATTAGTCTATTCAGTTTCATTTAAGCAACCAGTCATATGTTTCGACTTTTTGATCTGTTAGTGCAACTTGCAGTTGGATGTGGTATCACCGTATTAGAAACATCCAGTTACATTAAATCCTATTACAGCGGTACTAGTAACATACCGAGTCTTGTAAAAGTGCAAGTTGTGCAACCTAACTTAATAAAATAATCTTAAAATAATTACTGTAAATTGCCTATAAAATTATAAAATGATTAGTGAACGGTAACGTGCAATACACGTATTATTATTATTTAGCCTAGGCTATATTTCATTAGAAAAAACATAGATTATCACGTATGTTTTGAAAAGTATATGTGTATTTTTGTATGCATGCATTTATGTATGCAGGCGCGTAACTAGCATTACGCAATTACGCAAATGCGTAAAGATTTTAGCAGCTCTCAAATTTTTTTAACCGTTTAGATTACTTTTTGACATTCTAGATTACTATTATTCGTTGAATTTCTAATGTGCAGACTTTATTACTGTACAGTCAGTAAAACATTTCCCTTCGCCGACATTATAGTGAAGACTCTGCAAATTTCGTGGCACTTCTGAAATTTCGATCACAGACCGACACTATAGATTAAATCATCGTAAGCTAATATCATCTGGTCCACGCAAAACCCAGTACATAAGTCCGTTGATTCAAAATCAGCTGATCCATCTGTGTGGCCTGTGAGTTCGAGACATTATTGTGGCAGAATGTCGTGCGACTAGGTTGTAGGCCTACACTTTATTGTTTGATGCGTGCACAGAACAGATATCGGTCAGCTTATACGATATGTTGATAGCGTGAACAACCCGGTTCTCAGCATGTGGCAAAAGAACAATTTATAGGGCCTAACTGTCATCCCAAGTTTTCCCAACGCTTGACACCACTGGCGAAACTATTGCGACACTCGTAAAGCAGCAGCTTTATGAAGTTGGTTTCTGTATATGTTAAGGTACCGGTATCTTGATACGGACAATTTCCTGCCAACTTTTCAATCTGGTTTTCGTAAGGGCCACTCCACGGAGACCCTGATATATATAGTTCGCCTCCTCTCTGATGTCTATGGTGCTATTGATAGGTCACAGGTCATCCTCTTAGCATCATTTGCTGTCAGCACGGCGTTTGACACCGTCGATCACGATATCATTCTTAGGTGCCTATCTACCTCGTTTGGCCTTTCTGGTAACTTTCTTGACTGGATTGTTTCCTACCTCGATCACCGTTCCTTCTCTGCGGTCTACGTGTCTACTAGGACTCCATGTGTTCCTGTCCCGTTTGGCCTGCCCCAGGAATCTGTGCTGGACCCTCTTCTCTAATTATATTATTTATACTGCTGATACTGGTCCTCTCCTGGCCTCTTGCTGAGCCTTGCTCTGTGCTGAACCAATCTTATGCGGGTAACCTGCAGGCGTTTTTGCACTGTCCTGCGTCAGCAGCCATTACCGAAGCCCGGGCAATGAACCGGGCAATGGAGGCTCTCGAGGCCTGGATGTCCTCCAATCGCCTGCGGATAAACTCATCTAAGACCCTGTTCATTTGGCTTGGCACGCTCCAGCAGCTCGCCAAAATTGATTTGGAGGCCCTTGCCCAGGAGTTCCAGCAGATTACTTTCTCACAGTAGCAAAGAAATTAATTAATTGATAAATCCAGGCAGGCTATCAACTTTATAAAATAAAATTATAGGCGTGTATGTAATGAGATCGACGATCGTCATGAAAGCTGCAATCTCTTAGAGAAAATAACATATCCAAAATTAAGTGGCCAAGGGCAGCATTTTGGGCCGTCGCCCCGGGCGGCATTTCAGCTCCGTAGCTTTCTCATCCTTTGTCCGGGACCTTGGTGTCACATTAGACCAAGAACGTTCACGCGGCATATCAGCCTGCTATGCCGCGATTGTGTATACCAGCTGCGTCAGCTTAGAGAGGTCTTCCGTTCCTTAACCTTTAATGCTGCCTTATAATGCTTATCCACTTCTTTGTTGTTTCCCGTCTTGATTATTGCAGCGCCCTCTGCGTGGGTTTTCCGGCGACTCGGGTTCAGTGGTGTAGACGTAAATTTTGAAGTACCGGAGCGCCGACTCGCGAGGGGGACCTACTAGAATATCTGATCGGGGGGAGATTGCGAGCGCCGAAGGCGCGAAGCTGCGATTGCCGAAGGCAAGAAGCCCCTAACGACTAGGGGTATGGGGGAGCGTCGTAAGCTCCCCATCGGGGTCTGGGGCGGAGCCCCACACAATTTTGAGCATATGATGCCAAATGGAGTACATTTTGGGCTTTAATTTACCTCAAATGTTTCACCGATGATTTCGATATAAAAGTACCTAAACCATCTAGATCTGTGAAAAATGTGACTTTATTATGTGAATAAACTGCATGGATGTGACAAGGGTTTAAGAGAATTGAACGAAAAAGAGTAGAATAAGCTCTAGAACAGTGTTTGTCAAAACTAGGAAAATAGGCAGGGAGAAAGCCTGAACGGGTCAATGTTCTCATAATGCCGTTAATGCGTTTATGTTCCCTTACAGTGGCAAATCCTCACCAAACAGAGGAGGCATAAAGTAGCCGTGCGAAGGTATAGTAGCTCTAACAACGTCAAAGAGACGTTGACCGTGGGCGACCAAAACACGTAGCGCGAACATGGATTTTCGGGCTTTGCAGCATATTTTGTCCATGTGTGCTCCAAAGCCAATCCCATCAGAGATGGTGACACCCAAAATAACCATCTCCTGGACCCGCTCGATGCCAGGGATGAGAGGATGGAGGGCAATGGTTTGGACCTCGGTCGTTCTTCGAGAACCATTTCTCTGGTCTTAGCATGGTTTAATTTAAAATTGCTAATGGATGCCCATGCACCTATAGATATATATATATTCGTTTTATTTGAAAAAGAGACAAATCTGGGTGGCACACCGCACCCAGTTACATGTCGAAGCATAAACTAGACAAATAAAATAATAAATGAAAAGAGTTAACAGAGCTCTGTCAGTGATCACGGGCAAAGAGGACTCTAGGGATAAAGTTTTTAACATCCTTTTCTGGTAGCACAAATGGATGCAGTCTAGGACGCAGGTTGTAACGAGTTTTGGTCAAGTTCAGAAAGAGTGCTGTCAATTCAGGAAGCAGGCTCAGCAAGTAGCTATCGTCGGCATATTTAGTGAGACGGTTTTCACTGTATTTAGGTTTAAGGCTAGAAATGGCTATGACAAAATCAGTAGGTCCAAGGCCACAGCCTTGCACTATACTGGCATTGGGGTCTGGGGAAGCTGAGCATTTGATACCAAATGGAGTGCATTTAGGCTCTTGTTTGCCTCACAATTTTCGAAAGTTAGGGGACCGTCCCAAGCTGTTCGAAAGTTGGGGGACAGTCCCAAGCTGTTCGAAAGTTGGGGGGACAGTCCCAAGCTGTTCGAAAGTTGGGGGACCGTCCCAAGCTGTTCGAAAGTTGGTGGGACGTGTCCCACGGGTCCCATAGGGTGGTTGTGCCTATGCTCAGAGGAGCATCGAACCCGCATGTTCCGCGTAGCAAGGCGAGCGCTCAAAACAATCAGCTTAGGCCTAATCACGGGAAAGAAACGTTTCAATATCTAGCAGACACCTTGGCAAACTGCTAAGTCCTAACAATTTGCCAAGGTTTTTGGGAACGGTGCTATTATGAATTTTACTTGACCTGAGTGGCCTAACATGGGATAATGGTCATCGCATCAAGATTGGTCTGTTGTATTCATTCATTCATTCTGAGAATTTATATAGCGCCTCTTTGAGATATATACTCTAGCTAGCCTATTATGAAGATGTGTCATTACGAACGAAAGTATTACATCAGTCAGCAAAACAATGCACAGTAAGCTAGAAGAGTCACCACTGACGCGCAAACGCACACGCGTGGGACCAACCAATGGATTCCCGTCGACGGCTGAAGATGGCATGGAAGTTCAGAGTCTCTGAGACAAGTTGCGTCAATAGAGTAGAGAGGCTACAGTGTTCGCAAACATGGTGACGCTGCCGACGAACAGTCCCTCACTGGTAGAAGATGACGCACGTCCCGCTATTCGTTGATGCACATGGAGTACGCAAAAGGCATAATTATGTCGTGTGTTGGTGGGTAGATTGAAGCGCTTCCAGTGACTGAAGGTCGAGGTAACTTCAATGGCCCGAGTAGTTATGAATTCGGTCGTCCTCCACTGAGACGAAAACACTCGGCGTACACGGTCCCCATGGCTGAGGCTCGACCGTACATCAGAAGGATGGGCCTGATGCAGTCACAAGTCATGGCGACAAGGCGACACACGAACAAAATACCCTCCAACGCAAAAAAATCCTTGGCAAACCGACCAATAAGCCCGGCACGCAAAATGTATCACCAGAAAACTCCATGTCCGAAGTTACTGAGAAAATTCCGCGTTTAGACGAAATAATCCGTCGAAATGACGGAGAAGTCGATCAGCGCATGCGCGGTAATCTGTCTTGTGGTATAGGGTTCAATGTCGTAATGCTTCCAGTATGTTGTAGAATAGCCTACATAATATTTCATAATTTGTCAGTGTTGATATGGCTCTCAGCATGATTTTGTAGCACCAATGCCCATCTGTTCATTGTTGCTAACGATCGATAGTCACTTTTATTCTTGTTCTAGGAAATTGTCGTCAAACGTCTGCTGTTGTCATAAATTCATAATCATTATTTCCGCCCATTGGAAATAATTGCCGGAACGCTAAGTAGAAAGCGTTCCGGCTGATTTGACAATAAGTACCGGAGCGCGCGCTCCGGATGAATAGTAAGTACCGGAACGCCGCTCCGGACCGCTCCGGCCCGTCTACACCCCTGCTCGGGTTGGGTGCTTGGTTCGGGTCTTACGCTTGGCGGCACGCTATATTGGTTGCATCCCAAGATTCCGCCATGTTGCTGACTATATGCGGGATGTCTTGCATTGGCTTTCTTTCCCACAGTGGATCGCTTACCGGATCTCTTCCTTGGTCTGGCGCTGATCTGGTCTCTGTTTATCTACAGGAGCACCACCCTCAGCATCCAGCACCGTGGTTCTCCTCGCTCTTCTAGGCAGGCTGAGGTTCTTGTCTCCCGGTCGCGGACTTCTATTCTGCAGCGCCGTGCTTTTTCTGTTGCTGGCCTGCAATCTGAAATGGCTTCCTTTGGCACTACGCCTAATGCCGAGAGCCCTTCAGATCACGTTCTATTCTAACTTCAAGACTGTTCGGACTTCGGAGTTGGGTCGGGTGCGCTCCTAAGTAGATAATCTTGAAGGGGATCTATATGTAAATTTCTGTAATGAATGAATGAATCATAATTTGCCAAAGAGCTGATGTAAACTGTTATAGCTTTTAACCCAAAAGATGTCTCCAAAATGGACCATTACAAATCAACAAATAGATTTATTTTCTTATGCTTTATAGTTAATTGCTTTGATGAGTCTGTCTGTTTCTAGTCTACGTTGGTTGCTGGGACTTTGCAGCTGAACCCATTTTAAAAATCAAATTATGAAATTATAATTATAATTTTCCAAAGAACTTATGTAAAATGTTATTACTTTGAATCAAAAGTTGGTCTCCAAAATGCACCATTACAAACCCCTAAATGAAAATTTTTCTTACCCTGGGGAGAGGGCACAGCCCCCTCCCCAGACCCCTCCCTCAGAGTTCTTCAAAACTGCGTAATTTTATGGAAGACCTGGTTACGCCACTGTATGTATGTAGTCCTATGCATATAATGTACGTATTATATAATTTATGTATTATACGCTTACACATGCACAATTGCACATATACAAATATACACATACATACCTGCACACATGCATGCAAACAGTGGCTTTGTCATCCACGATGAAACAGGCCAGCTTCACCACTTTTGTCCTTTGCTCTGGGACCGACTGTTATGCCGCCTACAACACGTTTTCTGGACCGGCGCTATATAACTGTATAATTAAATATTGTAACGACTACAATTTGCAATAATCTTACCCGTTCCGAAACAGAGCATGAAGACCACAATCGATGGAGTTCTGTACAAATTGCTAACTGTCATGATGTCTCTTGTGACTTTCATCTGCATTTATTAGGCATATAACATAACATAACAAAAAAGGATTTGAAATGGTTCAGAAAACGTGTAGTCTGTGTTAGAACCATGCAAGTTAACTTTTAATGCTTAAAGGTCCATGTATTCTAGGTTACTCTTTAAACTGTGCTAGTATCCCCTGAGACAGTACTATCAACCATACCATTAAACAAATCTACAACTCTTCCACTTAAAAATTTCTGCCCTATAATTTCTCCCACTGCACTGCCCCCATTTCCTTGATAATCTTATAGCCTTCAATTTGATCCTGGCCTATAATTATCTGTAGAGCCAAACTCCGTATTCAGCGCAGCCGGTTGTTTTCGTTGTTGGAAGACTATGTCAACTTCCTGCGTTCACATGAAGAGCAAATACTAAACTCGTCCACGCGGGTATAAGAGAAAATGCATCACTAATTAAGTAAGCCAATATAATAAAAAAAATATGTCCAATAAATCCAAGCAGTGTGCTGTAGCCCAGAGGCGCAGAAAGGAAAACTTAATAATGTTAATATTTTTATATAATATTAAAATAAAAAAGGAGTCTAGGTGTAACTATGTCATATCCTACTAATGACATGAATTGCTGAGAGGGCCGCACCATACAAGATTACCGCCATTGCGTACAGTTGTATTAGCACTGTCTTAAAGCAGCTGAGACAAATTGCAATTTCTCACGTAGTATGAATATCGTCTTTCTTAGGGGGGGAGGCATTTTTCACTTATATGATAAATTGAACTTTACCGCCTAACATATATCACACTGAGTTTTAATGTTATTCAGGACGCTAGTCAGTCAATTAATTATAGTTAGCCACGCCTCAATGAGTTTTGAGATGCTACGATCGGCTGTATGAATACAACCGTGCACAAAACCGCATATTCAGCCATAAGTAGCCTACATTATACAGTACGCACGTACATAAACGTCACCTTGTCACCTTGTGCTGTCAGTTCTTGGAACTTTAGCGACCTTCATGATCAAGCCTCTCCATTTCCTTCTGTCCGCCGTCGCATCTCTCAGTTCTGCCAAATTCATTCCAGTTGTTTCATGTATCTCGTCCATCCACTTTTTCCTTGGTCGTCCTTGTTTTCTCCTTCCCTCTCCATATGCTAACATCATTTCCTTTTCCAGTCCATCTGATCGCATGACATGACCAAAGAACCTCAACTTTGCTCTTAGCACGGTTTGTTGTAGTGTCTCTTCCTTCTCAATTCCGATATCCATGCGAACCCAATCATTGGTCTTTTTCTCTTTCCATGATATTCTCTGCATCTTCCTCCATATCCACATTTCGCATGCGTTAATCTTTTTTCTCATTTTCTTGGTCATTGTCCATGTCTCGCTGCCGTATGTTACTGTTGGTATGATCAAGGCCTTCGCCAATCTTTTTTTCGTGTCTATACTCACATAAACGTACATTCATAAATACATGAGTTTCCAAAATTCAATTCGGAGAATCATACGCTTGTGTATAATTATAGCCCATGTTGTATCGATGGAGTTCTGTACAAATTGCTGACTGTCATGATGTCTTTTGAGACTTTCATCTGCATTTATTATAACATAACATAACAAAAGAATATTTGAATTGGTTCAGAAAACGTGTAGTCTGTGTTAGAACCACTGCAAGTTAACGTTTAATGCTTAAAGGTCCATGTATTCTAGCTTACTCTTTCAGCTGTGATAGTATCCTCTGAGGCAGTACTATCATCCATACCATTAAACAAATCTACAACTCTTCCACTTAAAAATTTCTGCCCTATAATTTCTCCCACCGCACTGCCTCCATTTCATTGATAATCTTATAGCCTTCAATTTGATCGCCTCTACTCCTGCCCTCTAATTATCTGTAGAGCCAAACTCCGAATTCTGCCTGCGCGTTCTCAAAGTCCACTTAAGAAATTGGTGGTCTCATTTATTCACTTCGTAAGGCTATTAGTCTACTGTCTGATCGTGTGATGCTACGATGAAGGAGCAAACTATAGACTGACAATTTGCGCCTTGTTGGTTGGAAATCGGAATAGTAGGCGTAAAGGCGAAAAAGATCCGTCCGTAGTTTTCATGGACAGAATGGCTTAAGAAATGCTAATGTAAATGTAAATGTTTACGGTTTTCTATAGCGACCGTATGGCTTTGACTATAGCCTATAGGCCTATGCTAATTTTCAACGAACTGATCTAGTATAGGCTACAGAGCGTCACCAAAGACCTTGGCAGAAATATCTCAGTTAACTGAAAAAGAAACTGGGAAAAAATTATGAATTTTCGTTTAACGGAAACTGAAAACGGAAATTATTTGCAAAAACAGAAACGAAATAGAAATGGAAATTTAAATGTGAAAACGAAATAGGAATAGAAACGTTAATATCCGATCTGAACAAGTTGAAAATTTGTTTAAAATGTATGCGTTCTTGCTGGACTTTAAGCTTTGTTGGACTAAATCACTGCCCATGTAACTATTGGTATTTAGGCGGACCATTTATTCTTGTTTTTCGATATCCGGAGACTTCCGGTCATCCAGATTAAAATCGTCTGCTAGCGTTAGTTAGGTTGCTAAATTATTCTAATAAGAATGAACTTATCGCGACAAAGTTATTTGCTAGACTTAAGCGCGAAAGCGAAGTTTGTCAGAATTTTGTATTATGATGACTAGAGAGTGATTTTCCGCGTGGTTAAACCGCGGTAAATAACGCGGCAATGGGGACGACAATTTCGGTTTTACCGCGGTACTGGGGCTTACTGTCGATGTAATACAGCGGTATTGGAGAATGAGCCGGTGTCACAAAATAGAGTATCCCCATACATGAGAATCCCCCTTAGCGAAATGGAATATTCGGTTTAATTTGCATTTTTGGCGGTTTCGAAGTGTATTCAGTCGTACTGTTTGGATTTATTGTACACATACATGTAACATTTTTAAATTGCATATCATTAGTTTGTAAGTCGACTGAAATCAATTTACTTCGTTTTTAGTGATTTTGGCTGGATTTTCGTCGAGGCTATCGTGATACGTATACCGATGGGGGATAGAATGGTTTATCTCCCCGGATACTCTAAGCCGGCTTATTCCATCCGGGAGGGGATAAATTCATTAACCCCCCCGGATAGTCCTAAGACGGTTACTCTATTTCGTGATGCAGGCGATAAACCCTCGATATTGGTAAATAATAGTTCTATAACCTATTCAGTATACACTGTAGGCCTATAGACCTTAAAGTCTTAAACCCTATAATATTGCAAACTTTCAGTAAGGTCTCTGTCTTTGTGCGTGTTTTATTCATTCAATTAGGAATACATGTAGCTTTGTAAGCTAAAAAAAAAATTATTTTCATTTGTGAAACCGTTTTACAGGGAATGTGATTTAGGCTGGCTGGCATGGGGTAGGATCGGGGAGAAAACCTGCGGGATGTGGCTGGGATGGGAACCAGCCATGCGGGGATGGAGCGGGATGGAGAGGACTTACTTGTTGCAGGGCGTTATTGGGACGAGATTGTCTCTTCGCGTCATTCTCTAATGATGACAAAACGACTGTGAGTTCTTGCTTAGCGAAGGTTGGATCAGACTCTAACAATAAACCATGTGAGCTGCAGCTTGTGGGAAATAATTCGACTAATCTAAAGCTAAATATATTAAATAATATAGATTGCAATGTTAGTCTAAGGACTATCATGCGCGAAGTTTACCAGTTCCTATGAACTTCCTAACTTCCTATTTATTTATCATCGGGGGTGTTGTTTGCACACTCACTATGTCGAGGTGTCATCGTGTAACATATGAAATTATGTGGGAAAGTGTGTCCAACGTTAACACTGCTTCAATGCAAACCATGGCGCATTCAACTACACCACAGTCGAACAGAACTAGAAAAACTCAGAGCATTTCTGAATGTTTGCTCTCACATTTTGGGCCAACCACCGATCATCATTATTATTATCCTATGGACACCTCTGGAGGAAGATTCGCAGGTCTATGTGGAGAGAATTTTCTCCCGGTGGCCCTCTTGACTGCCGGACGCAGAAATAGAATGAACCAGAATCTGAAGATGACGGTTTTTGTAAAACTTAATAAACAACTTGTGAATTAAATTCAAGGGTTACTTGTTATTGTTGCAGTGCAACGTCATTCATCGATTTGTATGTAACACATTAAACAATGATAGAACAGTGGCGCTTCTACTAGTTAACGTCTGGTAACATATAATCACTTAATCAGTTGTACATCAATGTTGTTGTCTATCAATGCAAATATATCTTTGTAGAAACTGAAATTGAAATTTCCAGTAACTGAAATGAAAACGAAAATTACATTAAAACTGAAACTGTTTTAAAAGCAGAAAATCTTTCAAAATTGAAACTTGAACTGAAATAGAAATTTCGGACAAAAAAACTGAATAAAAACTGAAACTGTAATTATTTTTAAAACTGAAATATAACTGCTTCCCCAACAAGCTTTTCTTTTCAAAGTGGTTAAGAATTCCTGCCCTAATCCATTCAATCCTCTGCCTTTCATGCTTTCTCGTCCTCCGCGAAACCCGCCGTGATAATTTATCTCCCTCGCTCTGGTCTCTTTGCCAACTGGACTCGGAACTCTAAATCTCCAATGGACATGGTTGGACACGCGGCGCTCATGAATGAGCTTTTGGCTTGCGCTTATCTTTAGAAATAGCGCCTCAGACATTTGGAGTTTACGATTACGATTAAGATGATTATGAACAGAGCTCCTGTCTCTCAGTAGTGTGGCCGATTGGTTAGAGCGCTCGACCTGTAACGCTGAGAGCACGGATTCGAGCATCGCCCGAGCCAGTAGCTGTTTAGGGACATTGAGTAATGGGTAAAGTCGTAGTTTACGTTGCTAAATTATTCTAATGTCTTCAATGCCGTACTTGTAAGTAAGAAGTCTACCTATGTGCATGTTAACTATCATCAATCCACCTTCCATTTCATTAAGAAATTTTTCTATCAATCCAACTTCTATTTAATTTGAAAAAAATACTTTTATCAATCCAACTTCTATTTCATGAAAGAAATATTTTTCATCAATGGAACCTTTATTTCAGCAAAGATATATTCTCATGGATCCAGCTTCTAATTACGGAAACAATTATTTTCATCAATCCAGCTACTATTGAATCTAAAACTTAATTTCATCCATCCAGCTTCTATTTACTGGAAAAATATTTCAATCGATCCAACTTCAATTTTGAACACAGGAACGTTTTCATCAATCCCACTACCATTTACGGAAACAATTTCTTTCATAAATCCAGCTTCCATTTTACAGTGGCAACATCAAATAATTTAGCAACGTAAACTACGACTTTACCGAGTAATGAGTAAGTCCCTCATTCACAGCTATTCAGAATCATCAATGTTCTGCTGTATGGTTGTGTGCACTTCTGAACTCTGGAATGAGAGCAATATCAATTGAAGTTGTATTTTATTTTATTAGACTTGCACCGATATAGACTACACAGTACACAACCTGAGAAGACCTGGCGAAACAGGGTGTGAGAGGCGCGAGCCCGGACACCGGGCGGATCGAGGACCGTGCCGATTAATCGTTCCGTCAGAGGCATGAGTCTTAAATGACGCCAAGCACACCGTGCAAACCTCTGTCCCTTACAAGGTTTTTGACTCATTTAGTAAACAGCTATATTTAAGGATTCTTTCAGTTGCGCCGCCATTTAAAATAACAATACGTCGCCATTGACGATTGTGACGTCGTAGGCCTTTAAACATGGTAGGCGACCATCTAGGAAAATTTTAAAAGGCTCAACAAACATTGATATGGAAGAGGAGTTTGTCAAACCAATCCTTTCGTATTCTGAGCGGATCAGCTTTAACTAATAAGTTTATCTGAGTCACGAGTCTATGTTCGCTGAGAAGGTGTAGAGATCCAACTCTAAAGATTACGCGTTCCGCAGAATATTTGTTAAATAGCCAATCATTTAAAATGTTTCTACCTAGTGTTCACTCGTGACGTCATTCAGTATTATTATTATTATTATTATTATTATTATTATTATTATTATTATTATTATTATTATTATTATTATAATTATTATTATTATTATTATTATTATTATTATTATTAATAATTATTATTATTATTTTTATTATTATTATTATTATTATTATTATTATTATTATAAAAAACTACAATTGAACTGTTGTCTAAAATTAACATCATAAGTGCCGCTAGAGTCACATCTCCCCTAGGTCTGGCTCCGCTAACGTGCCGCGGAAAGCCACCGAGTTGAACCGCTGGATAGTAAGAGAGAGACGCTGCAGCAAGAAGCAGGTCTATTATTATTATTATTATTATTATTATTATTATTATTATTATTATTATTATTATTATTATTATTATTATTATTATTATTATTATCATCATTATTATTATTATTATTATTATTATTATTATATTATTATTATTATTATTATTATTATTATTATTATTATTATTATACAACACTATTTATTCTCTCCATCAATCAACATCAATACTAAAAGCTGCAAGTGAACTTGTTGTCTAAAAATGATTATTATTATTATTATTATTATTATTATTATTATTATTATTATTATTATTATTATTATTATTATTATTATCAAAATCAACAAATTCATATCACACATGTGCACAAACACTGCAGCTCATCTGCCTCCTCTCAGGGTTCTCTCTGCAATCGGACTCGGATCTTCACTTGCCATCTCTAGACAACAACTCTGACACGACGATGCGTTCGAGAATAAGTTGTTGATCTGCTTTTAGCTTTATAGTAGCGCTTATAAATTTGGAGTTTACTTTATAATGCTTGCGTACAAACACACTAGTCGCTAGGAGGCTAAAAGGTGAGCAGATGAGTATTCGGTGGGTGGCAGAGTAGGCCTAGTAAAGAAAGTTTGAACCCGATACACGTTCAGTTAGTTTTAATCAGAGAGAGCGAGGAGGTATGAGAAACAGTGGTAAATGAATTTGTGAATGTTCTGTCAAAGTGAAACTAAATAATATTCGAACTTTCCGTCGAAGTTAACTGAATGATACTCGAACTTTCAGTCGAGGTGACTGTCACGGTCACAGCATTCTGGCCAGCAACTAGCCTGATCGGAGGACGCCATAGATGGACCGTATGAACTCCTTGTCTAACCACCAGGTGTGAAGGGATCACTGTAGTCAACTCGCCGGTCAACTGCCAACGGTCGGAAAGACATCTACGCCTCGGCCGCGAGATAACGATTCCCACCGGGCGTCATCACCGACAAGCGGAGAGAGGGAACCAGAGACGACCCGTAGAGAATCAATTCGTCAGAGAAGATTCGGTAGTCGGTAATCCCGATGCGTCGTACAGGAGATAAGCGAACGGTATATAAAGCCTTGTAAGGCCGACCACCACAAAGGGGATCTACGGACGGCAAATAGCGAGGACTGGACCATCATCACACTGAGTCAACCTGTAAGCGTCGAAGGCTTAGGCACTGGCAGTGACTGAGAAGACACTCAGAGGCTCTATATGGTCGCTAACCTGTAACACTACCGAGCGCGCCTCATAATTTGGTTCTGTATGATATCTCTGCTGTTGTAATTTTATAATCTATATTATAAGGCTTAGCCTACTCTGTTTACGTCGTCCTTCCGTTTGTTTGTTTGTATGTTTCTATGTTTGTTTGTCTGTTGTCTAAAGGCTCCGAAACGGAACGCTTTAGCGATTTACCAAATTTTACACAACATTATTACGCCACGTCTAGATCAACGCGACTATTTTCAGCTCGCAATTTTATTTAATCGCCGATAAATGGACATTTATTTGAAATTTCCAACTTTTTCAACGAGGCTATCTTATAATTATTATTATTATTTGTCCACGTCACGCGGGCAATCTTACGTCACGCGGAGCATCTAGGTCAACGCTCTGATTCGCAACCAATCACGATGACCGTTTATTTCAAATTAGAAGTGGTCACGTCCACGGCAGAATTTCAATATAACACTTTAGGGATACGAAATTTTTAACGATCGTTTTCTATTTGAATTTCTATAGATCTTAACCCAACTTTATTTCAACTCAAAATTTACTTTAAATTCCGATATTTGGACATTTCAAGTTTCGATGTGGTCATAGTTTCAATGCCATAGCAAATGCAGGAGTATATATTACAGAGTTGTAATTTAACAATTTCAAGCCAGCGCATAAATTCGCCAGAGGGACACACGAAAATTTGCACATCGTTAAATTCAAATACACGGGCGCTGAGGAAAACCCGGGCGAACGCCGGATAAAACCTGCTAGTAATATATGAAACTTCCTCTTCACACCGAGTTGTAGGCTATATGTCGCGATCAGTAGCTCCTTTCACTAAGGTCGTGACAGTGACTTTTAAAAGATTCAGTACCAGAGAAGAAAAGAAGTTTTAAAGATATTGACGGTCTTCGAGACACTTCATAGTCTCTCTCGTTCCTGCTGTTATTATTGAGCCCCTAGACAACGAGACTCTACTATTGGCCGCCGACCCCTTCGCTCTGCAGTCCGCGGTGACCTGAGTGTCCCATTCGCACGCACTTCTACAATGCAACATCGGGCCTTCTCGATCGGTTGTGGGACCGAGTATCTGGAATGGGCCTCTCCTCTAGAGCTCCGTAATATATGAAACTTTCACCTGCATTTTACACCGAGTTGAAGGCTATTCTTTCCGTGGTTGGGCAGTAGCTCCTTTCACTAAGGTCGTGACAGTGACTTTTAAAAGATTCAGTACCAGAGAAGAAAAGAAGTTTTAAAGATATTGACGGTCTTCGAGACACTTCATAGTCTCTCTCGTTCCTGCTGTTATTATTGAGCCCCTAGACAACGAGACTCTACTATTGGCCGCCGACCCCTTCGCTCTGCAGTCCGCGGTGACCTGAGTGTCCCATTCGCACGCACTTCTACAATGCAACATCGGGCCTTCTCGATCGGTTGTGGGACCGAGTATCTGGAATGGGCCTCCTCTAGAGCTCGTTTCCTACCTAGGAACTCTTCACCTGCATTTTACACCTCCCTGAAAACTATTCTTTTCAGCCGTGGTTGGGCCGGGAGCGCCTCTGAGTAGATATCTTGAAGGGGCGCTACATCAAGTTTCATTGATTGATTGATTGATTGATTGATGCAAACATATGTGCATTATGTACAACATTATGGATACAAAAATGGCATACAAAATCTGCATACACGCCGCACGCGCATCCTACAAACTTGCAGGCCAAATCATAAACCAGCGTACACAAAATAATTATTCTGTTTCCTTCACTGTCTCTGGTCTCGATTCAACTGTATACCTGACCCTAATCGACCCTCACGAAGCCTAACCTGACCATAACCGACCCTCACGACGCCAATTTATAGAAAGTAACGCATTTTGAACAATGTGCATGCGCCGAAGGTTGCGCATGCGCAAAGGTCTTCCCTCCGCAGAATTGTATCGAAAATTCTACTTCTGAGGCGGAATTACTATTTTTGACGGCGGAAGAGCTTTGCGGCGCATGCGCAACCTTCGGCGCATGCGCATTGTTCAAAATGCGTTACTTCCTACAAATTGACGTCGTGATGGTCGGTTAGGGACAGCTTAGGGGCTGTGACGGTCGGTTAGGGTTGTCATTAAATAAAATGTTAAAAACTTTCCGCCGCAGAAGTAATTTTATTGTGCATCGCGTGGCGGAATCTTCCGCGGCAGAGGCACTATGCAAAAACATAATTTCTTTTTAATTTAAGTGTAACGCTTCTGCGGCGGAAGATTCCGCCACGCAATGCAAGAAGAAATTACTTCTGCGGCGGAAAGTTTAAACATTTCATCTAATGACGACACTAAGCCTGACCATAACCGATCGTCACAACGCCTAACCTTACCCTAACCGACTTTCACGACGTCGATTCTAACCTGACCCAAACCGACATTTACGATCGCAGTCAACTTACGCACCCCGATACTAAATGCTTGCCGAAAATATTCCTTCTGCGGCGAAAAATTCCGCCGCAGAAAATTTATCCTTGAAAGTTATGAGTTTTTAATTACATAAATGCTATAATAAATGACGTGAATTAAAGATTAGGCTTACCGGTAATTTACTTAACCCTTAGCAGTACCAAGCTCTTTTGTAACACGGACTACCAAGGGGGGGGGGGTGGTTACCCCCCCTGGATTTCGCGTTTGGTTTCACATATCATAACTTGTAATATAGCAATGGATTCAGCATTCATTTCTGCACAGAATTGTATATTTAGTTGTACATTATGTGAATGCATCTCGAAATTACATCACTTTTAACAATGGAACCCATTAATTAGTGATATTTTATATTATTGCGTACATTTTTTACTTTTTGGATAAACAAATATAAGATTATGTGTGTTTTGAAACTGGATCTATGTATAAAAGATACACACAATCATCCCTACACATGTTTATATAGTATAAATGTACATCCATACATATATATCCATTCATATCCATACATATATATCGGTTTACGTTGTAATGCCGTATTCGGCCATTTTCACACAGATTACGCGTATTTTTATAGCAACTGAGTGAACTGACATATTGAAGATCGTTCTTGTAATCGCTGTGCATGGCTGCGGTCGTTTTCGCTTTCATTTCCGCTCTTATTGGCTGTTGAGTATACCATAAACGCAAGCGTCGAGGTCAATGTAAGTTACTTTCACCTGTGTATGGCGAGTGTAGATAATACTCAAGTAAAACTACGTAGGCCTACACTAACATGTTCATTGTTTGCTTCTTGTACACTTTAAGCCGGAAATTCATATTAAGATAAATGCATAGCTCTTACGATTTGTCATCTGCGGGTTAGCCTTGCATGATAGAGTGTGAGCAATAAAGTAATAAAATATCGGCCTAAAAGGCAGTACCGTAGTACGAGGATATAGGTTTCAGTGAAGCTATAAATTCTGATTGAAGAATGGCAATATAAAAATCATTAGTTTCATATGGCATTCAACGCTTGACATATTTTAAAATCAAAATGCGCTGTAAAGAACAACGTTCGTTTTATAAGTCTACTTTTCAAGGGTTGGATTTAATAGGTTAGACTATTAGGCTAATCCCCAATTCTGATAAATCTATCAGTGGTATTTTATCAGATGTTGCTCTTTATAAGGTCAGCCTGCAGACCAACAGTAGATATTTTGTGTCCCATGAACACAGTTTCACTGTGTTTCAGTTCAAATTTGTATTTGCTCAGCTTAATGCCTCGTGTTTTGGCAATTGGTCAAAAATTGATCGAGGTGCAGATCACGCTGCCCTCTTTATGTCTGTGAATGACAGCTCAATGCAGACCACGCCCGTCAGATTATCTAATGCATCAAAAGATCTCAGACGAAACGGAGGTGCCAACATACAGGCTTAACCATCTTATCAAACCAGTTTTGCCAAATTAAAGCTATCTCTTTGACACGGTTCTAACATATCTTCTGAAACAGTGCTTTTAACGACTACCAAGCCGCTATGACAAACATTGAAGCACTCAATGTAATCAATGACTGTGCTGAAAGAGGATTGAATCTCAGCTCGGATTTTCTGTCAGCATGAAAGATTATGTATGTTTATATGTGTGTATCTGTATATGTATATATGTATGTATGTATCTGTCTATGTATATGCATATGTTTGTATCTAATTATGTATATGTTTGCATGTCTATTTATTTGATGTGTGTTTATATGTATGCAAACGCACACGCATGACAACTTACGAGCGACGATATTCATTATACGCATGACATGTAATGACTTTGCAACATGAATGTGTTTTTACAATATGATTGTAATAAAAAAATCACTTTTTACAATCTTTGCAATCTTCTGGAGATGGCTACTAATGCAGAATTGTCAATTATAAGAACTATTGGAACATTCTTTAAAGTATTATTGTGGCATAATATGTGTAACTTGTGTGATTCCTCGTAATGGTTCTCTATTGTAAAATTTCAATTGCTTGGTTGGATACCTAGAGTATGTCAGAATTTTGTCAAAATTTGGCAAACATACCTTTTCAGTAAAAGGAAAAGAAATGAAATAGGGACAGACGCTTTTGAAATATTTTGTGGCACATGATGCACCCTAATGCTTATGCCATATTCCATTATTTTTTTACCAGAGAAACCTTTCGACCGCTCTAATAGCAAGACGAACTCAACTCCGAATTTTTTTTCGAAAATTCTTGGTTAATTTGCGAATCTACTCTTTTCAGTCTGCATTATCGTGTCTGCCGGAGTTCCTGTCCGTGTCCGAACAACGAAAGTATGTTTCAAAACGAGTAGGAGTTTCTTTGTTATGCTTCGACATTTCGCAAATATTCATGATCAAAATGGAATTTTCATAGCACTCAATTCATCGATCAAAATGCGCATTCAGCTGAAATGAAAACAGAATCAATCAAAGATTGCAAACAAAACTATACTAAAACTGTAAAAACAATTAAAACAAAATAATTATGTGTAATGCTCAAAATTCCGCATCACAATGTAGGCCTACCGTTAGAAAGGTGGTCCACAGCAGTGGACATGCTGAAGCGAATGACATAGGTTGATAATTATATCTTGAACGATATAAAAGGTACTATATTGTTTAACCGTTTACAGGCTTAGCGACATGTCACGAACCAGAGAAAATGGTAAAAAGTTAATAACTTCTACAAATATGGACATATTCTAAAAAGTAATATATCATTTTATTCTGTTTTAAGAGCTCTTTCCAATGGTATATTGAATGGCAGTTAATTAGATTTCAATTAGAATATTAATTTTGACAAGAATACCTACAATTTTTTCGAAAAAACGCTATTTTTCGTAATAATTTTGGCCCTCTGGTGGGGGCGGAAGACATTAATACTTTATAAAAAAATTAACAATTTTTGACCCTTTAGGCTATCATTAGGCTACTTTTGGTTGCTATTACTTTTCGAATGTCTAATTTTCGTTTTTTTCCACTCCACCCTTCTGCATAGGCCTATAAAATTTTAACAGCTCTAAAAGTAAGCGACTTAATAGGGCTTGAAATATTTCTTGAATTCTCCTTGACTAAAGGGTCTAATATAATTTTTTGTTTGACTAATCCGGAAGTCTTAGTGTAGTCCGAACGCGACGCAGCATGTCGTTGTCTGAAACATGGGACCAACAAACATAGACATGTTACATTTTAGATTCAAATATCTACTGAGATTTTGCGCTAGCCTACGAACATTGGACTGATTATCGCATCATTGAGTTAAGTTTTCAGTTAATAAGCTTGAGTAAAGAGAGTGCTGCTTGATAAGGCCTACCAGCCTTGTCCATAGTAACACTATCGTTAAATATTATCAAAGGTCTAAGTGTTGTCAAGGGTCTGGTAGATAGTGTTGTTTTCGTTAACGAAAACTAAAACGAAAACCTTCGTTAACGAAAACAAAAGGTTTTAGTTAACTAAAACTAAAACTAAAACGAAAACTAGAGGAAAAGCGATAACGAAATAAAAACTAAAACTTAACCAGTCGAAACTAATAATAACGAAAACACATAACGAAAACGAGAACGAAAACACATAACGAAAACCTAACGTCGTAGGATATTCAATGTTTTAGGATATACGCGTTTTATAATCAGTACTTCGTTCGGTAATCTTCCGATCTTTGGAATTTTAAAAGCTGTCCGAACTAAATTTAGGTGGTTAGACCTAAAACTAGTGGAGGATGGGACCATTTTAAGTATCGATTAGAAACAGATTGTAGCGAGTGACTCCTTTTTGGTGCAACAGCTGTATGCGGGAAAAATATTGCCAGACTCAGCGAAATAACTAAAACTAATAATAACTAAAACCCCTAGCATGTGAAACTAATAGGCCTAATAACCAAAACTAAAACTTGGTGAAATAACTAAAACTAATAATAACTAAAACCCCTAGGATGTGAAACTAATAATAATTAAAACTAAAACTCAAGGCAAAACTAAAACAACACTAGGCCTACTGGTAGATCGTTGCATATCAAGTGAAGATTAAACATAATTTATGTACATGTATCAACGGAATTTGATTATATTATGCAGAAACAACAGCATTGCAATGTATTGAGTTGAGTCCATTAGACCAAGAAATCGATTACAGAAAAGAATCGTAGGCTATGTACAAAGAGTGGATAGGAAAAACTGGAAAAGCGATTATCTTTTTGAAACGTATAAATCTTGTAGAAAGAAGCTCGCTACTTTGATCAGAGCAGCTGAACAAATTACTAATCGGATAAACTGGAATATGGTTTTAGAAAGAATTTGTCTGCTTCTTGATCTAGCAAGTCTATTGATGGGCATCAACATCAACTGACCATACAGATTTTCCTAGACCTGGCAAAAGCTTTTGATACAATAAGATACTGTTTGGTAAGATTGAACACTATGGAATCAGAGGCACGCCTCTGCATTGATTCTCTAGCTACTTATCAAAATTAATAGGTTGCAAGATGTCTCTATTAATCACTCTTCTTCAAGTAGCATGTTGGTGAGATGTAGAGTTGCTCAAGGTTTAATTTGAGACCTTTGCTGTCTGAATTGTAGATAAATGATCTACAGTCTGCAACAGCCTTAAAATTAATCATGTTTGCATATGATACAAATATTTTTCGCACCAGACATAGTCACTTGGTGTAAACCGAAACTCTAAATGATGACCTAAAACTGATAAACCATTGGTTTTCTGCAAAATTGTTAGCTTTGATCTTAGCTAATACTAATTTTATGATTTTTGAAAAAGGGCGATTTTAAATAGGGAATTCAACATATATTTTAAATGATATGCGACTCCCTCGTGTACATGAAAAACATATCTGGATGTTTTAACTACTGATGACTCAGTGATGAGTTTAAATGGAATTAACATGTGGATATCATCACCAATAAGGTTTCAAAGTTCGTTGGCATTTTACGAAAGGTTGGGCATTTACTATATGCTGACAAACTGAAGCTATTATACCATGCCCTACTGTAACCATAATATATCAATTACCGTTGTGTTGTTTGGGCTTCTCCTTATGGAGCATGCAATTTTTATTGCATACTGAAGCTTCAGAAAGCCGCATGTCGAATTACTTCCACTCACCCTGTTTGGCTCACTAGAACCCTTCATTCAATAAACGTAATATTGTAAAAAGAATTATGACCTGCCCCATAATGTCAATGTTACTGACGAACCAATGCAGAGGCGTGACTCTTATTCCATAGTGTTCAAACTTATTTAACAGTATCCTACAACTTACAATGGCGGTTACCGTGACTACAACAATAGCGATGATGAAAATTATTATGTTCCTTTTGACCTTAACAACTAATTATGTTGACATTGATTAGGTTAACCGTACGGTGATAATGAAGATTTGAACCAGGAATAGGAACCAGGTGAAGAAGAAGTAGAAGTAAATAAAGAAGGTATATGAGGTCTGATGCTACAAATATTCCGAATATAAAAGTGTAGCCTACTGATGTGCATATTATAGCTTTAATATGGCCTGAGGAACTAGAAGAACCAGAAGAAGAAAAAGAAGAAGAACAAGAACAAGAAGAACAAGAAGAAGAACAAAATAGTGAGAAGAAGAAAAAGATATTGATGATGATGAAGAATATATTTATCTTGTAATCTGTTTTATATATTCAGACTGCTTTTGATACGGAAAGAGAAAGTAAAAGCATTTCAGTGGGAATATTCGTGTGGGGGTGTTGTTGTGATCCTTATGACTTACAAACCTGGGTGTTTGTGTAAAATTAAACCCAAGTTGTAAGGAAACTGTATTTTATACATACAGGTCCAATTGGTTACTTTTATCCCTCGGGCTACGTTTTTATGCATAATGTTTTTTCATATGGAATATAATTTTTTTCACTTCAGGTAGCTGTAGCAGATTCATTTGCGCACATTTTTAGGTAAACATCATGATGGTATCTCACACCGTTCAAAAGTTATACCCGATATAATACCCGAGGTACCAGAGGGTGGTGGATACCACCCCATTCGTTTTTCGACTATAGCGTATTCATTTTTCTTCCTGGAAGAGAAACAAATAGGCTACGCCATTCTGTAGATGGAATGCAGGGCTTCATTTGCTTCCTTACTTATTTGTCTATTGAAAACTGGAAGTGATCATAATACATTTTCAGACGCGTTATCTGTCGGAAAATGGCTAAATTCTATTCTATTCTATTCTATTCTATTCTATTCTATTTATGGACTTATAAAGCGCCTCTCGCAGTACAACCTAATCAGAAGCGCTTCCAGTGCGAAGGGCCCCTCGAAAAAAGAAAAGTCTTAAGAGAACGAGCAGAAACAGTGGTACCCCCAGATAAAGTAAGTAAGTAAGTAAGTATATTTCTTTATTCAACCAATTGCATATCCGCACTTTGGTGTACATACATTTATACAGAGTACAACATTCTTATTATAAACGATCTGCGTGAAAGATTGTCAGCTTGTGGAATAAAACGGTCATGTAATCTCGGGCGCAGGGTGTAGGGGAGCGGCTTTTTGGGGGGAGTAGTCCATGGAGTACATGCCCCGGGTTTCCTAGGACCGCAGAGAAGAGGCGTGAGGCGGCAGTGTTGCAAAGATGCTCAAACGATGGACTGTCCTCTGGCAGGTACCGCAGACGAATCAGACGCCGCATCGCCGACTGAAGGCGGTTCTTTTCTTGCTGCCCTGCAAACCCCACCAAGCCGGAGCAGCATAGAGCATTCGGGCCACCGTTGTAGCACGAACCACGTCGTATAGCATAGGGCCTGAAAGACCATGCGCCACGAGGATGCGCAAGGCATACAGCGATTGTCTGGCCTGACAACATATACGGGTGATGTGTGACTCGAAACTCAAAGTTTCATTCATTGTAACGCCCAAGATGACCATGCTGGAGACCCTTGTCAGTCCCGGAGTAGTAATCGGAACCGCGTCTCGCCCAGCACGCCCCCGTGGCCGACGAATCACCATTTCAAAGGTCTTTTTTGAGTTCAGTTTTAAGTTACAGGTTGCAGCCCAATCTGTGACGTGGTCTAGTTCTGCTGAGATCGTTGCACTGTGTGAGGCGGGTATCAGGAGATAAGTGTCATCAGCATATTTGATTAACCTGTTTGAAGGGTGGACCGTCTTGAGTTTTGAAATAGCTGTTATAAAGTTAGCTGGTCCCAAGCCCGATCCCTGAACTATGCTGGCGCAGATACTAATAATTGCGGAAAGTAAGCCATTGAATTTGGTTGCATGTTTACGATTGTCTAAAAAGGCAATTATCCAGTTATAAATACAGTCAGGGATGGGTAATCTGGCGAGTTGCTCTGTAAGATATGAATGACTGACTGTATCGAAAGCTTTGGAGAAATCAAGTGCGATCAGATGAACATAGTGGTTTTCGTTGAGAAGTTCCAATAGGTTGTGGGTTAAGGCAATTATGGCTGCCGTGGTAGAACCAGTGGGACGGAATGCATATTGATCCAAGAAGTCCTGGTTTTGGAGTGGTTCTGTCAAAAAAGGATAGAAAAAACGGCGCACAATAAATTTCTCAAGGAGACGGCATAGAATGGGGGTGACTGATATAGGGCGAAAATCTGCAACATCAGACGGGTGAGGAACCTTAGGTACTGGCGTAATGGTGCTTATTTTCCACTGTGGTGGTACATATGACGAAAGAATAGAAACATTGAAGAGATGGGTTATTGGTTCTGCCAGCATGGGAGCGGCCGCCTCGAGAAACCAGGCGGTCATTCCATCAGGGCCGGTTGCTGTTCCCCCCACAGTTTCAAGCAATTTAAATGTGGTTAGTACATCCATGATCACTTTGGTATTGTCCACAACTGTTGATTTGAGATGAGGAGCTGAGTAATGTTCGTCTGTTGAAATGCGCCATAACATTACAGCAAGTGTTAAAGTAGGGAGGTCATTCCACAGCAAAGGTCCAACGGAGGCATAGGCACGATGCTGTGCTGTGGCAGTCCGAGACCTCGGAACTAGAAGGTCATGATGGTCAGAAGAGCGGAGAGGACGTCCAGAGGTAGCTGAGATAGGCCGTCTCATAAGATCACAAAGGTAGCGTGGCGCTTGACCTAAAAACGTTTTACACGTAAGAAAAAGAATTTTAAACTGAATCCGAGCAGTTAGAGGAAGCCAATGAAGGTCTTGAGTCATGAAAGTCGAAATATGAGAGAAACGAGGTAGGCGGGCAATTAAACGAGCAGCAGAATTAACACTAGAAGCACCGAAGGGGTCAATCTGACCCCTTTTGGTTTTTAGCGGAACGCACCTCGGCCCCAGATATAGCCAGAGTCCTGTAATTTCATGACTTTTCCTAACTTCGTAGGGTATACCCTCTGCCAAAATTTGAACTCGGGGGGATTCACAATTTCTGAGATTTTTGCTGTTCTACCTTTAAGCACCAAGGGGTCAATCTGACCCCTGTTTCAGTACTTGCATATCAGGCTTACGCATTTGTTGTTGTTTATTCAATAATATTATATATCAAAGCTAATTACGTAATAAATGTGAGAAGAGAGGAGATCTGGTGAGAGGAGAGGAGATCTGGTGAGAGGATAGGATCAGATCTGGTGAGAGAAGAGGAGATTTGGTGAGAGGAGAGGCCATCTGATGAAAGGAAAGAAGATCTGGTCAGAGAGAGAAGATCAGATGAGAGGATAGGAGATCTGGCGAGAGAATTAGAGATCTGGCGAGAGGAGAGGACATTTGGCGATGGGAAAGAAGATCTGGGGAGAGAAGAGGAGATCTTGTGAGAAGATAGGAGATCTGATGAGAGGATAGGCGATCTGGTGAGAGGAAAGTAGATCTGGTCAGAGGAGAGATCTGGCCAGAGGATAGTAGATCTGGTGAGAGGAGAGGAGATCAAGTGAGAGGATATGAGATCTGGCGAGAGAATTAGATATCTGGCGAGAGGAGAGGGCATTTGGCGATGGGAAAGAAGATCTAGGGAGAGAAGATGAGATCTGGTGAGAGGATAGGCGATCTGGTGAGAGGAAAGTAGATCTGGTCAGAGGAGAGGTCTAGCCAGAGGATAGTAGATCTTGCGAGAGAAGAGGAGATCAAGTGAGAGGATAGGAGATCTGGCGAGAAGGATGATTTGATGAGAGGAGCGGAGATCTGGTTAGAGGAAAGGAGATCTTGTGAGAGGAGATCTGGTGAGAAAAGAACAGATCTGGTGAGAGAAGATCTGGTGAGAGAGAGAGAAGATCTGGTGAGAGAAGAGGATATCTGGTGAGAGAAAGAGGATATCTGGTGAGAGGAGAGGATATCTAGTTTGAGAAAGAAGATGTGGTCAGAGGAGAGATCTAGTGAAAGGATAGGAGATCAGTTGAGAGGGTAGTAGATCTGGTGAGAGGAGAGGAGATCAAGTGAGAGGATAGGCGATCTGGCAAGAAGAAGGATGACTTGATGAGAGGATATCTGGTGAGAGGAGAGGAGATCTGGTGAGTGGAGAGAGATCTGGTGAGAGCAGAGTAGATCCGGTGAGAGGAGAGAGATCTGGTGAGAAAAGACGATATTTGGAAAGAGGAAAGGAGATCTGGTGAGAGAAGGAATATCTGGTCAGAGGAGAGGAGATCTGGTCAGAGGATAGGAGATCTGGTGATAAGATAGGAGAGTTTTCTGGTGAAAGGAGAGGAGATCAGATGAGAAGATAGAAGATCTGGCGAGAGGAGAGAAGATCTGGTGAGAGGAGAGATCTGGTGAGAGGATAAGAGATTTGGTGAGAAAAGATAGGGTGAGGTCTGGTGAGAGGATAGGAGTCAAGTGGTGAGAGGATAGGAGATTTGGCGAGAAGATAGGGTGAGATCTGGTGAGAGGATAGGAAATCTGGTGAGAGGATAGGAGATCTGGTGAGTGGATAGTAGATTTAGTGAGAGCGGAGGAGATCTGGCGAGAGGATAGGAGATCTGGTGAGAGGAGAGGATCTCCTATTATTCCATTCCAACTTACTTATTACACTTGTTTATGCTCATGTTATTTATGTTAATAAAGTTGATGGTCAATTTCATTGAATTTGCAATTGACTTTGCATTATAAATTATTTGGGGTCAAAATGACCCCCTTGGTGCTTCTAGAAAGTTCGATTTCTCGGTACTTCTAGTGTTAATTACTGATTGGAGTGGAGCCAGGCGGAGTTTTGGTAGGCCCATAAGTAACGAGTTACAGTAGTCAATGCGTGAACAGACAAAGGCATGAACCATGGAAGAAAAAATCGGCGAGGGGACAGATCGTCGAATGGCACGTAGACGCCGCAAGTGATAAAAACTGGACCAAGAGAGATTAGAGATATGTGCAGAGAAAGAAAGAGTACTGTCAAGAGTAACACCCAGGTTACGAACATTTGTCGAGAAAGTAAATTGAGGGAACTGCTTGGTAAGTAAATCGTAATCAAGTTTCATTAGCTGTTGGCGAGTTCCCAGCCAGATCAATTGAGTCTTGGAAGAGTTGAGTGAAAGACGATTAGAGGACATCCCACAATTGAGATCAGCAGAAAGAGATTCAATAGATTGGGAAAGAGCAAGCTGGTGAGAAGAGGGGCCATGAACAAAGGCCTGGACATCATCAGCATAGAGGTGACCAGAGGCTGAGTGTTTAGCAAAGAGAAGAGGAATATCGGCTGTAAACAAGATATAAAGAAGTGGACCCAGCACAGATCCTTGAGGGACTCCAACTTTAACAGGTACCCATGAGGTGCGAGAGTCTCCTAGAATAACCATTTGAGTACGATCAGTAAGATAGTAGCGAAACCAAAGAAGAGGAAGGCCACTAAGACCAAAGGAAATTTCAAGGCGATGTAATAGAATATCATGATCTACCATATCAAATGCTGAAGATGCATCAAAAAGTGCTAAGAGAGTAACGTGGGATTTATCCATAGCAGAATAGATGTCAGAGAGAAGAGAGAGAAGAGCAGTTTCAGTTGAGTGGTGAAATGCAGCATCATAACGTCAACCGATATTTCTACGTAAACGTTTGTCATCAGCTACAGTTTTAGAACTTATATTAGCTCAAACAGATACTGAAGATGAAGTGAGAAGTCGGTTTGCAGGAAGTATTCGCACAAAACATCGGGAGTAACATGCAAAATATGCAAGGCCCACTGACATAATTATATGACTGCCGTGAACAATAACGTAAAGTCTTGTTTCATGTTGCCTTTAGATTTCGCTGTACCTAACACAGAACTAGTTTGTAGGTTATTGTTACAAATGAAGCCTTATTATATTTATAATGTTCTTGGATACATAGATCAGTTTCAAAACACACGTAATCTTATATTTGTTTATCCAAAAAGTGCAAGATGTACGCAATAATATAGAATATCGCTAATTATGGGGGTTACTGTTGTTAAAAATTATGTAGTTTCGAGGTGCATTGACACAATTGACAACTAAATATACCATTCTGTTCAGAAATGAATGCTGAATCCATTGCTATATTACAAGTGATTATATGTGAAAACCAAACACGAAATCTAGGTGGTAATCCCCCCTTGGTAGCCGATGTCACAAAAAAACCTTGGTAGCCTGAGGGTTAAAATGCTTTCCTTGGTGCTCAATTAGGCTATCGGTCACGACTTGTTTTCATTGACTGGACGCTGTTATACACACACGTCTGCGTTCGTTCCACGCTCAGATATACAATAGCAAGTGCGTCATCTACTTACTCACTTACTCACTTATTTACTTTATTGCCTGTTTACTTACTCACTACTTCCATAGTAGTCAAAGATGAAAATTTTTCATTGCTTACTCCCAATCAGGGTAAGATCTGCTGCGTTAAGTACGGTATTTCAGACAGGCTTCTATTTTAGAAACTTCTGGATTAGCCAACGGCAGAGAGACTTGACGTTATAGATATTTGAAGTAGGACTACGAGAGGTCCATAATTAAGCAACGGCCGATTCTAAGCAAGAGTTCAAGTGCAGTTGAGTGGAGTTAAGCCTCGATAACCCGGTTTAAATCGAAATTAAAAGTAGTTATGCGCAAACACTAAGCGTACATGTAGAATTGTAGATGTATGAGCATATCGGAATATAAAGGGAATTCAAATTATGACACTATTAGAAATTAAGAGTTTAAGCTACGCATATTGAAAAGACGGTGTATTGAGGTAAGCGCCTCTGAGGTATGGTTAAACGTTCGTGCTGAAACATGAACAGTTGTATTATACAAACATTTAAATTGTAAGGTAGGCATTTATTTTAACAAATGATGCTTCAAATATGACAATATTTCCATGTTGGTTTCGTGGGTCCTACATATTGGCCTACGTCTAATATTTGAAGTCCATTCTTATGGAAACATTTTCAAATCCTTACTGTAGGCTACCATCATCATACGACCGTGCGCTCGGGATAACTGGCTCTGACCTAAAGAATCATATTTATCTCTTTTATCAATGTTTTCTAGACTTAGCAAGAACTGAAGAAACATATATTCTAACCTAACATATATTCTAACCTAATCTTACGAAGAGTGCAAAGTCCTTTCATTTACCATTTATCTTCGTCAGCTGTTCATGGTTCAACAGCTTCGCTCAACCAGCTGCTGTCCTAATACATTCGCCCTTCCGTCACCTCATCGCTGAAATTTACAAATCGCTCCACAGTTGTTCCGCCTTTCTAAAATAAGCTGTCGACACAGTTACGACAAATATCCGATTCATCCCATGAACCCACCAAAACCTGACCTCTTGCTATTTCTCCACATATCCATCACTCAAAACTGCTCTTTCACAAATTCTATCCAGATTCCTCCTCTTCCCCTCACCTCCCTCGCCGTTTCAACGCTAAACACCATCCACTTTAGCCTTCCGATCTCGACCTGAAACCGATTTCGATCCTACCTGCTAGCGATTTAGTTTTGACTAAGCACCCGTAACAAAACTGGTTTCCGCGACTACGCGTTTGGGCGCTGTAAAAAAAATCGAGATTACGATTACGATTAACCGATTAACCCGTAGACTTTTTCATATAGAGCGGCTGTCATAACGTAGGCTATATGTGGACGGTCGCTTTGAACCAACATTGCATTTCAAAAGCTCACTAGATTTGACAGAACGAAGCAGGCAAGATCCATGATGCCTCTGAGACCTAAAAGGATTAATTGATTTTAGTGGAAGTTCTAGCATAAGCTTGAGTGCATGGTAATGCGATTCATCGGGATACCATCTGATTACAATCATAATTATACCATTTGTTTAGCGGTTTCTTCTGTCCCTTCATGTTTACAGTACAACTGAATTTCAAATTCAGTTTGCTCATTCGGCAGTTGTTGAAGTTGGACTAAAATTAAAAAAACAATGTTTGCAATAATTTTTTTATGCTTTTATTTCCTTGATTGTAGGGAGTAACATAAACGGTCCAGAACTATGGAGAAAACAATCAAACAAGTTGCACTTTCATTAGTACTAACGTACCTGGCTTTAAAATCTGGTAAGCTTCTTAACTTAGACCATCTTGTTTTCCATTGCGAAGCATTAACAGTATAAACGTTATCGTAATTGCAACAGTAAACTCCAAGTATCAAGGAGCGCTACTTGAATGATGCATGTAGTTTCCGTGACCTGCTTCTGGTAGCTGATGAAACACAGAGTTTTCAGTTCTATTGGAAGGAACGCTGTTACGAAGTAATCAACAGCTGCCATCCACAGCTGTTGAGGAATGTCTGCTGAGAAAGGAAACCAATAACTAGAATGAGAAGAAATTTGGTTACCTTTATAATGAGCGTGTGATTACGTTGCTATCTTTGTACAACAATAAGACAGACACTGATGGGGAAAATACTTTTCAAAAGTAGGCTATCTTAAGAGTAAAAGTATGACTACTTTAATTACCAGAAAATTATTTAAAATACAAGTAGAAATACTTTTTCATACGAGTATTTTACATACAAGTAAATATAGGCCTACTTGTTTGGGAAGAGTAATTATAGTTACTAAGCGCAAAATATTTTGAGACAAAGTTTAGCACAAATAATAAAGTGGTATGAAATTAAGACTCAGACTCTCGTTATAGAATTTCAACATCAGTAAAAGCATTTCTCCAGTTCAGAATTCTTTATATGGCACGTCGGCATTGGCCTTTAAGTATAAGCTGTTGTTCAAAATATTTGTCATAAGCGATTACGTCTTGGTAATGAAATTAGAGATCACAACTTAAAGGGCAGCCGGTAGTATGGTGACTTCTGGATCCGGTTCTGCTTTCTGGTATTCTGCAAATGCCTTAACCATGTGACTGTGAAGGTGATGTTTGTGTGGTCAAGGCCAAAGTTTGATTCGAATGAATATTCATGATTTGTTCGGCAAGAACATCATAATGCGTGACTTCCCATCAAGCGTGAGTTGGACAAAGTAACCGAGTGTCTCACAAGGTCATCAGCACTGTAATCCAGTGAGCCGTTACTCCCATAATTATAGATAGCTCTTTTTTGGACAACTCCAAATATCTGCTGTATATATTATATTCGTTTAATGTAAATCAGGTTGACAAGCCGCAACACGGTTACAAGGAAAAGTGAAATGAAATTAATGATGTGGTGTTCTGTAGGTTATTGTTCATTCAGGGGTTATTTTTTGAGCAAGCTCCTATAGGGAACCTTAGGTATCATCGTTAGCTGGTAATACAAAATCGTGAGTTCTTGGGCGAAGGCTATAACTACGCTTGATAATAGGCGGAAACAAGCTCCGCAGGACGTGGGATGTATTCCTGCTGACTGCCGGTGTCCCGAGATATTCTATCCCCCTAAAGCATATCCCCCGGATGGAATAAACCGCTTAAGAGTATCCGGGGGGTAAACCATTCTATCCCATCGTCATATGCATCACGATAACCTCGACGAAAATCGAGCCAAAATCAACAAAAACGAAGTAAATTGATTTCAGGTCGACTTACAAACTAAAGATACTCAATTTAAAAATTTTATGTGTAGCCTACAATAAATCCAAACAGCAGGACTGCTGAATATACTTAGAAACCGCCACAAATGCAGACTAAACCGAATACCCCATTTCGTTAAGGGGGATACTCATGTATGGGGGATACTCTATTTCGTGACACCGTCTGCAGTCTGTCCTCAGCTTTACGCACCATATCCGAGACGTCAGGCGCGTTGTCAGGGAGATAGCCCATTCGTCGTGATCGTTGCTGTGGTGCGCACTGCCGGTTGTCCGACAAGCTCTTGACCAGCAGTTGAATGATCCAGCCCAATATTAACAGCCCAATAATTATTATTGCAGGTCTACTGCATGCAGCACGCAATGCTGCCTTGGTAATTATTGTCATTAGGCTATTGAAAATAACGAATTAAAAAAAAATACTTTAGCATTATAATTTAAAGTACAAAATACTTTAGAAAGGTACTTTAAGTAAAGTAGAAATACTGTCATTACACTGTATTTTAAATACAAGTACAAAACACTTCGACATGATTTAAAATAGAATTGAACGCTACAGATTTTTATCGCAAGTCTTGAAGCCGCGTTAGCTTTAAGATTACCATACATGTACGGTACGGTACTGAAATTGTAGAAAGTAATGACAAATACACATTTTACTATAATGTCGCATGCTACTTAAAACCTAAACTTCAAAATAATACTACGAACTACTAATATTTTAAACCATATACACAGTGCATTTTTATCTGAAATGTGCATTGAAACGTGCATTAAAATTTAGAAAGCGTATTCATTGTTCTCCAGGTCATTCAGAGCTAATCGTATTTCCGCGTGATACAGAAGTCTTGGTCAACCATTCTACATATTTCAATTGTTCCACATCCATGCGTAGCGAACAGATCCATTGGTATCATTATCTTGTTGGAGAAAACAAAACCAACTACGTCTACTACAAAGGACAGTTCAACCAAATCTACGCCGACAGATACTCCATTGCGATAGACACCGCGACAGGAGAATACAACCTCATCATTCGCTCAGTACAACCTGGAGATGGTGGTCGGTACGCGTGTCAGGATGACGGAGGACTTGGAAGTCTCAGTTCAGCTGAACTGATTGTTTTAGGTCAGTGTTATTTTCCTCTCTGTTCACCAAAGTTACCTGTATATTGTAAAAGTGATGCTGCTGGGATGTTCAATGTTCATATTCTTCTGGTACAGTTTTGAGTGTACATGTAGTTCTCTCAACGAAGAGACTCAAAAATGTTTCACTAGCTGTCATCATCATCGCAATACACACAGGCTGAAAACGTCTCTCTGCAGCATCTGACCTGGCGGACGTGGCGTAGGCCCAGTGAAAGTAAACTGTAAGTTATTTAGTATATAAATGCTATTATAATATTATGTATAATTATGTTAGTAGTGTCTTGTAAGTAAATTTATGCCAAGTGTATGTATCTTGAGATTCTGCTTGCACATTATTTAAACACTTCAGAACTGTTAATTTCCGTTGGTGTTGGGCTGGGCGCGCTCCAGAGTGGTTACCTTTGAGAAGACTAGGCATATATACATGCTCTGATTGATTGAATGAGCGAGTGTGTGAATGAATCAAAAAATGATCGTTCTGTGTTGCTTCTAAATAGACTCCGGTTCTGTATGTCAGTCCAGTATGAAACCAGAGGGACTTGTTGGACCAAACAGTTGCGGTCTTCCTATCGACGAGCTGCAGCTGTCATGCAGCGTGTCTTATAGTGGCAACATTCCCCCAACACTCCAGTGGAAGATGGAGGGTGATGATACTCCAATCTTAAAAGGGATAACCATAGACTACGCCATAAAACGCGTTACGATGAACTTGACGATGAGTTCTGGCATAGAAATGGACCGTGCTTCCTTCACTTGTACTACAACAAGAGTTCACGATAAACAACATAGCTGCACTTCAGGCCAGGTGAAAGTAAACTGTAAGTTGACTGCATCAATTATGTAGGTAGTCAAGTATACTTTAATATCCAAACCATCCTTAAGTGTTTTAGTAACCTGTTTAGTTTTTATTAATTTAAAAAGAGAAATACACTAATGCCTTGCAGTTTGCAGTTGTAATACTTAATATTATTCACATGTAAACTAGTGAACAGAATTTGAATTGAGAGTGTTAGCAGTCAGCGTGTTGAAATAAATCGAAACCCCCAAAACAAAAATTCTTTTGTGAAACGAAAGTGAAAATTCCGAGTTCCAGATTTTTTACTTGAACCTGTTGCTAAAGTAGAAGGGAATAAAGTTTGGCAAATTGGAGCAGCTTGCATTGGATTATAATGAATGATAATATTAATTTATAAGGTAGCAAATCGCAATAAAATATTCTTTCATTGATACTAAATGAACTGTTTAATCTGAATTATAAGAATTCTAGGAAACATTCAGCAATCGTATTTGGTTGAAGGCATGTTTGATGCAATGTGCACTTGTCATAGATGCTGTTAACGAACCTACGATCCTCAATATAACAAAAGGTGAAACCGTAACCTGTTCGGCCAATGCCAGTGTACCGTGCACATACAGATGGTTCTATGGCAACGATTCACTCTGTCCTGCATCGTGCAATGAAGTTATAACGACCAACCGTTTGCAGGATCACAGCTGTGAAGCTAGTTGTAACATCAACGGCATCAGCTGCACATTTGTTGCTATGCGAATTTACGTTTTCGAAAACGAAACAACACGTAAGGGGATTTTCAGTGTTACATCGGTTTTAAATGCTTCATAAAATCCATCTATAATCAATTGCTAATTACATTAAAACAGAAATCACATTATGATTCTTTTATTTTACTTCTGATGCTATTAGTAATTGGCCTACCTTTACTTATTCAACTCTCTGCCTCATCGTGTTTGTAACTCTCGTACAAGACTCTGATTGGTGTGCACTGCGACAGGCGCTATATAAATTGATAGATACAAAATACTGTATTTGGCTCGAAAGTGAAACTTTAACACTTCCAATATTGTTGCAGTTTTTAATTAATGTTTCTCCGATTTCAACTTCAGAACGTTGTAAGTAATAATAATAATAATAATAATAATAATAATAATAATAATAATAATAATAATAATAATAATAATAATAATAATAATAATAATAATAATAATAATAATAATAATAATAATAATAATAATAATAATAATAATAATAATAATAATAATAATATGTATTGAAACAATCCGGTTGACCAACCGCAACCGGTTACAGGTACAGTTATGCAATTGAAAACAATTCACAAGAACACAAATGACAGGAGACATAAATCTGAACTACTAACAACACAGAGCCTGCAATACACGGCGCTAATAGCAGCCTACAAAGCATGTCCGCCTACGGGTATCGATCTCGGTACCTCTCGCTCTCTATGCCAGTGTGTTATCCAATGCTCTATGCCCTTCCGATAAGACATTATCAAATTTGCATGGGTAGTTTATTGGATTATTTCTAACCACTTATGCCTCAACTTGATCAAGTGCTTGGTAATGTTCCAATTCTTCAAGGGTATAATTACAGGCTCCTATTATTGGGTTAGTATCATAAGAGTAACATAAAGAAAGAGCGACATAACAAAGGAACGACAAACTGGTTTAAAAGAGTGATAGAAATATTACCATAACGAAAGAGCGACATGGCTAAAGTGCGACAATGCGAAAGAGTGACATACAATAGCTAAATATAGCTATGTAATTGACTCCTAGCCTAGCACATCATTGTCTCTATATCGTTTTTCAATATGCAAGTAGGGTAGAGTGGGGCAAAACGCCCCCGTGGGGCAAAACGCCCCCTCCCGGCCCTGTCCCCCCTGTGCCATGTAATGAAATTTTTGAATGTTCTGGGGTTTCTTAGTTGTACCCTAATGAGATAATCGGCAGTTATTTATCTTTAGATGCTTTGCTTATTTTTATTTTAGAAAAAATTGATTTTTTCGTGTTTCCTTATAAGAGTCAGCCGCCAATTCTGTATCATTAATGGTGCCAAAATGCTAGATATAGCCAATAATACAAATATAGGTCTAAAGTATACCCTATATCGAATAACTGTGCACAATAAATGGGGCTTTAACATATCAATTTTTATTATATGGGCAATCTCACAAGGTAGCACCAAGCGGGGCAAAACGCCCCTATGGAAAATGCTGACATGGGGCAAAAACGCCCCTCACCTCAGAGTCACCTGAAGCAAAGCATATTTTTTTTTAATTTAATTATTTTTTATGACATCTTTAAAAAAAATTCTAGAGATCTTTACTTCTTATAGTTATTGTTGCATCATGGCAGTGATTGCAGTTGATTATGTGCATCGACTTTTCAGGTAGCGGGGGTCAAATCACGGGGGGCGTTTTGCCCAGGTGAGGGGCAAAACGCCCCCTTTGAAGCACTCTGTATTTTATTATTTTGTAATGTAATCTTTTGGGGCATTTTATCGGACATAATTTTACTTTACTTGGGACATTCAGTACAAGGTCTTACAATAATTTCATGCTGAAAATGTTGTTACTCACGTTGTAATTGAGCAAAACCCGTTAAAGAGGGCGTTTTGCCCCACTCTACCCTACTAGATGACAATTCCAGCTGAAGTTTCTCTAATGCATAAATATTTCGGAGAGACTTAGTGTTCTGAAGACCACGAAGAACATAGCGAATCATTAAAACTTATGATGTCTTAGGATGCGAGGCAACCTATTCCAGAAAGTTGGACGGCCCACATTGTATTTGTATCCCCGTTTGGGTAATCTATCGTTTTAGCTGCCTATTGTACCTTTATTATTTTTCTTCAATCCGGCTTCTATTTAGTCAGGAATAACTTTTCATCAATTCATCTTCTATTTAAACAAGAATCTTTTCATCAACCACACTTGTATTCGACCAACGTTAAAACGAATACAATCGCGAATAATTTAGAACGTTAAAACGACAGATTACCTACGTTTATTCAATCGATCAGACAGAAAGAACGCTGCTTGTTACAAGATTAAACAACAAAGCTGTGTTTTGATCTGTGGAGATTCGGGCTGAGGAACAGCCAATGAAACTCTACTGTAGCCATCTTCATTTTTGACTGTGCATTTTGTATTGTAATAGCTGTAACATCGTTAAACAAAACTAGGCCTGCAACTATCAACATTAGGGAAGTTAAGCTTATAAACGCAACTATCTATGAATTGCTATTGTCAGTAATGATCAACATTTATAATTTAAACAATTAATTGAGTGCACGGTCAAACTACCTCCGCTAACCCCAGCGCCATCTTGAAGTGAACGTTTCACTAAAATGTGCATATTATCGATTTCTGATTTTTTTAAATACCTAAAAAAATATGAGCCATCTATTTTTTATGTTATTATCTGTAGTTGTAGGTTGTCCATTATGTGCAGATGATCAAATCTGCAAACCGTATAGAGATGCAATCATCTGTATTTTCGTGATCATTCTGCCAACTCTCATCGTTGGAACCATCTTTGTGTTGTGGTGTCTACGCGTCCATAGACCAAATAAATTAAAGCAGAAAGGTAAATCATAAAGACAGATAAATATAACGTTTTATGTAAAGTTGCGGATTATTGGTGATTAGTGAAACTGGTCGTTTGGCGAAAACTGTTCACGAAGACTTGCTGTAATATCTGCAATAAATGTGTAAGAACTGTGCCTTGGTACCATAGGCCTACTAGATGATGATAATAATGACAATGTTGTAGGCTATTAAGACGAAGAAATTATTGCACTTGATACTTATTCAAAACCGTCATGATATTTCTCGTAAACAAGGCTGACTGTTTGAAACTGCATCCACCATCAATAGCTCCATTGTTCACTCCAAGATTCATTACTGTAATTCCATTTTCCTCAACATCGAATTCACCCAAACTGAGCGTCTACAACTTTTCCTACATTCTCTCTCGCCTCAGCTGTCATCAGGACACCCAAGCATCACCATATCACTCTCGTTTTAAAAACATTCCACTGACTGAGAATCCTTGAGCGCATCAACTGCATAGTTTTATCGCTAACCTGCAAATCATTACAACACTCCCAGCCACAGTACCCTCATAAACTCTTCACCTTCCAGCCACCCCACTCTATCCGATATATCCTCATTTGAGTTATTTCTCTTCAATCCCGCAATCACCGCTTGCCACAAGTTTTCCAACCGATCCTATCCCACACTGCATCTCAACTCTGGTGCGAACGTCCCACTGAATTTCGCATATTCTCAGTTCTTCCACCAATTCCGCCACTCACTCACGTCACATTCCTCAGGCTATTATACTTAGCACCCAACAGACTTTCTACTCAAAACTGAAGTCTCACATTTTCAAGAATGCCTACCCCAGCCCATCCGAATCTACTGTTTTCAAGCTTACTCGTCCTCATCGAAACTCGCCTTAGCAGCTGATCTGTCTTCCGGCTCTTTGGCAACTGGACTCGGACCTCTACTGGACACCGATATCTGGACAACATCTCTGATACTATGCAGCGCTCGTGAATAAGCTTTAGAGTAGCGCCTTAGGGGTGGTCCAATAATTATGTCAACAAATTTTAGGCAGTTTTTGACACCCTCCCTCCTTGTCAACAACTGTCAAACTTTTCCAAACCCCCTCTCCCTAATTTGATGACATAATTAATGGACGACCCCTTAGAAATTTGCAGTTAACGAGTCCGATTACGACTGCACCTCAGAAGGTTCAGCTACGGAAACGGAAACGGAAACGATAGCCTACAGATATTATAACCTTACAAGATCTATTTTCGTTTAACTAATGGCGACTTTTTGATAAATCCAAGTGTTGGGGCTGTCTATTTGCCGTTCAGGTTTCTGTGTTCGTCCGTACATAAGCTTATCTTAACATGTACGTCTCTCTGGTTAGTTCTTTGTCTATCTGACTGACCAGTAGTGACAGAATGGATGTCCGAGGTCAATTCCGTGGTCTTTTCCAATAAATCGGGACTTGTTCAGTGAGGCTCACAGAGGTCTCCGGCAGAGATGGGTAACTAATCGATTAGATGCTAATCGATTAGCTAATCGATTAGTGTCACGAATTGCCTTGCAGCTATATCATTTCTTCCTTAGGGAGTGGTAAAGACAGTCGATAGTCTGGCCTAAGGTCCAGTATATTTAGACACCTGCATATGATAATAATAATAATAATAATAATATCTTTTCTTTAATAAGCGCCTGACAAACGCACTGCGCTGTACATTTTACATGTTATGCAATTGAAATCTTAACTACTAACAGAACAGACAGCTTGCAATACAACGGCGCTAATAGCAGCCTACAAAGCATATCCGCCCAACGGGGGCTCGAACTCGGTACCTCTCGGTCTCTGTGCCAGATATTATCCAATGCGCCTCACTCACATAATGTACAACTAAATATACCATTCTGTGCAGAAATGAATGCTGAATCCATTGCTATATTACAAGTTATGATATGTGAAACCAAACACGAAATCCAGAGGGGGTGGTAACCACCCCCCCCCTTGGTAGCCAGTGTCATAAAAAGCTTGGTAGCCCTAGGGTTAAAGCGCAAACGAGTGTTTTGCATAGAATTCGATGGGTAGATCTAGATTTTGTGATATGCAACACACGCCATCGTTGAATCGCTTAAACTCTGTTAGTTTCCTAGTATGACAAAAAATACACTTTGTATTATAGGGAAGAAAATGGGAGGATCGGAAGAGGAAGAGACTAATTTACGTCCCATTGTCTCATCCCAAGGTGATTGAATCTATATTTTTTAAATTAAATGGTAAGCAAATCCGCTTCACAACTATTATAGAGTTCGGTTACTCATATTTGTCTGGTACTGTTTTCACATACACAAAGATCTTGCAAATAAACTAAATTGTGAAAGTGACATCAACTGAAACACATCAACTTTATCAACTTCCGGGTTACTGGACGAGTCCATTGTGTAGGGTTGCGTAATAAGAATTTGGCGATATATAACACAAGTAACGAAATATCAACAGTTACCAGTCTGTTAGGCGCGGTGGTGTAGAGGTATGTTCGGTGCCTTGCAGCCGGAGGGTTGTGGGTTCGAATCCACCTCAAGGGGTATATTTGGTGCCTTGCAGCCGGAGGGTTGCGGGTTCGAATCCACCTCAAGCCGCCGCGTAGGACCCTGGGCAAGTCCTTCACTCGCAATTGCTCATGCGCTTCGGCGTGAAACTCCGATTCAGTGTCCGCGCTGTGGTCGGGAGCGCCTCTGAGTAGAAATCTTGAAGGGCGCTATATAAATATCTGAAATGAATGAATGTTAGGTTGTTTAGCATAGCGTCCCATTTTCTCAGTTTCTTGGTCATTGCCCATGTCTCGCTGCCGTATGTTACTGTTGGTATGATGAGAGCCTTCATCAATCTTTTTTTCGTGTCTATACATGTTTGTCCTTCCATATTTTTTCCAGACCATTCATTGCAGCTTTTCCTATCGCCACTCTACGATTTATTTCCATATCACACTTTTCGCGGCGATCTTACGTCTTCTATTTCCATATAATTTACAAACACATTTTATTTATCTTGATTGTCTCTTTTTTGCCATTCAAGTACAGTAAACATTGTTAGTCTATATTTCATATATTCTTGAGCAGGATATTCAGCTCAGGTACACAGGTAATCATCTTACGTCTTCTACTTCTAAATAATTTACAAACTCGTCTAATGCAATTGTCTCTTGTTTACCATTCAAGTACAATTGCTATTGTATATTTTAGAAGAGACTGCAGACCAACTGACGAATACAACGAAGATCAAAGAACTCGAAAAGGGGGATATGGATCTGGAAAATGAGCTAAAATGCAAAGTTACAGCATATGAAGACCAACTGCGAATGCAGTCGAATAAGATAGAGAAACTGCAGAAGAAAAATGAAGCTTCAGACAGCGAAATCAGCCAACTGAAAGCGAGGGTGAAGGATCTAGAACAAAGTCTCTATCCAGCAGGTACGATGATATTCATACTGCTTATTAGAAATTAGTCTAACCAACAACAGACTAACTGCTTCGCCGCAGTTGTCATCGAATAAGGTTGTAAAGAATTGGCAAGTATATATGCTTAGCAATTAAAATGAACCTAACCTACATTTAGTGCAATTACATGTATATTATGGCCAAGTTATACGGGCTATCATCATATCAAGTACATCAAGTATGAGGCGCAATTGCTATGAACGTTCTTTCTATGTGCGCCCAGTCTGGTCTTTCGGAATAAAAGATGCCTTTCTAAATTCTCTATTTTGCTCATATCATTCACATGTCAATTATGAGCAAACCCAATATATAATTTTTATCTTACCTTACCTGGCTTACTGAGCTATTGTGAGAGTTAATATTATAGTAAATAACGATTATTACGTTGCAATGCTTTTAAAACTATTTTTGCAATCGTTTCCGCAATCGTTTCCGCACGCATCATATTAATTAGAAAATATGTAAATAATATCGTTGTAGAGACCTTGGTTCGCACAATCGTAGCAGATGCATCCAGAGGACAACATAGACCAATCAACGGCATGACGATCTTAGGCAAGGAATTGTTTGTGTCACATGACAGCAATTCAGCAATTGAAGTTTTTGACTCGGAAACATTTGAGAATGTAAACTTTTGGGAGATAAAAGGAATGTTACATCCAATGGACATAGCATCTTGCAAAATAGCCAACTGCCTCTACATCGTCGTTAGCGAAGGCAATGAACCAGAGAGTCAAATCATGAAACTCGAACCAAGAGGGGCAGTAATTACGAAATGGTCAACCGGAGGAGATAGTGGTCGACTGTCAACATATAAGTCCAATGTCATAGTCTGTCTTTTTGAGAAACAGCTGATAAATGAGTTCAGTGGAGATGGAAGTCTAATCCGTACCGTTCCTGCTCTTAATTTAAATCATCCTTGGCATGCCCTTAAAGTGACCAGCAGCCACTTTGTCGTCTGTCATGGAGACGCAAAGGATGAATTGCATCGTGTGTGCATAGTCGATGTTGAAGGAAACATTATAAAAGAATTAAGGCAAGGAAAAAAGCTCAATGTTCCAATTTGTTTAGTGGAAGACAGCGAGAGATCCATTGTGATAGCAGACAGAGATAACCAAAGGATAAGACTTATGAATTGTCTTTTAAACCATCAAGGGACTCTAATCAGAAAAGAGACCGAATTAGGCCTAGATGATTACCCTGTCAGAATCTGCTTAGATGAGACAAAGGGTCGGTTATTTGTTGCTGTAAACACCTTACGGTCGAGCACGAAGGAATGGAAAGATGGCAAAATCCTAATATTTAAGATTATCAGTGGATAGTTCCTGTTTATTTTTCTAGTTTCAGTATTGCCAATAGCGGAACAATTCGATGATTATTCGGGACTCAATGGTGAACAGTGTTATGCAAACAAGTCCTTTGACGCAGCACAGTCACGTCTACTGTTTTTAATTTCGCTGATAATGAAACCGATAACAAAGTGGAACTGCAATACAATAAAATGAAAATTGAAGTTAATTACCCTTTCGGAAAATTCGAAGTACACATTGACGCCGGGAAAAGGGAAACATTGAGAACCATAAACAGTTTGGAGGTGGTAAATTGTCAGCTTAATATGGCGATAGATCGTCTCGGTAGAAGAGTCGCGTATATGAGTGGAAGTAGTATTCTGCAACTGTGAATGAACGTCGGCCAAAGACAAGACGCGTACCAGGAAGCATTTTCCTCGCAGAAGGTGCTGATCAGAGAAGATATCGGCCTTTGATAGAACAAAAAGTATACGTAATGTAGTCAAATCAGGCAGACAATGGATTTTGTATGAAAGCCAAAGACAGATGAGTATATAATAAGTTTATGCAACATACATGAGGCATTACTGCTATTTAGATTCTTCTGAGTGAACAACGAATTTCAATCACTTTCAAGCAGAATACTTCGGGCTTGCATTTTTCTTTTTGTTTATTCTGTTTATTCAGTAAGCTTATTCTGAAACATGTCAATAATTATATAGAAATGTTTACACATAGGAGACTATTAGGAGTCGACAAACCTTCGCAAACGATTATAGCATTGTACCTTAGATAATGGAACTTCTGCGTTGTGGCTGAAAATTGAAAGCAATCATAGGAAACCTAACGAAAAGTGTTAATTGATTATGCGGGATGTTCGCAATTGTTAATTATTAATTAGTAACTTCTATAGCGCCGGCGTCTAATGCACAAGGCATCGACCGATGGCGCACCAAAGTCAAGCCGTATTCAGATCGACATTCAGAAGTTCAGTCCTAGCAATGTTGCAATTCAAATACATTTATGACCTTACACGGGTGTAATAACACATTGTGTTTAATATAAACGGCTCTTGACAGCTATCTTTGAGTAAAGAGGGTTTAAAGGCCAAGTAGGCCTACCATTTACATCAAGTATCAAGTGCACTTTATAAATTATTATAAATATTATTTATACGACCATTAGAAATCATAGCTGTCTCTCATTTAGAACCATAAACCGAGTGAGTGGTGAGTAATACAGTGGATCTAGATATTTCACCAGAGATGTGCACGATTAGTTAAATTGCTAATCGAATAAAATTAGAATTAGTTACTGAAACATGCTAATCAATTAGAATTAGAAAAATCTTGTAGCTTATCGATTAGAATTAGAATTAGCCTAACTTAGACAAACAGCTAATCTATTAGCTAATCGATTAGCTAAACTGCTAATCGATTAGAATTAGCTACTGAAATTTGCTAATCGATTAGAATTAGAATTAGCAAAGCTTACAGTTAATCGATTAGAACTAGAATTAGCTGTTTGTCTAATCGATTAGCATCTAATCGATTATTTACCCATCTCTGTATTTCACACGCATTTGATTCTACAGAACCATTATATATAGTCAAAATCGATGCTACAAAGGACGCAATATAATGGTTGACCATACATGACTAGTAGACTTAACCGAAGATAAATATATATAGATCGATAACCTTTTGATACACGATTGACCATCTAACGCTCTGCTGCTCGCTGCAGCTATGCTTGTTTCCTGAGGAATGCTCGATTGTTCGGCACAGGTTCTCATAGTTAATTTTGAACATCGACGAGCCTGCTTGTTGTCGCAATCATAATAGATATTACACGCCTATTACAGAAAACTCCGCTACTGCCTTTTCTCTGATACTTACAGTCCCATACAAAAGATTATATTATAATCTTTTGTTATGACACAGCGTCGTTAAATATAAACTAATCAACCAAACCTATATAAAGGGCCGTGTTATGGTCGTCGTAGGCCCTGGACACGTTTGCATTCGTTGTCTAGTAGACCCCTGCTTTAGCTGCTAGTGTTAGTAACCAGTCATGAGTTAGTAATTCGTTTGTAATATAGGCCTACTAATATTGTAGGTATTTGCTTAAATTGCTTTCAGCTTTATTGTGTTTTGATAAACTGAAGCCTGATGAAGAAAATCTACACGCAGAAAAAGATTTCTGATTAGGCCTACTTCAACAAATATTTTTGTAATAATGTTTTTCTTTTTATAGTGAGGAATTATAAGAAATTCGACTCAACAAATTACAGTAGAAGGAAGTGGAGAAGTGGCACAGTTGTTAAGTAGCTCCACTGACGAAAATATCAAAAGTCCCCATAAATCCATGCTGTGCTCAAGCCGCCATCTTGGAAAATGGCGGCCTAAATTCGGTTTTTCGGCAGTAACTTCAGAGCCGTCACAACTGCGTACGGATTCTTGACCGGGCGACCGTTTATAGACACTCGCTGCCTTCTTTGACGGGATTGATGTCAGGGTCGTTCGCGCGCTGTCTAACCAACACATTGGTGGCGCTTCCACAGTAAATTCCCCGCAATGCTTAAGGAAAATAGTCCGCTCATCCATGTAGAAAATAATTAATATAATCCTCTAAAATAAAACCTTTCTTGTGGAATCATAGTTTCCCACAGAGTCAATCACAGTTCTTAAAGTCAGTCTGTATGCTGAGAAGTTATTATACACTGTTCAATAGGGTGGAGTGAAAACAAAATTTTTTGAGCAAACGTTTTCTAATAGTGATGGAAAGTTGCCAGTAGGCCTATGTTAGAGTAAGTTGTGTGCAAAATATTTTTGATTTTGCTTTATGTCTTCTGCCCTCTACCGGCGGTAATATTTTAATATGTGAAATTCGGTGGATAAACGTCAGTGTAGTGCATTTTTGCTTGAACTGTGGTCGAATCTTCAGATCTATCGGTCATATCAGATCAGGCAATTGCGGAAATCGCATCTGGTGTGATAGGCTACAGGATTGTGGAAGCGTAATGCCCAATGAGTGCAGCGACGTCATAACCAGGAACAAAATATTATTAGGAGAGAACGAAAGTGCGAAACTGCTAAAGTATATAGGTGTGCCAGTGTGACTGCGTTGATGCCCTTAGCATTTCACTCACAGCCACAGCTAAAGATAGAGGACTTTAAGCAGTTAGAAGAAAGCAGTTGGATAATTCAGAAGCAGTAAGCGTAGCACAATCGGGAGCCCATTCCAAGTGGATGGGCCAATAACCGAGGAGGCTTCACGCTGTCTGACCGAAGAGTTACCCGAGGGACCAGGAGCCCAATCAATCAATCAATCAATTTCGTTTATTCCGCCTGGCCGAAGAGTGCAGAGCTCGACAGGGACTCAGAGAGGCTATGTCAGATACCGGGCGACAGAGGTCGGACAGGTAGGACGGAGGAATACCATTGAGACACTGCAAGACAAGCGCTGCTGTCCTATAGGAAATATGTTGCGAGGCAGGAAGCCAGTTGAACACATCTCGCATGTAGGCAAAGACTGGAGCATGTTTTGGAATATGAGCAATAATCCGAGCAGCAGAACAAAGGGCCCGGCCAATGGGCCCTACTTAGCACAAATAGTAGTGACCAGCAAGAGCCAAGCAAAAATTATAAACTCTACTGGTGACAAAGGCGTGGTCACAGAGGCGAAAATCTGTACATAACTTTGGGGGGGGCAGATAAGCCTATGTCGGAACTTTGGGGAGACAGGCCCCCTCTGCCACACATTATTTACGCCACTGCGTGGACAAAGACCACAGAATCATCATAGGAAGACTATAAGAAAACACGCTAATGACGGAGCCGGTAGTGACCAAGATTTAAAATAGAAGAACACACTGGTTTTAGAGCTAAGGGGAGCTCCTTGTCACTCGGGCACACTCTTCGGTCAGACAACGTCGAGCTTTCAAAATTGTTGGCCCCTCCGATTACTGCCTCTGAATAATCCACCTGCTTTCTACTAATTGCTTAAGTCCTTGATCTCTAGCCGCGTCTGGGCAGGGCGTGCCTCTGATTAAGCACCTTATCAGGCGCTATATAAATTTCTGAAATGAATGAATGAACTCTGCGATGCAATTTTCCGTTCACCTTCTCGTGAACTAAGGTTATCCTTTAGACCGTTAAAAGAAATGCGAAGGGCATCAACACAGTCAGGGCAGAGCTTCGGCAGAGCTTCGGCAGAGCTTCGGCACTTCCTTCGTTCATCCTAAAGTTTGTTCCTGGTGATGACGTCGCTGCACTCATTGGGCATTACTCTTCCACAATCCTGTATCCTATCACACTAGAAGCGATTTCTGCAACTGCCTGATCCGATATGGCGGATCGATCTGAAGATTCGCCCACAGTTCAAGAAAAAAATGCACTACATTAACGTGTTCCACAGAATTTCACATATTAAAATATTACCGCCGGTAGAGGGCAGAAGACATAAAGGAAAATCAAAAATATTTTGCACACAACTTACTCTAACATATTGGCAACTTTCCATCACTATTAGAAAACGTTTGCTCAAAAAACATTTTATTCACTCCACCCTACTGTTCAAGAACCAAGATGTTGGAATTCTCTTCTTGTAGCTGTTTTGCTCAGTCACTTGTGCGATTTCGCACTCTGAGAAAGACTTAATTATTTAAAATTGTTTGCTCACCGTGGGGTGGAATGCCTCTTTCTTGGGCCATCTTGGCAAACTGATCTACTGGATGTTGACCTAATTAATTGGTTTTGGTGCGTCATCGGCTGATACCTTCTGCAACAGTTCCCAGCGAAATGTCTAACTGCTGCAGCTGCTGCTACTGCTGCTACTATACTACTACTACTCCTACTACTACTACTACTACTACTACTACTACTACTACTACTACTACTACTACTACTACTACTACTACTACTACTACTACTACTACTACTACTACTACTAGCACTTATTCTTCTTTGCATTCGTCTTCATTATACGAATTTTTCCTCATCAATTCTTCTTCTCCTCTTCCTTCTTTTAATTTTAACATCAATCATCTTCTTCTTCCTCATCGAATTCTTTTCTTCCTCGCATTATTCTTTTAATCCATAGCCATAATCCTATTTTTCGTTGCGGGACCGATTTAACCATTACGGCATAATTATGCTGTTCATCAACCTCATATCGAAAGCAAAAAAGCTTTCTAGGGAAACCATTTGAACGAGGCCTAAATGTAGCAGGTAGCCAGCCACATTCTAACGCCATTATTTTGTAACCGATTGTCCACAGCAGCGACCAAGGCAACAGAACCAGCTGATACTGCTTTGGATTGACAATTCTCGACCAGCAACTTTTCATTTTAAGTGAACACAGCCCAGATGTTGAAGTCTATGATTCACAGTCGTTGACTTTCAAGCATCAGTTTCATTTGGAAGGTCTTTAATTATGATCCGGTCGATATAAAGTCGTCGTCCAAGAATGCCTGCATTTATATATTTGATTGGAAAGGCAAATCTAACGAAATTATGAGAGTTGGTCTAGGTGGAAAATTAATCACACGATGGATAACTGGAGATGATGGTGGATACATTTCAGTCACACCAGAGGCAAATGTAATCCTGAGTGTTTGGGATAAAAGTCTACTAAAAGAATTCACAGCTGATGGAAAATTTCTGCGCGAGTTTCAGTTATTGTCAACCATAAGCGAACTCCACTTAGCTGTGAAACTTCCCAACGGTCATTATGTTGTAAGTCACGGAGATGGTAAAATGAGTCAGCATCGTGTTTGTTTAGTGGATGACAAAGGCGCAGTGGTTAAGTCGATAGGAGGAAAACAAGGTTCGTCCAATGGAGAGTTTTATAATCCGAACAACCTTGTTGTGGATGGGTCCTGGTTTATCCTAGTTGCTGATCAGAATAACAAGCGAGTTGATCTACTGAGTCCAGACTTAGAGTTTAAAAAAGAAGTTATTCAAGAAAGAGATGACCTAAGATATCCAGTGAGAATGGATTTGGATCAAACAAGTGGTCGACTGTTCGTTGCTGGTAAACTATCTGGAGAATCACACGGGTTGGAGAGACGGCAGAGTAATGGCCTCTGATTTCAAGATTCGAAAGTCTTCATGAACAAAGGTGTTCTGATCGAGTTGTTTAGTAATCGATGTTGAATGATAATGATATCAATCATATGATATCAATTGCGATCGCGTTGCTTAACTTTTGTGCAACTTCAGGATCCCAACGTGTTAAGTGGCATACAAGACAAGGCCACCTCTCGTTGAAGCTCCAGGCAGCTAACTAGCCTAACTTAGACTACTATGAATTGTGAAAGAACAAAGGAAGAATTGAAATTGATACCTTTCACTATGACCATGATGATGTGAAACTAAACATTACCTTTTGTGGCGTTAATCAAATAAGTCCTACCATTATTTCGCCTACTGTCGTAGCAATATGCCAAAGCGTTAATCAAGATGTGTTATTCGGTAGCATGCGGGGTCTGTCATCCAGCGATTGTGGGTGCGCTACTGCTTAGTGAACTCCATTTAGTTTCCAAACCAAACTGGACGAATTGTTCGTGTTTACTTATCTTAATTCTCGGACTTTGTTTTCCTCAGTGCACGTAAACGTCGAAATAAGCGCAATAAATGTTTATTAGTTAATGGATTAGAATTATGAGTGCATATTTTTTTTTGTACTTCGGCTTAACGACACTTTTTCATATCGTAGATGATTAGTGTCGGAGGCAGAAAGCAACCTCGTACTCCACGTTTATATTGCGACCGAGCCACCCGCAGTAAAGATACGAGAAATTTATCTCTGATAAACCGACCGACCGACCAGGAATCGAACCCGGGCCGCCGGCGTGGCGAGCGGGCTACCAACCCACTCGGCCACTCAGGATCTCTGTGCATATTTTTTGCTACGATCGTATAATTTATAGGCCTAATGTTGCGCTAAAGATATGAGGATTTCGTCAATAACCACATGCAAAATGTCTAAAATGTTTCTGAAGTAATTCCAAAACCATACCCAGGGATAACCCAATTATAGTATCATCTGACTGAACCCCCCCCCAGATTGCTAGCCTAAAACTGTCTGGTCCAAAGAAAATCTTTGGTCTGGCCTGAAAGCACAGCGCCGATGACTGCGGGAAATTCTGACCATGCAATAATATTTACAGTGTGAAATTCCCAGGATCAGGTAATGGTTATGTCATATAACTTAGTGAGTGCTGCCTTAGGCTTACAGCTGTAGGTCTAATATGCCATACGAACGGTGAAAGTTGCTCAAAATAATTTCTTCCGACGTCAACGGCCTTTTGCCATAAGATGTCGATAAACTCCATCCGCGTTTACAGTTCTACCAATCGTGATCGTAATCTCGAGATTTCTACAGCGTCCAAAAGGCGAACAGGCGCTCAGTCAAAACATAATCGAAAGGCGGGGTGAAATCGGTTCCAGGTCGAGGTCCAGAGGGTCATGCTGGCAGACAGTCAGGCGGCTAAGGTTGTTTATCATGCGACGGCGGGTTCGACTTCGTGTAACGACCCTGGGCAAGACGTTAGCACATTTGACATACGAAGATACACAACAGATAAAGTGATAGATAGACAGTGAGAGAAATAGCTTCCGGAAAAATGAGAGAGATACTGCGAGACAGAGAGGAGAAGAGAGAGAGGAGAGAAGGAGAGGGAGGGGAGGAATAGTGAGGGAGGACGGGAGAGGAGAGAAAAGAAAGAGCTGAGAGAGGGAGAGAGACACGCACAAAATAGAAATAGCTTGAGTGTAAAATGAGGGAGATATTGAGAGGGGAGAAAGGGAGGGAGGGTAGAGAGGGGAGGGAGGGAGAGAGCGAGAGAGGGAGAGAGAGACACACACAAAATAGAAATAGCTTGAGTGGAAAATGAGGGAGATAATGACAGAGACTGAAAGTGAGACAGAGGGAGCGACACAGAGAGAGATAGAGAGAGAGACACACAGAGTGAGAGGGAGGGGAGAAGGAAGGAAAGAGATAGAGCGACAGAAAGATACACACGCGCAAAATGTGGTGTGAGTAATGGAGATGAATAATGTATATAAGATACGGAGGTAGTTACTGTTCGTGATCGTGATCATGGACTCCATATTTCTATGGCGCCACTTAATCCTTTGGAGGTGAGGTGAAGCATTGTAACGTTTCAGGTGAGGTGGGGTATGACATACCCCAATACATATAATTACTTGCAAGACGCAAAATCAACTACATAACATAAATTGTGAACTAAACTATAGTTATGTAACCAATTATCGGCTAAACTGGTGATTTTCAGGAATAAATAACAGTTTTCAGTCATAATTGATATGGCCAGCGTGGTGGCGCTCAAAATCAAAGCGGCCTTTTGCAATGGCATCTTCGTGGCCCTCGAAACATGTAACAGTTGGGAACACGTGACATAATACCCGTAATAATGGATCAATTTTGCATCGATGCAACACTATATGCAGTAATATCTTATAATCGCACAATTTTTTCGGCACTGTGCCGTTACTTTTTTTAATTAATTAAAATCAATATGTATAAAAAAAATTATAATTTGACTTTAATATGCAAGAAATAAAAAAATGGCGTCCAAAAGTACCTGAAAGTGTCCTAAAGTGTCCGTATTTCACATTCATTAAGGTAGAGAAAAAATATCCAAGCTGGTTCTACGTTTTCCGTAGAAAAAGCAGCGTAGAATAGCTATGGGGTATGTCATACCCCACCTCACCTCCAAAGAGTTAAAGACTATGTGCAGGGCACCAGCTTATTCACGATGGCTGCATCGAGTCAGAAGGGTTGTCCAGAGAGATATCAAATTGGGATCCTAGTCTGGCTCCTACAGAAAGACCAGATTAGCTGCTAAAGCGGGTTTCGAATAGGTCGTGAATGGGTCAGGGTAGGAGTTTTGTACTAGGGTTCTTGTCCATCCTTCTTCACATTCATCTCAGCAAATGATGTCGCTAAAACAATACAATACAACTGCATTTGATATTGCTCTCATTCCGAAGATCAGAACTGCTCACATAATATATCACAGAACATCTATAGGGCTGAGCAAGTGTGCGTGATTTGCTCAAGGCATAGTAACTTCCTCGGGCGAGGTTCGAACCCGTACAGCCCGTGAAGCCGATCGGTCACCGTGCCACACACTGTCATGCTAAGCTTCATCCTCATTTCCTCATATACCCATCCTAAAGAAGCCGTCCAGTCATACAGACATCAGTCTTATTCATCTTTAAATATAAAAGTGAAAGTATCCAAAATTAAGGGACTTAATGAACGGCGCATATAGCATAACCACTCAAGTAGCCTAGATGAGCTGCGTATAAAGGTTACAAGATTTTGCCGCTTCGTGCAGTATGCTTTCAATTTAGTAACGGCTACGTGAACCGCACACCATTCTAATCAAAGACTCGAATCAGGCAGATAAGAACACTCCAAACGACAAGGTATTACTTTTACACATCAATGTTTCTGCTTAACCAATGACAGAGATAGCTATGATAATTAATTGGATGTGCTTATGATACAATTAACACTGTTAGTCTGCCAACGATCTTTGGACCTGGCTTGAAAGCGAAAATAGTAAACTTGATAGTGAAAGAAAAGGCGCAGATTAAAATGTCTATAGCCTAAAGTAGGTTATTGATTATAATCTTCAAATGTAAATTGTTTCGTACTGAATATTCTTATCAAGTTTTGAGATATTAACTTCAAGAATAAATTTATAATATATAGAAGAAATCGTAGGTCAACAGCCTGCGAGCCATAAAGTGGCCTGTAACCTACTTAATTAAGCCTATGCGAAGTACAAGCAGAACAGTCCATTAAGCTATTATAGGTGAGAGGCGACAATGAGTGTAAAGTGTTAGCTCCTTCACTTTCTTAGCCTAGGCCTTAGGCCAATGAAGATTGGTGACCAATCCTCTCCCTGCCGTCTGATCCTCCAACTGACTGTATGGCCAGCAAATTCATTTACTTTAGTTCACAGATGAAGTCGACACCAATTTCTGAATGATTAGTTATCATTGAACTCCACCAACTGTGTAAGACGTTAATGAGTGAATCACAAAGTCAAAATAACACAATGATGATATAAGTAATTATATAATAGCATTAGAATAAATCATAAATAGGGTTATTTGAAACAAAGTTAACCAAGTTTCACATCGGGCCACTTTGCTGCTTACAGAGGTGTCGTTTCAAGGATGCAAATACATCCTTTTATAGATCATTGATTGCTCTCAAAGACTATACAGTTAAACTGGACTGATATTCAGGTTGAGTGGATCAGATACTACTTCAAAGTTGTGATGTCAAATGGTTCTCTTTACCTGACTTTCAAGATATAGTGAATCAGTTTTTGTGATAAAGTGAACCAGCTCTTACTTGTACCAAACTGCATTGTATAAAGTGAACAAAATACAAACACAGCCTAAAAAGGATATATAAATCACAGCAGGTTGTAAACATTTGCTCTGATTTTAATAACTGACAACTTATAGCCTATTGAATTAAAAAGGTTGATCGTAAGACAGCTTTGTACCCGTGTTCAACAATAAATATCATGCAATCTATAAAAGATGCAAGAACTTCTGCACAATTTTAACTAACATTAGGGCTGTCATAGTGCAGAGAAAGAATGAACACTTAAAACACTATTGAAAACTTACATAGCCTACTATTTAACTCTTCAAATATACTCCTTTTCAGAAACTGGGCCATGCACTGATCCTAACGATTACTGCAAATGTCACAGTCATAGTAGGCTAATTCTTGTCAGTTATGGAAGCACAATCCTCATGTGCCCATTCTTTACACTTTCTGCACTGAATCCATGATTCATCATAGTCCTCACCACACACAAGACAGAAATACCTATTGTCTGCAGTACTGGCAGTTTTGAAGATGCTGCAGTTTTGACTTTATTTTTTCACCGAGAAGCCATTTAATCCATTTTTAGTTGCACACTCGTAAGCCAACTTTCTAACTTTTCCCCGTGTTAATGGGAACCCCATACGTGCCAACTCGGAGATTGTATCAGCAAGATCTTTCTCTGATGCAGGTGGAAGCACTGGGCAGCGGCCTGATTCATGTCTAAAACCTTTAACAGTGCCATGAACTCGTTGTCTAAAGGTGGAATAAGGCACATTCCAAGCACGTGCTACCTGCCAAACTGATGAACTTTCAGGTCTGTTTTGTGAAAGTTTAGACATGTAGGCCTACTCTTACAACGCCCCTTCCATATGGTGTGGGTCCCATGTATTAATTTTCTGTCCTTTTCGATTACCACGACTCACAGAAAGGATGGAATTTTGCTGGTCTCTCTTTCCTTTCTTATTTCTTTTCTTATGACTTGTTCCATGATGATGGAGTCTACCCATGGTGGTGCAAATAAATTCCAAGCGTAAACCTTAAAATGCAGAATGTTCAGTTTTTAGATAATAAACTGCTTAGGCTACTTGCATTAATTTCTTTACAATGTAGGCTTATTTTATTGTAGGCATAAGTCATAGGTTATCCCGTTTAGGCTTAGGCCTATCTATAATTCATTTGCCAGGTAATCAGATAAAGTGAACCACTGGTTCACTTTAGTATAACTCCTCTGGTTCACTTTATCAGTACGTGCAAGTAAAGTGAACCGCATGATAACAGTCAAATACCAGATCGCGTAATCGTTCAATAAGACAGTAACTGTAAACCAATTTCTTTTTATTCAATCCCATACCCAAATTCATATGGAAAAAAATTCGCCTGCATAGTGTAAAACCTATCGACGAAAACTGAGTTTTGTTATACCTCCTGTAAAAAGTGGGACACTTCAAAATTCTTAAATTTCTTCGACCTCCGAAACGTCTCTGTCTGCCATAATATGAAGTTGCTATGAAGTATTCAGAGAACCCGCTAACTTCGTAGCCAAAAGGTAATAGTAAGTAAAAACCGTCACCACGTGCATTTGGCATTAATAGCTGGCTGACCATACGATTTCTACCAGAATTGATTCACTCAACCTGATGGTTCACTTTGTCCGAAATGACCCTATTGTTAATAATAACAATGATGATGATGATGATGATGATGATGATGATGATGGTGGTGGTGGTGGTGGTGGTGGTGGTGGTGGTGGTGGTGGTGGCAGAGGCGGCCTTTGAGTCTTTGACAGCCTTAGACAATGTTGTGCTATAGGCGAGGACAAAATGCCGCCTCTTACTCATAAATGACATCGTTTTGACGGAAGTGACCATCATGCATTTCTCCGGAATTTGCCGCCCCTTGAAAATTTCCGCTCTAGGCAGCCGTCTATATTCGCCTATACCTAAAGACGGCTGTGGTGGTGGTAGTGATGGTGGTGGTGGTGATGATGATGATGATGATGACGACGACGACGACGACGATGATGATGATGATGATAATAATAATAATAATAATAATAATAAATAATAATAATAATATTGCTAATAGCAATAGGTGGCCTATGTAGGCCTACTTCATTTTGATGAACAATATTTATTTGTAATGTTTTTATAGCGCATCGGGATCATGGCGATGCTGCTGGGCGGTCTGGGCCTAGGCATTGTAGGCCTGTATACTGGCTGGAAGCTTTGGAACTCTCGTAAGTTTTAATTCTTTGGAAGCAATAGACATACAGTCATGTAGGTACCGCATATTGCGGCGCACCCAGGGCCGCATTAAGGGGGGTGCTCTGGGTGCTGCAGCACCGGGCCCGCAGTTTTGAGGGGCCCGCATTTTCAGAAGTGAATGTTTTAATGTGCTTGAACCAGGGCCGATGAGAGGGGAGACCCGGGGAGTCAGTGAGGGGTTGCTACCCGGGGCCCTGTTCCATGGCAGGGGCCCCTGGCAGGGACCTGGAAATGTCTAAAACATAGTTCAAACTGAAGAAACCTGTGGGTTTTGTTTTGGCCTAATGCAGGGGTCTCCAAAGTACGGCCCGCGGCCACATCCGGCCCGCTATAAGGCCTTTAATCTGGCCTGCGGAACTCTCCTTGAAGAAGCAAACTAAATTGGTAAAATTGAAAATTTTAACGCCGCTGTACTCTGACATGCATATTGCCAAAATCCATGTCGCTGCTTGTAAGGCACTGTGCCTGATATGCAATGACACCATTGCAGTGCTTAAAGAGTACAATATTCGGAGACATTATGAATCCAAGCATTCATCGCATTACTCAATAATTCACTGGACAGCTGCGCACAGAGAAGTTTTTCTTCGGAGTTTTGGCCCGTGGAGCTTTAGAAAGTCAGCAATGTGTTTCCCGATGGAAAACTTTGGAGACCCCTGGCCTAATGCAGTATGTAGGCCCTACATATATATTATGACGGATGCTTCATGAAACATGATACACAGTTCCACATAGGCATACATGTGTTTTGTCTATCTAGATCGCCTGGTTGGTCTAAGAATTTGACCCACAGTAGAAACGAACACAGTTGTACATGAAGATACCGCCCGGTACGCGTCAATATATATGCTACGGCCAAGGATAATTTTTTCGTTTTGCGTACAGGCACAGCCACTGCATACCCTTTACTATGCCTGTACCCATCCACGGATTCCTTGATTAGCTGGTCAACAGACTCATCACTCATAAGAATGATTTTGGATTGGCTGTTGGTGCAAAGTTAACTGATGCAGACAAATTTCGATTTCTAACTGAATTCTAGACTCCACCAGAATCGTATGCATGGTTAGCACTTCGCATTAAGAACCCCTCTGGTAAAATGATATTCCTAGCTACGTCGTTATAAAGGCTGTCAGACGATTTTGATTATTTCGGTCAAAACTTCTGTGGTCATATTATAGTTGAATTACTTGAATTTGATAAAGAATGTGTCTATCAGTATTTTGAGTTTCTAGAATTGACGGCCTAGAATTGATTCGGCTATTTGTTTTCTGGCAGGCATAGAATCTTTTTACTGGATGTAAATTTATTAATTGAAATTTGAGTTATTAGGCTATCAAAATGAATAATTCTTTAACTTAATGCTGGATGTAAGTTTCATAATAAAATTGATGCCAAATTACCAATATTTGATATTATATTCCATTAAGTTGATGATGAATTAGAAGATAAATTATCATAAGAACTCTGGAGCTTAATAAGCAAAGACAGATTAGTGAAAGTCAGGAATACAAACGAGAGACAGACGCTTCTTCAAAGTCTTGCATTTTCAATTTCATAAAAAGCGAATGATGCAGCAAATCGTTTACTGACAATATCTTTACTAGTATGTATATACAATAGTAGAAGTCTAAGAAGTGATTTGAAGATCATGGTACAGAGCGAGATGTGCAGATAGTAATGTAACGTTAATTGTATAGGCCTATTGTGTCTTTAGGCAGTTAATAAAAGTATACTCATTAGTAAGCATGCTATAAATATGTGCGTGGTGGACCGGTTGTTGTCAGAGGTGACCTTCGTCAGAGGGGGGGGCCCACACTATTACCACAGCACCGGGCCCGCACTAGCCTTAATACGGCCCTGGGCGCATCATTAGGTCTATTCGGAATGACAAGGACGTATCGTATAATTAGAAAGTTTTGGATACGTCCTTGTTATTATTTATTTATTTAAAATTTATTATTATTTTATTAGTGTGCGACACGATATGCTGTATTCGGCGATGCGATAGGCCTATTATAGGTTGCAGGTTCGAACTCGCTCAGTGGACTCGTCGCAAAGACCACAAAAATTGTGCTGCAACAATTAACTTGAGCCTCGCATTCAGGCTTGTTGAACTTTAGCGTGTAATTCGTTTTTCTGGTCACAAACTCAGTTTGAGCGTAGCTGAGTCAGCGATGCGACGCCAAAGTGTTCTGACTTGCGCTTTCTTTATGCTTTGTGACGACCGAAGGCTAAGGTATGGTCAGATCCTTCTCCCCGATTCTAATCCAAGTGGTCCAGTCGCAGTATGCTCCAGTCCTTTTCGGGGCATTCCCATGTCAGTCGATCGACAGGGATTTCCGGCGGTCCTTGTTTTCTGAAGCGCTTGCGACACGTGTGCCCATAAAGTTGCAGTCTGTTTATCCGGACTGTGACCTGGACGGGTTCTGTCGCCATTCATCTCCTGATTTCCATATTGTTGACATGGTCTATATAGGGCAGGGATGGCGAACCTATGGCACGCGTGCCCAAAGCGGCACGCGCTCAAATTTATTGAGCACACGGCAGGTGAAGCGTCTCCCTAAATTTAAAACTTAGAAATGCAAATCACTGAAGGAATCCACACTTTCTTTTATGAAGGACTTTATTGTAACACCATTCTAAACTCATCTTTAAAATAATGCCTTTTCATTCATTTTTGCCACGCTTTGTCAATTAGAACCTACATGAAAACAAACAATTACATGCGGAAAAATTCTCAGAGGCACCCGACGGTATTTTAAAAATATTTTAGCGGCATTTTGGCACGCACGTAAAAAGGTTTGCCATCTCTGATATAGGGAATCGGCTAAATAGCCTAAATTATGTTTTGATACATTGCACGTGAGTCTGTTTTAGTTATGATGTCGCTATTTTGTATTGAAACAATTCACATAGTGTTGGAATCAGGACAGTAGGTAGAAGATAAAGATGGTATCATAGCAATACAGAGAGTTATTTAAATGTTTATTTACTAAGGAGGTCGCGGCAACGAGGAAGCAGAGAATGAAGAGACCGAGACACCAAATTCGCAAGAGAACCTCACACAGGACGCCAACCTGAACTGGGAACACAACGTGCAGCAAGGTGTGGAAAGTTCAAGAGAGGAATCCGAAAAAGGAGCTGATTAGTGTTGTTACTAGATTAATACATTTCTAATGTATGAATACATTTCTAATATAGAACTGTCATTGTAAGCTAAACTCTAGGGGCATAGACAGTAATGAGACGCTAGCTATATCTATTTCTTACCTGATACTGATAGGCCTATTTCTATTGTAAGTTGATGACTCACTGCAGTGCATAACGGAACCAAATGATGCACAAATATTCAAAATATAATATTACCTCGAGTAGGGCTATTTGAATTTTTGAACTCCCTACATTGATTATAACCAGACCTTTGAAAATATAGCTGCATATCTGCTCTTTGGTTAAATTTTATCCACCATAAAGCATCTATAGGCTAATAATAATTATGATAAAGTATTATTTTCATATGGACATTAACTTTACAGTATTCATAATTTTTTTTAACAGAGATAGACTTCGAGACGATTCCAACATTTTTTAAGACAATCAGAACAAAAGCAGCGAAACCTCATTGTCATCGTTATCATCATCATAATTATCCTGATACGCATTATTTGATTAATAACAATAGGGATAAATTCAGAATGAACAATAATTCAGAAAGGTTTTCAGTATAATTCTTTACACTGCAATTCAAAGCAGCAAAACAGCTGATGAGCAATCTCAATGGAAAATCTCAATTCAAAACCGGGAAGATTGCATTTCTACCTTTGATGATTCATAACATTTCCAACAATGGTCATCTGTTTTGAGGGGAGTATTAGTGGGTCAACAGCTCCTTACAGCAACCCTATTCACTAAGTTAACTACACAACGATTACACAAGGAGCATATTATAAAAAGGAAAGCTCCAATGTCCCCAGTGGAATGTGAGGTGGTGCTCATTTCCCACTCCCTTCAACCCACACTGGACGAATCCCAAGGATCTCTAAACATGGGGCCAGCACATCGCAAGACTTGCCTTCTAATTCCAAGCTTATGCAGCTACCTAATTATACCACTTGGTAACAGAGGCTCAAGTGAGCAAACAACTTGCCCACGGGATATTACACAGAATGCTCACCGCTCGGGTGTGAACTGTGAACCACAACCTTTGGATTGCAGACTTGGCATGCTAACCGAATAAACCACCATGTGTCAGTGTCACGCAAACACAAATACTCCATCAAATATATATATATATATATATATAGCAGTATATATATATATATATATATATATATATATCCTTCAGGCTTGAATCCCTCCTAGCACTGGGCCAGCAGAAGGGTCAGCCACTCTATCAAATACTCCATCAAATATCTGACAGATGTAAACTGGAAGTTCTCTTGCTCACGCGTCAACATTACAACATGAATTCTCAAAAATGGGGACGTGGAACTCAAATCAAATTCAGCTTAGAAAATCACCCAATTATAGCACAATTTTTGTATAACAGTGCCCCAAAGGCCCAGGGTTAGATAACTTGATGCCTAATAATAAATAGAGTTGCACTAGTCGCAGTTCATCTGTTGGATAGAATATTAAACACATTACAGGTAAAAGACTCAAGATTAACTATTCTGGCACAACTGCAACTTGATCATATCTCGACCACAATTAAAATAAAATGCATAAAATCTGGCTCCTTCCTCCTGCCATCCTCCTTCCCTCTTCGTGTGCTTATTTTTCTTTATCTTGCTTTCTTGTTCTTTCTCCTATTCTTCTTCCTCCCCTCCTCCTCATCCTCCTACTTCTCTTCGTCTTCCTCCTCTTTCTTCGGCGCAATACTCCTGACGACGCAATCGCTCTTGGAAACGTACCGTACTGACCTAGCGCTATTGCGGACAATTATCACGGACTGGAGCGACCGCTGCAGGTACGCTGGGACGTCATAAAACCGGATTAAACTGGTCTGTGGGGGAGATAGAGGGACGACGCTAATATTTGCAGAGGGGTGATCGATTGCGGAAGATATACTCTCAGGGAATTGGATTGGGAGAAGAGAGCGTATTGACAAAGAGCGGGAGGAAGAGGGGAAGAAGGGTACATTAGGAAGGAAGACAATGCAGGGGGAAGAAGGGGCACTAGGAAGGAAAACATTGCAGATGGAAGAAGGGGCGCCAGGAACGAAGACATTGCAGAGGGAAGAGGGATGGCGGACAGAAAGATGGATGGACGGAAGAATGGATGAATGGACCACCGGAAGGACGGACGGAGAGCAGGAAGGAAACTGGCTGGAAGAAGCGAGAGGAATATAAATTAAGCGTTGAGGTCTTGCCAGGTCAAGGACGTCAAGGACGTAAAGAGAAGGTTAAGTGAGGTCAAGCCAGGTACAGCAAGGTTAGGTGTCAGGTATGGAAAGGTCAGATAAGGTCAGGTAAGGCAAGGTCACTTAAGGTAATGCAAGGTCACGTAAGGCAAGCTGAAGTAAAATATATTAAGCTAAGGTAAGGTCAGATAGCACCAGTTATAATAAGGTTGGTTAAGGAGACAAATAATNCTCGCCTCCAATCTGTTTGGCGGGCGTTGCTGTCAGCCCCGGAACGAGAATCGTGTGCGGAAGAACGGGAATAGGGAAGTCCAGCTGATGATCATGCTCCCAAAGGAAGAGGAGTGATCTTTTCGATAGTTCACCCCAATCTGCAACGGGGCCCTGCGTGTATGTGTCCAACAGGGTTCGGTTACGACCGGCAGGAACAAGCTGTAAAACTTCATAGGCCATCACGTGACTTAGTAAGCTCTTAAGTCGGTCCCAGAAGTTCATCGGATACGAGAACGTAAAGAGACCAGGTATCGGTATGAAACTTGGCAACGCTGGTGACCTTATGGTCCGAGGAACGAAAACGGCGGAGATTGAGACGTAGGGGATGCTGAGGTTGTGGGGAAGGATTTGCGGGCAAGGATAAACACCAAATCTGTCGGCGATAGCCAAGTCAAACCTGAGCGCTTTCACGTGAGCTACAAATTTTTCGTCCTCCATCATGTAGGTGCAGTCCCGGTTGATCAACGTCATTTCCATATGGAGTTCTTCCAACTTGTCGTGCGACACAAAAACAGTGTGTGCAATGAATCGTTCATACTCTTCCGCAAAGAACTCCATACCCGTACCGGGTACGCTATAAGAAATAACGTACGTGTACGCCCGTGTCCCGCTCAAGTGCCTCTGGTGCTGGGTACGTAGAACCGAGTGCTATGTAAACTTGGTGGCCACGAGATATTAGTTCAGCCGCTGCACCAAGTTGCTCCAATACGTGGCTACGCTGTTGCATTGGAATGAACAGTAGCCGTGAGGAAGAGACCACATTCAGAACACACAGCAATATATGTAGTATATATATATCTTCTGTATGCATGTATCTATGCATGTTAAAGACACTGTGTCACTAAACTACCACAGCAGATAGATTGAATGTCTAAACTGCCTGGCAATTATCATTCACAGCAGGATGTATGAGCAATGCCCATTGTGTAGATTGTTAAGTGTTGACAAACCTGCTCTTAGTGACCACCAGCACATACACATCAACAGTTCTGAGATGATATTAATCTCGTTTGGCTTGCCTTAAAGGTTCATTAATATAACAAACCTTTCACAATTGGTTACATCCAAAACAAGACAGACTTTAAGTTCAATTCCATTTGCAATGCTTAGTGAAAGCTAGCATCACCTAGACACACACATAGATGCATGTATGTCGTCGAACATACATATATATAATTATATACATACATACACTCTTATATGCATACATACACATGCTTACACACACAGACACACTTACATACATACATACATACACAAATGCATGCACACATACTTGCACACATACATTCATACATCACACCATTTATCATAAACGAAAAAGGTAATTTCCAGAGCAGTTCCACAACAAACAACTGGTGATCATGCAACATAAAGACAAGTTACACACTGAAATTACCTGTGATCAAGGGCTGACGTTCTTCATCTTCATTGTCTAGATAAACAAAGGAACATCGGAGTAAACAGATAAGCTTAGGTTGATATGCATCAGTCAGTCTGTCATATCAGTCCATCGTTATATGGAATAATCTGCTTTGTAGCATGTGACTTGAGCTTCTTGGCTTTCTGTTTGCCTCCGTTCTACAAGCATCTGAAACCAGTCTATTCACCTATTCATGGTTTTGTTTCAAAAGTGGTCAGTACCTATGTGGTGCTATATAAATGTTGAAACACAACGACTCCACTTACAATTGATTCACAGGATATTACATGTAGGGTCTATGAGCGCTTAAATGCACCACTGCAAGCAAAGAAGCACATCCACTGACAAACATATTGAAACAAGGCTAACAGAAGTTGAATGTAAATCTTAAGATCTCTCACTGTACAGATTAATCTCTATTAAGTCTAGAACTTTTACTATTCTAAATTTATGAGATGGGGAGATGGTTGAATGGCAACACGCTGGCACGAAGATCAGATGGACATGGGTTCGGTACCTGCTAGCCCCATAAGGGTAACTCAGTCTTCCATTCCCTAGATCACGATGGTAAAATGAGCAGGACAGATGGGCGCCTTGCAAGCTGCCATACAGTTAAATTCAATTCCTGTTAAATTCTTGCTATCATCTGTAACTACTGTGTCATGTAACTGTGCCGCATACTTGTCAGTTTGAATTAATAAACGAATATTATTATTACTATGATAATTATTAACAAGGCATAGATAGTTGTTATTATAGTGACAACAGATATATGTTATAGAAATACCTGCTATGTCTGCAGCACACATCTCTACTATTCAAACAATTAACCATTATCATCCTTAGCTACTATGAAGGCAATTTACAAGGGTTTATGGTAACTTCATTAAGAGCTAATCTCTTGTCTTAGTGGACTGATCTTCTGCATATCGAACTGATTATGACTTGGCTTTGGTGAACCATCAGTTAATGTCATGTGCATTAGACACTCGCACGACAGAAATTACTAATAAGGCCTACACTTTTATAATTTTTGATCTTAATGACAATCAACATTGTTTTGATCAGCACAAATTATCTGCTCTAAAAAGCCATTGCTATATAAATTCTTGTTCGTTAGAGTCAATGCATTTTCTTATGGATATTTGTATCTACATGACAAAGAAAGAGTCTAACCATTTCCTCTGCACAGCCGACTGCAGATGGCACAACCAGCGATGACGACAACAATTGGAAAGATAAGAACAGTTGATATAAGCGCCGCTGAATCCAGGTTGACATCTAACAATAGCAGGAACAACAAAAACTAATTAGTTATTCTTCAGTAGCTTTAATTTGGTAATTAATATATCTAACAATCGATAAGTATTATAATCACTTGCAAGTTTTCTGTGTAGTTGCTGTTTAATGACACTGTCATAACAAAGATGATTAGCATCGCCCTCCCCTTTCTCCAGACTTAGGACTGGCATTATTTGTATGCATCAGCCAGGTCCATTATAAATGTAAATGTAATACGTTTTTCTGTAGATACCGTTTGGCCTCGCGCCCCTGTTCATTTTTCAAGGAATTGATCGGGCGAGATCCCACATCACTTCACGGATGTGTACCACGACATTTAAGGTCCCTGTGCACAAACCATTGTACCCCCCTCTAGGATTATGTCCGTGTTAACTACTTTTATTAACACTTTCAACTAAAGCCTCAGGTCTAAAGTTGCGGGTTTGACTTGATATAGCGCCGACTTTAGCGCTGGTCTCCTTGACGCGGTTTTTTGTGGCCCAATAAATTGTCACGATTTACATTTTACATTAGATAATTATCAGCATGCCAACATGGAGATCATAAAGGACTCATGCCTCCATAATTATGGGACCCTAAGGGTGCCATACTGGTTCCACCTAATGCCCAGGGAAATTCTGGAGGGGTACTAGGTCGCTCACATGACTTTCTTGAAGCTGTCCTAAATTTAGCTACACTCCACTGTGCAGGCTTAGGCAAACGAAAAATGTGTAAACATTACCGCTTTCTCCCATCATAACTGTTTAGAAATCACCAGGAATCAACTCCATAAAAAGCCTAACGGAAAACGGCTTAACTGAAACAAATCCTAACACTATTACAATAACAGTATGGTCAAAATCCAACGCTCTTTACTCCTTGAAACCACCACTCTACGTATTCGGCCCAATGAGTTGAGCCACCATGCAGAGCGTGCAAACACAAAACACTTCACCCACGCGTGCACACCCGCGCTGGCCGCGCACCTTGCATTGGATGGAGGCCACAGATACATTATGCAGACTACCTTTGGGCGTCGCACGCTCCGCCCCCAGCTAAAAATAGACCGTGCGAAAACTAACCATCATGTGACTTATTATTATTGCGGTTTCACGTGACCGCTATTATGTCATTTCATTGTTTACAGAATTCCTACGACGGTCTTCGAAAGCGATTATGTCTCAGCAGTAATTACAAACCACGTGACTCCTTATTAAATGCACCGAACCGTCACGTGATGCTCTAAAAACAGTTAGCGGAATTCATTCTTAATGAGGTGAAGGTCGGTTCTAAATAAAAACTAACCATCATGTGACAAAGGTAGCGGTATTTCTGTTACCAGAGAAAATTCTGTATCCGGGACATAATGAAAAAGACATTAAATGCAAGGTCACCGCTAATTATCCATAGGCCCTACAAGAAACACGCAGTACTTTAACGGTTAGCAACCCATGAATGGGAGATTGAAACCATAGTAGCAAGATGTTTTGAGACTTATGGTCCAACTGTGGCTGACCGTTGTTTGAAGGTCAGGCAGATAAAAAGAGGATGGATCACCAAAACCTGAGGTTAGGAAAACATATAGCCTATGGGATTAGCTTAACTGACTCGAAGAAGGCGTATTGTACGGCCTATTTGGAGGGTGGGTGTTGGTTGCCTTAGGGGAGAGTGGAGGACGGGAGATAGACAGAAAGAGGAGAGGTAGGCCTAGGGAGGGAGGGATAAGGAAGGAGGGAAGGAAGAGAGAAGATTCGACAAGAGAGGAGAGGGAAGTGGATAAAAGGACAGCGAGAGAGAAGAGAGGAAGGGAGAAAATGGCGGATGGAAGGATAGAGCAAGATGTCGAGAGAGAAAGGGGAAGAAAATTGGGTCAGTTCAGCCACGGACCCCTGAATAAGGCGATCTGTGGTTCAGCTCAGAGTTGAAACTCGATAGACCTGTTTTTCTGTACACAACATCTATCAATATCGAACGTAAAGAAGAATCCTTTGGTTGCCGCTAAGTGGGGGTGGTGGGGGTGGTGGATCAACCAGAGTGGAAGCTAGGCAGTGGCGTAACGAGGGGTGGCAGGGGGCGGCCGCCCCGGGCGCAGGACGGGGGCGCAAAATCAGGCTTGAAAATAGGTTTTTTGTGTAAGAAATCAGGCACGAATAGTGAAAAAGTAACTTACTTTTGTACATGAGTTTAGCACTTGGAAGGGGGCGAGGGCGGCACAAAGTGAGATCTAACAATAAAAAATACGGAAAAGCAAAAAAAAAGGTCATCAGAAATTTTGGCGGAACTAACAAAGAAAATTTTCAGAAAATTCTTGCCCCCGGGCGCACGAACCTCTAGTTACGCCACTGAAGCTAGGTCAAGTAGGCCTAAACGATGGATTCACGAAATTGAAAGTTTTAAGTTGTCGCTCGAAAGATGAGACTCGTGCACTTTCTTCTGGACATAAGCGCTTATTGTCTTTATGAGAAAACTATTGAAATTTAGCCTTCGCAGGACCAAAACATTTTACGACACGTCGAGGTCCAAGGGGGTTATTTTTTACCCCATTAAAATTTGTAATATCTCAGCTAACAGATAAGCTAAAGTAACAAATGAAGTATTGAATATAATAGTTTCAAGGTCAAGGAATCCATTTATCGTAGTTCCATAAGTGTGCGAATGTTACTTTCCAAGGTGGCGGCCAACATGGCCGCCAAACCAAAAATAAATGTATATCTCAGCTCATAGTTAAGTTACCATAACAAATAGAGTGTCTAATTAAATAGATTCAAGATAAGCGCATCGATTTCTTGTAGTGCCAATTGTGCGCGTGTGTTACTTTCTAAGATGGTGGCCAATATGGCCGCCATCACAAACAAAATGTATATCTCAGATGATAGGCAAGCGACAAATAAAGTGTAATGAATTTAATAATTTTAAGGTCAATCAATCGATTTTTCATAGTAGTAATAGTGTGGGAATGCTACTATCCAAGATGGCGGAGAAAATGGCCGCCAATATTCAGAAATATAATATATCTCAGATCAAAATAAGCTACAATAACAAATGAAGTATCAAATTTAATAGTTCCAAGATTAAGGTATCGATTTATCGAAGTGGAAATAGTATGGGAACGTTACTATCCAAGATTATTGCGGTAATACCGCGGTAATGGGGTTTATTCTCGCGATAATACCGCGGTAATGGGGAATGAGCTGGCAAGAAACCCGGGTGATGTTAAGAACTTGAGAACTGAGATTTTCTTATTTCCTGAAGCCTTCTAGTCAGAAATGGTCAAGACTTGGTTAATGCAAACTGTCGATAAGATAATAACAGACTAATGCAGTCAGCAATACAAATAGCTTTGTAAGCTATAATATGTTATTTTTAAATTTCAATTGGTGTAAACTTTTGCGGGGAATGTGATGTCGTCTTGCGGGGATGGGGTGGGGATGGGGAGAAAACCTGCGGGGATGGGGCGGGGATGGGACAAACCCTGCGGGGATGGGGCAGGGATGGGGAAGACTTACTTGTTGCGGGGCGGGCATGGGGACGAGATTGTCTCCCCATGTCACTCTCTATTCAACACTTTATTTATGCTTTTAAGTTACTTCTGAGCTCAGATATTTAACAAATATAGTTTCCATATGTATGAAAAAATAACGACGTCGAGGACCAAAAGGGGTACATTTTTACCCCAGGACATACCCCATGACATTTTGGACTTAAATATCTTTTCCCCACAACATGACATCATGGTGGTTATGCTGTCAGAATATGTCTGGGGTCTTAACTTGTAAACACATGAAACGTCAATGTTTAACTCCTTACAGTTGCTCCGCAATCAACATCGAAAAACCGCTGGGGTAATTATTTACCCCGCTTGGTCCTGCGAAGGTTAAGATCTCACAAAATAAATATACGTCTTTAAAAATTAAGTTAGCCGCCTTCGAGCCGCTCCTGGACAGTGCCGACAACGGCGGCCGCATCCCTCGCAGCTCTCTAGGCCTACATATATGGCGCTGGTTACCAACACGATGGCATAAAGTTGCAGCTGAATAAGAAACTGACACCTCGTTTTCAGTATAGACACACAATGCTCACATGTAAACGCACTTAGGCCTATTGGCCTACTGTTCGCTTTGTATTTATAGGGGAAATTGCTTCATTGTTTTAGAATATCCCGCATTTAGATGTATCCCCCCACCCAGTCTGAATGTTGCTTTTATACGTATAGTTGTTAAAATGTTTCCAATACAGTCTTCGAGAAATGCGTAACGGTCAGTGACTGGTTGGGTCATTCATTCGCTCGTTCGTTTGTTCATTCGTTGATTATTTTGTTGGATCTGGAACCGATTTCACGACTCGCCTATCTATAATGTTTTGCTCAAGCCAAGCGCCTGTAAACAAACTGGTTCCCGCGATTTTCCTTTTTTGGGGCGCTTTCATATTACGACTACTATTAATTAACCCTAGGGCTATCAAGCTTTTTTTGTAACACTGGCTACCAAGGGGGGTGGTTACCACCCCTTCTGGATTTCGTGTTTGGTTTTACATATCATTACTTGTAATATAGCATTGGATTCACCATTCATTTCTGCACAGAATGGTGTATTTAGTTGTACATTATGTGAATGCACCTCGAAATTACATCACTTTTAACAACGGAACCCATTAATTAGCAATATTGTATATTATTGCGTACATTTTGTACTTTTTGGATAAACAAATATAAGATTATGTGTGTTTTGAAACTAATCTGTGTATAAAAGATACACACAATCATCACTACACATGTTTATATAGTATAAATGTACATCCATACATATATATCCATACATATATATCGGTTTACGTTGTAATGCTGTATTCAGCCATTTTCACACAGATTACGGGTATTATTATTTATTTTGATCACTTCCGGTATTCAAAAGACAAAGATATAGGTATGCAAATGAAGCCCTGCATTCCCTCTAAAGAATGCTATCTTTGTTTCTCTTCCATGATGACAAATGAATACGCTACAGACAAAAACTAAGGGGGAGTGCTTCCATTCAGCCATTTTTCACGCATATTACGCGTATTATTATTTATTTTGAGCACTTCCGGTTGTCTCAGGTCAACTCAGTGACCATAGAAATGTAGCCCCGCATTCCCTCTATAGAGTGGTATAATTTGTGTCTCTTAATATTAAATGACGGATAAGATATAGTCGAAAATCTAGGGGGGGGGTGGTATCCACCCCCCTCTGGTGCCTCGGGTATATTGGGTATAACTTTTGAACGGTGTGAGATATCATCTCACATTTTACCTCAAAACGTGTGTAAATGAACCCCCTACAGCTGCCTAAAAGGTCAAATTTTTATTCCATACGGAAAAAGTTTGAGATGAAAAAAACCTGGGGGGTGGCAACCACCCCCCTTGGTAGCCCGAGGGTTAACGAGCTTGCTCTACTGTGAAATCACCTAACGAGTTTTTAAATTTCCTTCTGGTAATTAATTAATTACGTAATTTAATAATTAATTCCCTATCCACCAGTGATGTGGTCGCAAGACCGTGGTCTTGTTTTCAAGACGGTCTCGAGACCTAGACCACGGTCTCGAGACCGAAAAAACAAACGCGGTCGTGGTCTCGAATCTACCGGTCTTGGTCTTGGCCTCGGTCTTTAAATGTGCGGTCTTGGTCTTAAAGGTGTGGTCTTGGTCTTTGGCGCCTGGTCTCGGTGGATTGTTAAATATTGTTGTCGATATTTGCCGGTTTTTGGAGGTGATGCTCATTCAGGGACTTCTGAATTCATGCGACGATCCGCCAAGGACAAAGCGAGAACCGAGGGGGAAGGCCTACCTCGTTGTTGGCTTCTTATCAGAAACCACAAGAAACGTTGAGGCACAGTTAAGTCTGGTGCAATTTTTCGAGGCAATATCAGTTTTTGGTCAAGCATTGTGGATCAAGGATTTGGTGGACTTACCAGAAACGTTTTCTGTATCCCAGCAACATTTGGATCTGTTGAGAGTGTTTAGCTGCAGTGGACTTTTTAATGAGACCTCAAAGGGCAAGACTTAGGGACAAAATCCTGTGTGATCTAGTATTTATAGAGTGTAATAAACATCTGACTTGAATGATGGGAATATGCAACATTGCAACTGAGAATTGCAGTATGGTCTTGAGACTGCTGACTTGGACAACGTGGTCTTGATCTCGGTCTTGGACTGCGTGGTCTTGGTCTCGGTCTTGGTCTTGAGGCACGCGGTCTTGGTCTCGGTATTGGACCACGCGGTCTTGGTCTCGGTCGTGGTCTTGGACCATGCGGTCTCGGTCTCGGTCTTGGTCTTAGAGTTTTGGTCTTGTGCACAACACTGCTATCCACTCATTCACTCATGGTCTCATTTATTGTTTCAATGACCATATATAGCGTTTTAATCAATGGAGACGCGACCGGACACTGTTATAGATCCTAGTGAAGCCCATGTTAATTTCAAATACAATTGCATTGATGCGAAGTGAACATGTGAACACCAGTCATAATAATAATTATGGTCTATCTGGCTTCAGCTATGCACTTAACTGTTAGCTGTACACACATTCAAGCAGTGTTTCCGTTAACGCCCAAATGGCCGTTTTTACGTCCGTAAAAACGTCCAAAACGTCCACATTTTTCGGTGTGATAGCCGAAAGAAATTCCAGGTAAGATGTAAATACGTCCTCTTTTTGAACTCTAACGGAAACACTGCATTCAGGCTGTATAACCCATCCGCTGTAGGATAGGGCCTTGGTTGCAACTCTTCAACACTACATCGCAATTAACCTAGCCCCTATAGGCCTAGACTAGATCCGCTGATCCAAATTGTAAGTCTTAATTGTAATTGAAAATTGGTATAGCGCCGCTTCATAGAAACTCATCAGAGACTAGATGTAATTGAGAAAATAAAGTTCGTTAGTTATGCAGCTGCAGTGTTCAGAGAGCGTGAAAAGTCTAGAGTTGCCGCTAGCCCGCCCGAAGGATTTCAATTCATTCGACAGATGGCGAAACGTTCAGAGTAACTGTTCTCGAACTGCATTGCGTCGAGCAATAATTATTATGTCAGGCGATATACAGGATGAACTAAAGCAAACGTCATCATATGACATCTACGTAGTGTAATTGCTTTTGATTAGCCTGAGTAACTGTTGACTTAGACAGTTAGACTCATGTACGTGGCTCTGAAGAAATATCGGTAGGCCTATTTGTGACATTTGACCTATGAACAAAAGCGTTGGACACGAATTTGATTTACTGCAGTTCCCGCTTTTGGGCGATGTGACTGAGTAGTTCTGGTTCAAACTTCACAAATTGCTGAAGATAGGCTAGCTGATTCACTAGCACTCAATCAACAGAAATATGATTAGGCAGGAAAGCTTGTTTGTCGCAGAAAATGTTTTAAATATGATGGTAAGGGGAGATACATGAAAGGTGTTGGCTTTCACTGATCAATTCTATAATAGTATAGATAGGAACAAGACAGTGTTTTTGTAAAAGTAATTATTCATTAAAATTTGCTTAGCAATAGCCTACATCTCGTTGTAGATCATCTACCAAGAGGATACTGGATCAATCACTTAACTTCACGTACAATTGGTGGAAAGCAATACATGAACGGTAGTTGATTTTCACAATTTTCACATTACCGGTATGTTGAACAATAAATGACCCACAAACTTGTGACACATTAACATCGTGTTAAGCCGTCTCTCTTAAAAACAAAACTGCTGTTAGGTCTAAAGCAGAAAGCATATTAGTTCATGGCTGCTAATACAAATATTGACATCAAAGTCAAGAAGTGAAACATCTTTGCCGATATATTTGTTCAGTCGTTATTGTAGCCACATAATAAAAGACAACACTTAGACGAATTGCGTCTTAGAATCGTTCAATAGACCGTTGTCTTTCGACGATTTAAGATGATTTAAGGAGATTGACGAATCTTGAAATCAATGGCCTTTACTCTTCCGTCTCTCCAACCTTTGTGATCCTGAAGATAGTCGTTATCAGCAACGAACTGTCGACCATTTGTGCGATCCAAATCCATTCTCACTGGATATCTTAGGTCATGTCTTTCTTGAATAACTTCATTTTTAAACTCTAAATCTGGACTCAGTAGAACAACTCGCCTATTATTCTGATCAGCAACTAGGATAAACCCAGACCCATCCACAACCAGGTAGTTCGGATTATAAAACTCTCCATTGGACGAACCTTGCTTTCCTCCTATTGACTTAAGCACAGCGCCTTTTTCATCCACTAAACAAACACGGTGCTCACTCATTTCGTCCTCTCCTTGACTGATCATAAAATGACCATTTGACAGTTTTATAGCTAAGCGTAGTTCACTTATACTTGCGGATAGCTGAATTTCACGAAGAAGCTCTCCATCAGCTGTAAATTCCTTCAGTAGGCTTTTATCCCAAACACTCAAAATTACGTTAGCTTCCCGGGTAACTGAAATGTATCCACCGTCATCTCCCGTCTTCCATTTTGTGATCAGTTTTCCATCTGAGGCAACCCTTAGAATTTCGGGTGACTCTCCTTTCCAGTCAAATATGTAAATGCAGTAATGCTTGGAACTCGACTTTATATCGACTGGATCAAAAAGACCGTCCAAATGAAACTGATGCTTGAAAGTCAACGACTGTGAATCATAAACTTCAACATCTGGGCTGTGTTCGTTTATGATAAACAGTTCCCCGTTGAGAACTGTTAGTCCAAATATCGCTTTGCTATCTTTTTTTGCAGCTTTAGTTCTGATTGTCTTAGCAAATGTTGGAATCGTCTCGAAGTCTATCTCTGTTAAAACAATTACAAATAGTCCTACTGTAAAGTTTATAAGTCCATATGAAAATAATACGTTATCATAATTATTACCTACATGTATACCTACTTTATGGCGGATACAATTTAACAAAATAGCAGATATGCAAATATATATTTATGGGTCTGGTTATTTTAATTGTAGCGGTTAAAAAATTCAGATACCCGTGGTAATATATTTTGAATTGCGCTCCTTTATATATACTGCAGTTAGTCACAAACTTACAATTGGAATAGGCCTATTAGGTGATGAATAGATTATATCTAACGTCTCATTACTATAGCTGGCTCTAGAGTTTAGCTTACTACTCTATTTTAGACACGTATTCATGCATAATCAAGTAACAACATTAATATTATTTTTCTGATTTCTCTGTTGAACTTTCCACACCTTGCTGCACGTTGTGTTCCCAGTTCAAGTTGGCGTCCTGTGTGAGGTTCTCTTGCGAGTTTGTTGTATCGGTCTCTTCATTGCGTTCTTTCTCTGCTGCCTTGCTGCTGCGACCTCCTTAGTAAATAAACATTTAAATAACTCTCTGTATAGCTGTGATACCATCTTTATCTTCCACCTACTCTCCTGCTTCCAACACTATGTGAATTGTTTCATTACAAAATAGCGACATCATAACTAGAACAGACTCACGTAATGCAATGTAGGCTATACATACATACATAATTATTCATTTAGTCGATTCCCTATATCAGAGATGGCGAACCTTTTTAAGGTGCGTGCCAAAAATGCCGCTAAAATATTTGTTTAAATACCATCGCGTGCCCCTAGGAATTTCTCAGGATGTAATTGTTTTTTTTTCATGTAGGTTTTAATTGACAAAGCGTGGCAAAAAATGAATTAAAAGGCATTATTTTAAAGATGATTTTAGAATGGTGTTACAATAAAGTCCTTCATAAAGAAAGTGTGGATTCCTTCAGTGATTTTTGCATTTCTATAGATGTCGCTTCAACTGCCGTGTGCTCAAAAAATTTGAGCGCGTGCCACTTTGGGCATGCGTGCCATAGGTTCGCCATCCCTGCCCTATATAAAGACCATGTCAACAATATGGAAATCAGCAGAAGAACGGCGACAGAACCCGTCCAGGCCACAGTTCGGATAAACAGACTGCAGCTTTATGGGCACACGTGTCGCAAGCGCTAAGAAAACAAGGACCGTTGGAAATCCCTGTCTACTGCCATGGGAAAGCCCTCAAAAGGACTGGAGCAAGCTATAACGGGACCACTTGGACTAGAATCGTGAAGAAGGATCTGACTACATGTATCTGAAACTTCGGGCGTCACAAAGTATAAAGAAAGCGCAAGTCAGAACACTTTGGCGCGAAGTTTGGCGTCGCATCGCTGAATCAGTTACGATCAGAATTTTAACGAATTACACCGTAAAGGTCAACAAACCTGAATGCGAGGCTCAAGATAATTGTTGCAGCACAATTTTATTGTGTTTACGAGGCGCCCACTGAGCGGGTTCGAACCTGCAACCTATTATAGACATAGCGCACCACCGAATACAGCATATCGTGCCACACACTTAGACCTAATGGTGCGCCGCAATGTGCGGTAGGCCTACATGACTGTATAATATTATGTCTATTGCTTCCAAAGAATGAAAACTTACGAGAGTTCCAAAGCTTCCAACCAGTATACAGGCCTACAATGCCTAGGCCCAGACCGCCCAGCAGCATCTCCATGGTCCCGATGCTCTATAAAAACATTACAACTAAATATTGTTCATCAAAATGAAGTAGGCCTACACAGGCCACCTACTGCTATTAGCAATATTATTATTATTATTATATTATTATTATTATTATTATTATTATTATTATTATTATTATTATTATTATTATTATTATTATTATTATTATTATTATTATTATTATTATTATTATTATTATGAATAATGATAATAATGATAATAATATTATTATTATTATTATTATCATCATCATTATTATTATTATTATTATTATTATTTAGGCACCTGGGATTGTAACAACAGTTGCCCGGGACTTAATGACGGCTTATAAACATATTGAAAACAGTTAATTTTAATAGTCTGCATATGGGTTTGTTGGCGTTATAAAGAAGTAAATTTTAATAATAATAATAATAATAATAATCCTCTGCTCCGATGACATCCCAGCGCCGATAAACGAAGAAACACTAGAACTCTTGCGCAAAAAGCATCCTGCGCCGCCGTCTGACCGCCCAGTCATCCTCCGCTCAACATCAAGCGCACCATTCCAGGCCAATGAGCTGGAGATCCGCACCATGATACGATCCTTTCCCATGGGATCTTCGGGCGGCCCGGATGGCCTGCGTCCCCAGCATGTCGCGGAGCTGATAGGAGATCTAGACGCGGGACCTGGACTACTGAGGGCGACAACTGCAGTCATCAACCTACTACTGGCCGGTACCTGCCCTCAAGAGCTACGCTCCATCTTATTCGGCGGAACTCTTTTCGCTCTTCGCAAAAGCTGCGGTGGCCTAAGACCGATAGCCATTGGGTACGTCTGGCGTAGACTCGCGTCTAAATGCGCCAACGCATACGCCATCCCGCGCGTCACGCCGTATTTGGCCCCAAAACAACTGGGAGTGGGCGTCCCCGGGGGCTGCGAGGCCGCAACCCACGCCGCCAGGCGATTCTTGAACAACATGGAACCGGGATCAATCATTGTGAAGCTGGACATCTCGAACGCGTTCAACAGCTTACATCGAGACTCTATGCTGGCATCGGTTGATGAAATCATCCCTGAATTGGCCGCCTATTGCCACCTTGCCTACGCCGAGTCGTCATTTCTTCAGTTCGGCAGATTCACCTTACGATCACAGGAAGGTTCTCAACAGGGCGACCCCTTGGGACCCCTACTCTTCTGCCTGCCTCTCCAGCCGATCCTAAACAGTCTAGTGTCGCCATTGGCATTTGGATACCTCGACGACCTCACCTTGGGTGGGAACCCTGGGTTGGTGGAAGCGGATGTTGAAACAATCGAAAGGGAATGCTTGCGTCTAGGACTCACTCTCAACCGTAACAAATGCGAATTCATTGCATCCGACTTAGACTTAAACGACACCAACCGGAGCTCCCTACGGCAGTTCGCCCGGGTCAGTCCCTCATCGGCCACGCTTCTGGGGGCACCGCTGTCGTCGGCGGAGGCACTCTTATCGGCCCTCGACGCCCGCGTTGCCGACCTGAGGACCGCGCTCGACAGATTGCAACTCATCGCCAGACAAGACGCCCTCTTGATTCTCAGATACTCGCTTGGCTCACCTAAGCTGATACATTTATTGCGATGCATACCTTGCCACGACCATCCGCAACTAGGGGTGTATGACGAGCTGCTGCGGAGAGGAATCGAGCGGATCTTGAATATTTCTGTGACCGACGACCAATGGATGCAAGCTTCCCTACCGATCAAGATGGGGGACTGGGAATTAGGAGGGTGTCATCGCTGGCACTACCCGCCTTCTTGGCTTCAGCCGCGGGCACCCTCCCCACCCAGTCCCTCATCTTGGGAGCCACACCGGTTGGCTCGGACACGGCTTTCGACTCGGAGCGGACTACCTGGCTTCAGATCGCTGGTGTACCGGAGCCGATGGTTGCCCCAGGTCACAAACAGTCACACTGGGATAGACCGCTGTTGAACGCCGTTTTTTCGGCTGTTAACGATCATCTACAGGACCCCTATGACCAAGCGAGACTAAGAGCCTCACAGTCACCGCACGCATCGGATTGGTTACATGCTCTCCCGCTTGTTGCACACGGCCTCAGACTGGAGGACGAGACCGTAAGGGTGGCGGTTGGCCTGAGATTGGGTGTGGCCATTTGCGAGCCGCACGTATGCGCTTGCGGTACTTCCGTTTCGTCTAGAGGTACGCATGGGTTGTCGTGCTCACTGGGATTCGGCCGACAAGCGAGGCACAGCAATATCAATGACCTCATCCATCGTAGCCTCAACAGAGCTGGCATCCCGGCAGTCAAAGAGCCGTCCGGCCTGACCAGATCGGATGGCAAAAGACCGGACGGGCAGACCTTGATACCGTGGTCTGGTGGACGGACCTTACTATGGGATGCGACGGTGGTGGACACGGTGGCCGCCTCATACATTTCGGAGACAGCGGCCACGGCTGGTGGGGCGGCAGAGATGGCCGCTGCAAGGAAGCACGTCAGGTACTCGGAGCTGGAAAGGAGGTACACGTTCGTACTTGTCGCCATAGAAACCTTCAGTCCCTTCAACAGAGAGGGTCTCGACTTCTTATCGGAGACCGGAAGCCGACTGTCGAAGACTACCGGTGACACTCGGGAAACAAGCTTCCTCTTCCAGGGCCTATCGGTCATTATCCAACGCTTCAACGCAGTGGCTTTCCAGGGCACCATGTCAAGGCTGCCGGGAGCCGAAGAGCGGCGAACTCTGGACCGATCCAACAGAGGATATCGATAATAGAGCTACTTTTAGCCATAATAATAATAATAATAATAATAATAATAATAATAATAATAATAATAATAATAATAATAATAATAATAATAATAATAGAGCTACTTTTACAAAACCCATAATAATAATAATAATAATAATAATAATAATAATAATAATAATAATAATAATAATAATAATAATAATAATAATAATAATAATAATAATAATAAACTTACATAATCGAGAAAGGCAACATCCGGGCCGCCACACGTATCCTCTGCAGTCAGGACTGCCCGGTCAGTGCGACACAGGACTCCTTCGCGGCGATGCAAGAAAGACATCCGACGGACAAGTGGGCGGCCAACTTGGCTAGCCTGCCGGATGCAGCGCTTACCGTTCCGTACCAGGTCACAGAAAGGGACGTCGAGGATGCAGTGCGCTCTTTCCCGGCGGGGTCGTCGGGGGGGCCGGACGGTATGCGACCCCAGCACCTGCTCGATCTGCTTAATAATCGTGAGTCTTCAGAGGCCTTCCTCCAGGCGCTGACTGGCTTCATCAACGTGATGCTGAGGGGTGATTGCCCACAAGAGATACGCAAGCTCCTGTTTGGGGGAACCCTCATCGCCCTCTCCAAAAAGTCTGGAGGGCTGAGACCGATAGTAATCGGATACGTTTGGCGCAGGCTGGCGGCAAAATGTGCCAACAAATACGCCACGGGCAGACTGGGTGCCTTCTTCGCCCCGCTCCAGGTTGGCATTGCGGTCCCGGGCGGCGGAGAGGCGGCAGTTCACGCAGCCAGAAGTTACATCACGGACATGCCCAGCGACCAGGTCTTTGTGAAGCTAGACTTCGCGAACGCATTTAATACCCTGCGAAGAGATGTCATGCTGCAAGCAGTCCACGACACAGTTCCGGAGCTGTACGCGTTCATCCATCAGGCGTACTCGGAGGAGTCCCTGCTTCAATTTGGTCCCTTTGTGGTGCGGTCACAGATGGGGCCGCAGCAAGGGGATCCCCTGGGACCATTGCTGTTCTGCCTGCCGCTGCAGCCAACCCTCCGATCGTTACGCTCTGGTTTCAAGCTGGGATATCTGGACGATCTTTCGATGGGAGGCGGGATCGAGGATGTGCGACAGGACCTCGCCGCGGTGAAGGAGCTGGAGACATCGCTCGGCATTTGCCTGAATAGACAAAAGTGTGAATATTCTTCGGAGGCTGAGGTCACGGGTGAAGAATTTGAGGGCTTCCAACGGGTGGACCGTGACTCGCTGCTCCTCCTTGGCGCCCCGCTATTCAGAGGTAGGGCACTGGATGAGGCGCTTCTCAAACACAGCGACTCGCTGGCCCTGGCGATGAGTGACCTGGCCTGTCTGCAGGCACAGGCTGCACTGATAATGCTGCGCTCATGCTTCGGGGCGGCGAAACTTATATATCTACTTCGAGCAGCACAGTGTTGGGGTCACCCCCTACTTGAGAAAATGGACGCCCAGATGCGAAATGGCCTAGAAAAGATCCTTAACATCGAGCTTAGCGACATGCAGTGGAAACAGGCCACGCTTCCAATCAGAGACGGCGGACTCGGGATCAGACAGGTTTCGATGCTGGCAACTTCAGCTTATCTAGCGTCAGCTGCATCGACCAGGTCGCTCGTTGGGGCCGTACTCGAGGTGGACGAGTGGAGCGACGCATACATGGAAGAAATCATGGAAGCCCGCAAACCAACGATGCCGGGCGGAGTGGAAGCAGCCTTGACTAGCCAGAAGGTTTGGGACAGACCTCTCATAGACATCGACAAGGCGGAAGTGTGGGCTTTCAACAGCGACCCACTCAACCGGGCGAGGCTGGGCGCAGTGACATCGCCCCACGCTGGAGATTGGCTCTCGACCGTACCGGTAGCCTCTTGCGGGTTGGGCCTTAGCAATGAAGCCGTTCGGGTGGCGATTGGCCTCCGCCTGGGGCTCGACCTCTGTGCGCCTCATAAATGCCAGTGCGGTGAGATCGCAGATCCAGGAGGACATCATGGACTGGTCTGCAGGCGATCTACAGGGAGAGCGGCCCGCCACTTTGCCGTAAATGACATTATCTGGAGAGCCCTCATGAAAGCTGACATCCCAAGCTCGAAGGAGCCTCCGGGCCTGATCCGATGTGATGGCAAGAGACCAGATGGGGCCACACTGGTCCCTTGGGCGAGGGGCAAGTACGTCGCTTGGGACGCAACAACTATCCACACCTGCGCTGCCTCCTACATCCATCTGACGTCGGCAATGCCTGGGGGAGCAGCCGAACATGCCGCAGACAGGAAGCGTGCCAAATATTCATCCCTCCCCGCCACCCACGAGTTCGTACCCGTGGCCGTCGAGTCGCTAGGCCCCGTCAACCGGGAGGGCCGCGAGTTCTTGATGGAATTGGGGCGCAGAATGACAGCCGTTTCAGGCGACCCTCTGGAGACCGTGCACCTGTTCCAGCGTTTGTCCATATGCACCTAGAGATTTAATGCCGTAGCCTTCAGGGGCACTTTCGCACAATGCACCGGGGACGAGGACCACTAACTCCAGATAGCACACCTTAGGACAGTTTCTAAGTCCCTGAGGGATCATGTATACCTCAGGGCATAAAAAAAAATAATAATAATAATAACAGCAATAATAAGGAAAATGACCAAGTAAAATGCACTTTTAAACACGCACTTTTTAGTGCCTCTATAGCTCTCGAGACCTTAGTTCCAATTAACACCACTGGCCAAAACTTTATATCAGATCTAGGTCGTAGTCTGACGCTGTCCACAGAAGACAACAAAGAGACCTGCTTGTTGCTGCAGCGTATCTCTATAACTGTCCAGCAGTTCAACTCGGTGGCTTTCCGCGGCACTTTAGCGGAGCCAGACCTAAGGGAGATGTGACACTAACGGCACTTATGACGTTCATTTTAGACAGCTACTGCATCCTTGTCTATTGCAGTTTTCAATATTGATGTTGATTGATGAAGAGAATAAATATTGTTATAAATAAAAAATAAAATAATAATAATAATAATAATTGTTATTATCATTATTAATATCATCATCATCATCATCATCATCATCATCATCATCATCATCATCATCATCATCATCATCATCATCATCATCATCATCATCATCATCATCATCATCACCACCACCACCACCACCACCACCCACAACCACCATCATAGGCGAATATAGAAGGTGACACTTTTCAAATTCCGGAAAAATGCATGATGGTCACTTCCGTCAAAAAGATGTCATTTATGAGTTAGGGTCGGCAATTTTGTCCTCGCCTATAGCACAAAATTGTCTAAGGCTGTCCAAAGGCCGCCTCTGCCACCACCGCCACCACCACCACCACCACCACCACCACCACCACCACCACCACCACCACCACCACCACCACCACCATCATCATCATCAGCATCATCATTGTTATTATTAACAATATTTATGATGTATTCTAATGCTATTAGGCCTATATAATTACTTTTATCATCATTGTATTATTTTGACTTTGTGATTCACTGATTAACGTCTTACACAGTTGGTGAAGTTCAATAATAACTAATCAATGAGAAACTGGTGTCGACTTCATCTGTGAACTAAAGTAAATGAATTTGCTGGCCATACAGTCAGTTGGAGGATCAGACGGCAGGGAGAGGATTGGTCACCAATCTTCATAGGCCTAAGACCTAGGCTAAGAAAATGAAGGAGTTAACACTGTACAATCATTGTCGCCTCTCACCTGTATAGCTTAATGGACTGTTCTGCTTGTACTTCGCATAGGCTTAATTAAGTAGGTTACAGGCCATTTTATGACTAGCAGGCTGTCGACCTACGACTTCGGATATAGGCCCTATTATAAATCTATTCCTGAAGTTAATAATCTCTAAACTTGCTAAGAATATTCAACACGAAAAGCTTTACATTTTGAAGATCATAACCTATTTTAAACATTTTAATCTGCGTCTTTCCTTTTCACTCTCAGATTTATCATTTTCTCTTTCAAGCCAGGTCCAAAGATCGATGGCAGACTAACCGTGTTAATTGTATCATAAGCACATCCAATTAATTATCCTACCTATCTCTGTCATTGGTTAAACAGAAAACATTGATGTGTAAAAGTGATACCTTGTCGTTTGGAGTGTTCTTATCTGCCTGATTCGAGTCTTTGATTAGAATGGCGTGCGTTTCACGTAGCCGTTACTAACTTGAAAGCATACATGTACATACACGAAGCGGCAAAATGTTGTAACCTTTATACGCAGCTCATCTACTTGAGTGGTTATGCTATATGCGCCGTTAATAAGTCCCTTAATTTTGTATACTTTCACTTTTATATTTACCGATGAATAAGACTGATGTCTGTATGACTGGACGGCTTCTTTAGGATGGGTATATAAGGAATGATGATGAAGCTTAGCCTGTGTGGCACGGTGACCGATCGGCTTCACGGGCTGTACGGGTTCGAACCTCGCCCGAGGAAGTTACTATGCCTTGAGCAAATCACGCACATTTGCTCAGCACTATAGATGTTCTGTGAAATGTTCATGTGAGCAGTTCTGATCTTCGGAATGAGGGCAATATCAAATGCAAATGGTATTGTATTGTTTTATCGACATCATTTGCTGAGATGAATGTGAAGGATGGGCAAGAACCTTACAAAACTCCTACCCATTCACGACCTATTCGAAACCCGCTTTAGCAGCTAATCTGGTCTCTCTGTAGGAGCCAGACTAGGATCCCAATTTGATATCTCTCTGGACAACCCTTCTGACTCGATGCAGCCATCGTGAATAAGCTGGTGCCCTGCACATAGTCTTTAAGTGGCGCCATAGAAATATGGAGTCCATGATCACGATCACGAACAGTAACTACCTCTGTATCTTATATAAATCATTCTTATATAGATCATTCATCTCCATCCCTCACACCACATTTTGCGTGTGTGTATCTCTTTCTGTCGCTCTATCTCTTTCCTTCCTTCTTCCCTCTCTATCTCTCTCTGTGTCTCTCCCTCTGTCTCACTCTCAGTCTCTGTCATTATCTCCCTCACTTTCCACTCAAGCTATTTCTATTTTGTGTGTATCTCTCTCCCTCTCTCGCTCTCTCTCTCTCTCTCTTTCTCCCTTTCACCCATCCTCCCTCGCTATTACCCCGCCCCGCCCCCAGGGGCGGCTCAGCCCCCCAAAGTGGGAAATCACTGAAAATCACAGGGAGGAGGGGACAAAAACGAAGGTTTTTGGAGCTTTAGCCCCCAAACCTGAAATCCTGGCGTCGGCACTGCCCGCCCTCCCTCTCCCTCTCTCTCTCTTTTCTCTCCCTCTCTGTCTCGCATTATCTCTCTCATTTTCCCTGAAGCTATTTCTCTCACTGTCTATCTATCACTTTATCTGTTGGGTATCTTCGTATGTCAAATGTGATGACGTCTTGCACAGGGTCGTTACACGGAGTCGAACCCACCGCCGCATGATAAACAACCTTAGCCGTCTGACTGTCTGCCTGCTTGACCCTCTGGACCTCGACCTGGAACCGATTTCGCCCCGCCAATCGATTATGTTTTTGACTGAGCGCCTGTTCGCCTTTTGGAGCTGTAGAAATCTCGAGATTACGATCAAGATAGGTAGAGCTGTAAACTTTAATGGAGTTTATCGACATCTTATGGCAAAAGGCCGTTGACGTCGGAAGAAGTTATTTTGAGCAACTCTCACCGTTCGTATGGCATATTAGGCCTACAGCTGTAAGCCTAAGGCAGCACTCACTATTATGACATAACAATTGTCTGCTCCTGGGAATTTCATACTGTAAAATTATTGCATGAAATTTCCCGTAGTGATCGGCGTGTTTTCAGGCCACAATGATACAGGGTTAGCCATATGTGGGTCAGTCACATAATATTATAATTGGATTACCCATGCTTTGGAATTACTCCAGAACCATTTAGACATTTTTCGCGTGGTTATTGACGAAATCCTCAATATCTTTGGCGCAATATTATATAATATTATACGATCGTGGCTAAAATGTGCACACATAATTCTAATCTATTAACTAATAAGTATTACATTTATTGCGCTTATTACGACGTTTACTTGCACCGAGGAAAACAAGTCTGAGAGTAGAGACAAGTGAGCACGAATACCAATTCGTTTACCGACATTATTTTCGTCTACAAGTGTAGGCTATCTGTATCCATTACGGCTAATCAACAGAGGCCGCTTTCTTATAGTTTCGCTAAAACATGCTATATATTCTAAGGAATCCAGCTTCTAATTACTGTAAAGATTATTTTCATCAATCCAGCTTCTACTGAATGAAAAGTTAGTTTCATCCATGCATCCAGCTTGGTTTCCAGCTTCTATTTGCGGGGAAAATTATTTCGATCAATCCAGCTCCAATTTCAACACAGGAATGTTTTCATCAATCCCACTTCCATTTAGGGAAGCAGTTTTTCATCAATCCAGCTTCCATTTTAAAGTGACAATATCAATCAAATAACTTTTTAGACGAAAATTCTGTAGACGAATTGTCTTGAGTCAAGACATTTTTTTTCAGCTGGAGCGGTCCGGAACGGCGTTCCGGTACCTTTTTCAGCCATTAAAAATAATTTAATTAAATTTGAATTTTTATAAAAAAAATCATATAAAATTATTTAGATACTTTAATTTAATGTAAGTACTTTCAGTGTTTATTGATACTTCATTCATTCATTTCAGAGATTTATATAGCGCCCCTTCAAGGTTATCTACTCAGAAGCGCTCCCGACTCAACCCCGGCTAAAGAGAACAGTCTTCCAGGTTAGAGAAGAATGTGTCCGCAAGGGCTCTGTGCATTAGGCGTAGATCCACAGGGGAGCTCATTCCAGATTGCAGGGCCAGCAACATAAAAGGCACGGCGCTGCATAATAGAGGTCCGTGACCGGGGAACAAGAAGCTCAACCTGCTTAGAAGAGCGGAGAGAACAACGGCGCTGGACGCTCAGGGTGGAGCAGCACAGCTCCTGTAAGTAAATAGGGGCCACACCCGCGAGGCAGCGCCAGACCAAGGCCGAGATCCGGTAAGTTATCCGCTGCGGGAAAGGGAGCCAATGCAAGACATCCCACATGTAATCACTAACATGGCCGAATCTTGCGATGCGGCCAATGAGGCGTGCCGCCGCTCGCATGACCCGAACCAAGCACCCAACCCGAGCCGCCGGAAGACCCACATAGAGGGCGCTGCAGTAATCAAGGCGAGAAACAATAAAAGAGTGGATAAGCGTTAAGGCAGCGTTAGAGGTTAAAGAACGGAAGACCACTCTAAGCTGACGCAGCTGGTATAGTAGCAAGCGCGGCATAGTAGGTTTATATACTTACATATATGAAACAGAAATATTAGCATAAAATATGCCCTATATGATTGCTCTGAATTTGTTGAGTTCCGGAACCTTTTTTTCTAGAAAAAAAGCACTGGTCTTGACACCGCCTAACCCAACCTCACTGGTTCGAAGATCCCTTCAGACAAGTATTTCTAATTTCATGGCAGTGCTGGATATAATGATAGGCACCTAATGGTAACAACGGGGACGAGGACGATGATTACGATAATTCTGAAACATAACTTATTGCATCTTATTAGTGTTGATCCTACGGGATTAGGATACTGCTAGTTCCTTTATTTCTTTAGTTCTAAGGGATGTTTCTGCCAATTTCGCCTATTTTATTGGCTTTATTTCTTATTTTGAAGGAGTGTGTTGTCTATTTTACGGCGGCGAAAGTAATGATCTACTTTGACTCAACGCTAAACATATCCCATTATTGGTACCGGGGTATTTAATTTAAAAAATATTAAATGCGCTCATTAGAAAAAGAATATCAAGAATAATAGGCTAAAAGTAGACCTTAGTCATAAATGACAATGTGAAGCATTCAGCAACAGTTCCATTATCTAAGTGTGCTATAGTCTTTTACGAAGGTTTATCGACTCCTAATCCTATGTGTTAACATTTCTATATAATTATTGCAATGTTTCAGAATAATAGCGCAGGCTTAATCAACAAGAAAATGCAAGCCCGAATTAGGCCCTATTCTGATTGAAAGTGATTGAAATTAATTGTTCACTTAGAAGCATCTAAATTGTTTAGTTCGGCTCAAAAATAGCCTTAATGCCTTATGTGCGTTATAAACTCATCTGTTTGGTTTTCATAAAAAATTAATTGTCTGCCTCATTTAACTACATTACGTATACTTTTTGTTCTATCAAAGGCCGATATATTCTCTGATCAGCAACACCCTTCTGCGAAGAAAATGTTTCCAAGTTCACCAATTGTCGTCTTTGACCGACGTCATTCACAGTTGCTATTCACTCTATTTGGAACGATCCATCCACTCATTATACGCGACTCTTCTACCGAGACGATCTGTCGCCATATTAAGCTGAAAATTTACCACTTCTAGGCTGCTTATGGTTCTAAATGTTTCCATTTTCCCGGCGTTATTGTGTACTTTTGAAAGTTCCGAGAGGGTGATTAAATTAAATTTTATTTTATTGTCTTGTAGTTGCATCTTGTTATCGGTTTCATTATCAGCTATATTAAACCTGTAGACGTGAATGTGCTGCGTCAAAGGATTTGTTTGCATAAAACTCCGTCATTGAGTCCCGAATAATCAGCGAATTCTATTGGCAAAACCGAAACAGGAAAAAATAAACAAATACTATCCACTGGTAATCTTAAATATTAGGATTCTGCCATCTTTCCATTCCTTCTTGCTAGACCGTAAGGTGTTTACAGCAACAAATAACCGACCATTTGTTTCATCTAAGCATATTCTGACTGGGCAACCCTCTAGTCCCGTTTCTTTCCTGATTAGGGTCCTTTGATGGTTTAAAAGACAATTGATAAGTCTTATCTTTTGGTTGTCTCTGTCTGCTATCAGAATGGATCTCTCGCTGTCTTCAACAATGCAAATTGGAACATTCAGCTTTTGCGATTTCCCTAATTCTTTTATAATGTTTCCTTGAACATCGACTATGCACACACGATGCAATCCATCTCTTGCGTCTCCATAACAGACGACAAAGTGGCTGCTGGTCACTTTTATGGCATGCCAAGGGTGATTGAAACCAACATCTGGTGATAGACGAACGGTGTGGATTAGTTTTCCATCTCCACTGAACTCATTTATCAGCTGTTTCTCGAAAAGACAAACTATGACATTGGATTCATATGTTGACAATCGACCACTATCTCCTCCGGTTGACCATTGCTCAAGTAGTTTCCCTCTTGCTTCGAGTTTCATGATATGACTCCCTGATTCATTGTCTTCTCTAACGACGATGTAGAGACAGTTAGCTATTTTGCAGGATGCTATATCCATTGGATGTGACATTCCTGTTATCACCCAAAAGGTTACAAGCTTAAATGTTTCCCAGTCAAAAACTTCAATTGCTGAATTGCTGTCATGTGACACAAACAATTCCTTGTCTAAGATCGTCATGCCGTTGATTGGTTTATGTTGTCCTCTGGCTGCATCTGTTACGACTGTGCGATCCCAGGTCGGCTTCTCTGCATAATCGATGTTTGCTACAACAATATATTATTTACATATTTTCTAATTAATATGATACGTGCGAAAACGATTGCAAAATAGTTTTTAAAACATTGCAACGTAATAGTTTTATTTACTAAAATATTAACTTTCACAATAGCTCAGTAGGTTAGTGGTAAGGTAAGATAAAAAATTATATATTGGGTTTGCTCATAATTGACATGTGAATGATCTGAACAAAATAGAGAATTTAGAAAGGCGTCTTATATTCCGAAAGACCAGACTGGGCGCACATAGAAAGAGCGTTCATAGCAATTGCTCCTCATACTTGATTTACTTGATATGATGATATCCCATATAATTTGGTCATATTGTACAAAATGTAGGTTAGGTTCATTTTTAAGGAGCAATTGCTAAGCATAATATACTTGCCGTTTCTACCTTATTCGATGACTAGCCTACTGCGGCGAGCAGTTGGTCTGCTGTAATTAGACTAATTTCTAATAAGCATTATGAATATCGTTCTACCTGCTGGATAGAGACTCTGTTCTAGATCCTTCATTTTGTCTTTCAGTTGGCTGATTTCGTTGTCTGAAGCTTCTTGTTTCTCATGCATCGTCTTTATTTTATCTGACTGCTTTTGTACTTGGTCTACAAATGCTACAACCTCGTTGCGCTTATATATTAGCTCATTTTCGAGATCCTTGATCCTGATAGTTTGTTCTTCGTTCACCTTTTTCAATTCTGTGGGCTTCGTTGCGCGGTCGACCGTTTTGCTCATCAGTAACTGTTGTTCAGTCTCTTCTAAGAAACAAACTGACATTTTGTAATTGAATGATTAACAAGAGTCAATCAAGATGAAATGGACGAGTTTGTAAATTATTTAAAGGTAGAAGACGTAAAGTGATCGCCTCTGTACCTGAGGCATTATAGCCCATTGCTAAAGAACACAAAAGACATTATGAAAAACTTGTTGGATGCATCTCTTGAGACAATGCTAACTGGTAAAACCGTAGTTTAATGCTAGTAATGCGGACCTAAGCAAAAAATAATAATTTCCACAGACCTTGCGGTGATGCGTTAATTTTGGGCATTTCTTCTTTGGCGGCTTTTTCTCTGTTTGCTATAAAAGATTTTATCAAAAAGTTTGTTATGAAATCTGGTTAATTGATGTAACAAGAAAATTAGTAGTTAATTTTTAATTAACAATTAATTTGAGCACGTTAGCGTTGAATGCATACACGTATGTTCGGTGCCTTGCAGCTGGAGGGTTGCGGGTTGAATCCACCTCAAAGCCGCCGCGTAGGGACCCTGGGCAAGTCCTTCACTCGCAATTGCTCATGCGCTTCGGCGTGAAACTCCGATTCAGCGTCCGCGCAGTAGTCGGGAGCGCCTCTGAATGGGCAATCTGGTAGGGGCGCTATAACAAGTGTTCAAATACAATACAATACAATACAATACAATACAATATTAGATTCAATAGATACAGAACAGTTTACTGGTTGATTTATTTTGAAGCAATGTCCTAATGTCAACATTTTACCTAGCTGGTGGACATAAGGCTAATTTAAGTTTTACTAATTCATCTATTTTATAGGTCTCCTTTCTCATGGTATCTTCATTTTCTCGGCACGTGCTTTACTGTCATCACTTTCACAATAATTTAGCTTATTTGCGAGATCCTTGAGTAAGAATGAGAATGAGTAAGAATGACCTTGCGATGAGACGATAGGATTAGTGTTCTCGGCGCAGGGCACCAGCTTATTCACGAGCGCTGCATTGTATCAGAAAGGTTTTTCAGACATCGATGTCCAGTGGAGGTTCGAGTCCGATTGCCATGGAGACCAGAGAGAGGAGAAAGAGCAACTGCTAAGGCGGGTTTCGTTGAGGACGAGAAGGCTTGAAGGCAGGAGGATCTGATGGTGTGGGCTTTGAATTCTTGAAATTGTAAGACTTCAGTTTGAGTAGAAAGCCTGTGGGTGATAAGTAGAAACCTCTGAGGAATATGTCGTTGAGTGAGTGGCTGTATTGACGAGGCAACTGCGGAATTCAGCTGGAAGTTCTTTCCAGAGCTGAGGTGCAGTGTGGGATATGGATGGGTTGGAAACTTCAGGAAGCATTGATTTCCGAACGGGAGAGTGAGAAATGAGGATAATCGCATAGCGTGGGGCGGTTGGAAGGTGAAGAGTTTATGAGGTTATTTTGTCTGGAGGTATTGTATTGAGTTGTAGGTTAGCGATAGGACTGTAAAGTGGGCGCGCTCAGGGATTTTGAGCCAGTTGAATATTTTAAAAACGGGAGTGAAGATTGGGTGTCCTGGTTGCAGCTGAGGCGAGAGTATTTAGGACAAGTTGTAGACGCTCAGTTTGTGTGGATTCGAGATTGAGGAAAATGGAATTACAGTAATGAAGCTTGGAGTTTACAATGCCCTCTGTATGAAACGGTCTCTCATGACGGTTTCGACCAAGAATTAACCGAAACAATTTCTTCGACTTAATACATCATGGTCATTATTATTATCATCCACTATGGTACCAAGGCACAGTCCTTACACATTTATTGCAGATATTACATCAAGTCTTCGTGAACAGTTTTCGCAAACGCCAAAATTTTACCACTCACCATAAGTCAGCAAGTTTTTATAAAACGTTATGTTTATCTGCTTTTATGATCTACCTTTCTGGTTTAATTTCTTTGGTCGATAGACTCGTAGATACCACAGCACAAGGATGGTTCCAACGATGAAAGCTGGCAGAATGATCACGAAAATACAGATGATTGCATATCTATACGGTTTGCAGATTTGATCATCTGCACATAATGGACAACCTACAACTGCAGTCAATAACATAAAAATAGATATTTTGTTTTCTTAAATCCGAAATCGATAAATATATGCAAAGTTTAGTACTGTGCCTAAGTAACTTTGAAACGTGCACTTCAAGATAGCGCTGAGGTTAGCGGACATAGTTTGTCGTACACTCCATTAATTATTTGAGTTATAAATGTCGATTATAAATTATTACTCACAATAGGAATTTTTGGATAGTTGCGTTTATAAGCTTAACATGCTGATGTTGTTAGTTGTGGTCCTAGTTCTGTTTAACCCTTTGGAGGTGAGGTGGGGTATGGCAAACCCCATAGCTATTCTACGCTGCTTTTTCTACGGAAAACGAGGAACCAGCTTGGATTATTTTTGTCTACCTTAGTGAATGTGAAATACAGACAATTTAGGACACTTTCAGGTACTTTTGGACGCAATTTTTTTTATTTCTTGCATATTAAAGTGAAATTATAATTTTTCGTAAACATATTGATTTTAATTAATTAAAAAAAGTAACGGCACACCTCACCTCCAAAGGGTTAACAATGTTACATCTCTCATTATACAAAATGCGCAGTCAAAAAGGAAGTTGGCTACAGCAAAATTGCATTTGCTGTTCCCAAGCCCGAATCTCCACAGTACAAAACAGAAGCTCTTTTATTTAATCTAGTAACAAGCAGCGTTATGTCTTCCTTATCGATTGAATAATCATAGATAATTTGTTGTTTTAACGTTCTAAATTATTTGCCATTGTATGGGTTTTAACGCTGGTCGAATATAAGTGTGATTGATGACAAGATTCTTGCTTTAAATAGAAGATGGATTTAGGAAAAGTAATTGTTGCCTAAATAGAAGCTGGATTGATTAAGCGAATTATTGACTAAATAGAAGCTGGATTGATAAAAAGGTACAATCGGCGAATAAGTTAGAAAGCTAAAACGATAGATTACCTAAGCGGAGATACAATACAATGTGGGCCGTCCAACTTTCTGGAATAATAATTATGTTGCCTGGCATCCTACGACATCCTAAGGGGAATGATTCACTATGTTCTTCGTGGTCTTCAGAACACTAAGTCTCTCCGATATATTTATGCATTGGTGAAACTTCAACTGGAATATTATTGTCATCTAGTACTTGCATATTGAAAAACGATATAGAGACAATGATAAGCTAAGCTAAGAGTCAATTTCATGGCTATACGTGGCTATTGTATGTCACTCTTTCGCATTGTCGCACTTTCGCAATGTCGCTCTTTCGTTATGTTAATATTTCTGTCACTCTTTTAAACCAGTTTGTCGTTCTTTTGTTATGTCGCTCATTCTTTATGTTACTCTTATGATACTAGCCCACTTATAATAGGAGCCTATTATATTTATACCCTTGAAGAATTGGAACGTTGCCAAGCACTTGATCGAGTAATTTAAGCCAAATTGAGGTATAAGTGGTTAGAAATAATCCAATAAACTACCCATGCAAATTTTATAATTTCTTACTTACAAAGTTCAGAAGTGCACATTGAAATCGGAGAAACATTAATTAAAAACTGGAACAATATTGGTAAAAACTTGAGTTAAAGGTTTTATTTTGAGACAAAGACAGCCTTGTACGAGAGTTACAAACACGATGAGGCAGTGAGTTGAATAAGTAAAGGTAGGCCTATTACTAATAGCATCAGAAGTAAAATAAAAGAAGTTTCTTTATATTGTAATTTCTGTTTTAAATGTTATGAGCAATTGATTAGTTGGATATTGTGAAGCATTATTTTAAAACTGATGAGCCAAAGACAGTCTTTTGTATCTATCAATTTATAAAGCGCCTGTCGCAGTGCACACCAATCAGAGTCTTGTACGAGAGTTACAAACACGATGAGGCAGATAGTGGAATAAGTAAAGGTAGGCCAATTACTAATAGCATCAGAAGTAAAATAAAAGAATCATATTGTAATTTCTGTTTTTATGTAGTGAACAATTGACTAGGTGGATTTTATGAAGCATTTAAAACCGATGTAACACTGAAAATACCCTTACCTGTTGTTTCGTCTTCGAAAACGTAAATTCGCATGGCAACAAATGTGCAACTGATGCCGTTGATGGTACAACTAGCTTCGCAGCTGTGATCCTCCAAACGGTTGGTCGTTATAACTTCATTGCACGATGCAGGACAGAGTGTATCGTTGCCATAGAACCATCTGTATATGCATGGTACACTGGCATTGGCCGAACAGGTAACGTTTTCACCTTTTGTTATATTGAGGATCGTAGGTTCGTTAACAGCATCTATGACAAGTGCAAATTGCATCAAACATAACTGCTAAAAAACACGATTGCCGAATGTTTCCTAGAGTTCTTATAATTCAGATGAAACATAGTTCATTAATTATCGATGAAAGAATATTTTATTGCGACTTGCTACCTTATAAATTAATGTAATCAGTCCAATGGGCTGGGAGCGCCTCCGAGTAGGTCTCTTGAAGAGGCGCTATATAAATTCTCGGAATGAATCAATGAATGCAAGTTGTTCCAATTTGCCTAACGTTATTCACTTGTATATTAGCAACAGGTTCAAGTGAAAAAAATATGCTGGAACTCGAAATTCTCGTTTTCGTTTAACAACAGAATTTTTAATTTAGGAGAATCGATTTATTTCAATGTGCTAATAATGTTAAAACGCTCAACTCAAATTCTTTTCACTAGTTTACATGTGAATAATTAAGTATTATAACTGCAAACTGAAAGGCATTACTGTATTTCCGTTTTTTTTCATTTAGGCTAATAAAAACTAAACAGGTTAATAAAAACACTTAAGAATGGTTGGATATTAAAGTATAGACTTAACTATCTGCAGAATTTATACAGTCAACTTACAATTTATTTTTACTGGGCCTGTTGTGCAGCTGTTTTGCTTATCGTGAGATCTTGTGGTGCTACAAGTGAAGAGAGCACGGTCCATTTCTACTTCATAACTCATCGTCAAGTTCATCGTAACGCGTTTTCCAGAATGATCAATAGCTGTTCCTTTTGAGATTGGAGTATCATCACCTTCCATCTTCCACTGCAGTGTTGGAGGAATGTTGCCACTATACGAAACGCTGCATGACAGCTGCAGTTCTTCGTTGGGAAGGCCGCAACTGTTTGGTCCAACAAGTCCATCTGGTTTCATACTTGACTGACATACAGGTCTGGAGTCTATGTAAGAGCAACACAGAACGATCATTTTTTTGTTATTCTTTCACACACTCGCTGATTCAATGAGAACATTTTATATGTGCCTAGTCTTCTCAAAGGTAACCACTCTGGAGCGCGCCCAGCCCAATACCGACGGAAATTAACAGTTCTGAAGTGTTTAAATAATGTGCAAGCAGAATCTCAAGATACATACACTTATCATAAATTTACTTACAAGACACTAGTAACATAATTATACATAATATTATGATAGCATTTATAGACTAAATAACTTACAGTTTACTTTCACTGGGCCTACGCCACGTCCGCCAAGTCAGATGCTGCAGAGAGACGTTTTCAGTCTGTGTGTATTGCGATGATGATGACAGCTAGTGAAACATTTACGAGTCTCTTCGTTGAGAGACCTACATGCACAGTTGTACACTCAGAACTGTACCAGAAGAATATGAGAACATCCCTGCAGCATCACTTTTACAATATACAGGTAACTTTGGTGAACAGAGAGGAAGGTGACACTGACCTAAAACAATAAATTCAGCTGAACTGAGACTTCCAAGTCCTCCGTCATCTTGGCACACGTACCGACCAGCATCTCCAGGTTGTACTGAGCGAATGATGAGGTTGTATTCTCCTGTCTCGGTGTCTATCGCAATTGAGTATCTGTCGGCGTAGATTTGGTTAAACTGTCCTTTGTAGTAGACATAGTTGGTTTTGTTTTCTCCAACAAGATAATGATACCAATGGATCTGTTCGCTACGCATGGATGTGGAACAATTGAAATAGGTGGAACGGTTGACCAAGACTTCTGTATCACGCGGGAAAACGATCAGCTCTGAATGACCTGGAGAACAATGAATACGCTTTCAAAATTTTAATGCACGTTTCAATGCACATTTCAGAGTTTTTTAAATGCACTGTGTATATGGTTTAAAATATTAGTAGTTCGTAGTATTATTTTGAAGTTTAGGTTTTAAGTAGCATGCGAAATTATAGTAAAAATGTGTATTTGTGATTACTTTCTACAATTTCAGTAGGCCTACATGGTAATCTTAACGCTAACGCGGCTTCAAGACTTGCGATAAAAATCTGCAGCGTTCAATTCTATTTTAAATCATGTCTAAGTGTTTTGTACTTGTATTTAAAATACAGTGTAATGACAGTATTTCTACTTTTACTTAAACTACTTTTCTTAAGTATTTTGTACTTTAAATCATAATGCTAAAATACTTTTTAATATACATTCTATCTCAATAGCCTAATGACAATAATTAACAAGGCAGCATTGCATGCTGCATGCAGTAGACCTGCAATAATAATTATTGGGCTATTATTATTGGGCTGGATCATTCAAGTGCTGGTCAAGAGCTTGTCGGATAACCGGCAGTGCGCGCCACAGCAAAGATCACGACGAATGGGCTATCACCATGACAACGCGCCTGATGTCTCGTATCTATATGGTGCGTGAAGCTGAGGACAGACTGCTGACGGCTTTCAGCAGGAATGCATCACACGTCATGCGGAGCTTGTTTCCGCCTGTCATCAAGCGTAGTTATAGCCTTCGCCCAAGAACTCACAATTTTGTATTACCAGCTAAGGATGATAAGAACTGCATGCCTATGGTTCTCTATAGGAGCTTGCTAAAAAAAGTAACCCCTGAACGAACAATAACCTACAGAACACCACTTCATTAATTTCATTTCACTTTTCCTTGTAACCGTGTTGCGGCTTGTCAACCTGATTTACATTAAACGAATATAATTATGTATACAGCAGATATTTGGACTTGTCCAAAAAAGAGCTATCTGTATTGGAGTAACGGCTCACTGGATTACAGTGCTGATGACCTTGTGAGACACTAGGTTACTTTGTCAAGCTCACGCTTGAAGGGAAGTCACACATACATATAATTATGACGTTCTTGCCGAACACATCATGAATATTCATTTGGACTTTGACCTTGACCACACAAACATACACCTTCGCAGTCACATGGTTAACCCTAGGGCTACCAAGCTTTTTTTGTAACACTGGCTACCAAGGGGGGGTGGTACCACCTGGATTTCGTGTTTAGCTTCACATATCATAACTTTGTAATATAGCAATGGATTCAGCATTCATTTCTACACAGAATGGTATATTTAGTTGTACATTATGTGAATGCACCTCGAAATTACATCACTTTTAACAATGGAACCCATTAATTAGCAATATTTTATATTATTGCGTACATTTTGTACTTTTTGATAAACAAATATAAGATTAAGTGTGTTTTGAAACTAATCTATGTATAAAAGATAGAAACAATCATCCCTACACATGTTTATATAGTATAAATGTACATCCATACATATATATCCATACATATATATCGGTTTACGTTGTAATGCTGTATTCAGCCATTTTCACACAGATTACGCGTATTATTATTTATTTTGATCACTTCCGGTATTCAAAAGACAAAGATGTTGGTATGCAAATGAAGCCCTTCATTCCCTCTAAAGAATGGTATCTTTGTTTCTCTTCCAGGAAGACAAATGAATACGCTACAGACAAAAACTAAGGGGGGGAGTGCTTCCATTCAGCCATTTTTCACGCATATTACGCGTATTATTATTTATTTTGAGCACTTCCGGTTGTCTCAGGTCAACTCAGTGACCATAGAAATGTAGCCCCCACATTCCCTCTATAGAATGGTATAATTTGTGTCTCTTAATATTAAATGACGGATAAGATATAGTCGAAAATCTAGGGGGGTGGTATCCACCCCCCATGGTGCCTCGGGTATATTGGGTATAACTTTTGAACGGTGTGAGGTATCATCACATTTTACCTCAAAACGTGTGTAAATGAACCCCCTACAGCTACCTAAAAGGTCAAATTTTTATTCCATACGGAAAAGTTTGAGATGAAAAAAAACCTAGGGGGGGTGGCAACCACCCCCCCCCTTGGTAGCCCGAGGGTTAAGGCATTTGCAGAATATCGGAAAGCAGAACAGGACCCAGATGTCACCATATTTTAAGTTGTGATCTGTAATTTTATTACCAAGATGTAATCGCTTAACTGACAAATATTTTGAACAACACTGATACTTAAAGGCCAATGCCGAAGTGCGATATAAAGAATCCTGAACTGGAGAAATGCTTTTGCTGGCGTTCAAAATTCTATAATAAGTCTGAGTCTTAATTTCATACCACTTTATTATTTGTGCTAAACTTTGTCTCAAAATATTTTGCACTTAGTATCTATAATATTCTTCCAGAGCTTCTCATTTGAAAATAGAAGGCGATTTGAAAATCGATCGCGATGGATTGCATAGGCGATCGGTGCGCGATCGACCTCGAGAGCTTTTGTGTACAGCGTATTTTGTGTATCGTATTCGTATAGCTGCATATTATATAGTACTAATCTAGTAGCCTAGTAGGCCTATCTCAGTTCAGTTCCGTTATTATTACCATTGATAGTATTATTAATTAGTTTTCATATAGCCTAGCGCCCCTTCAAGGTGATCGACTCAGAAGCGCTCCTAGTACAGCCACGGCTAAATAAGACAGTCGTTAAGTTATTAAAGAAAAATGGTGTGACCGTGTGAACTCTAGTCACTAGGCGGAGCGCAACAGAGAGCTCATTCCAGTCCTAGGGCCAGCAACCGAAAACGAGCGTCGTTGCTAAACTGTCGGCCTACATTATTATTTCACTTCGGCACCGTAACCGCCATTGTTGCTTTCAATAATTTCCGAAATAGGTCTAAGTGATGTTACGAAATTACAAATGACGTTACGTTGATGCACGCGGGAGATGTCCATCGTGTTGTTATGACCAATCATATTGCACGAAATTGGAGCGATCACTCAGCAGTCATTAGGTCACGAAACGCTGCGTTCCGAACGCATTCACCGCCGCCGCAAGTAAGCAAAAATTAAAGTAATGTAGCCTAAATTAGGTAAATAAAATAATGGCTCCAGTTTCCTCTTGGAGTAAATCGATCGCGCTCGATTTGCGCGATCGATTTACCGATCCACCAGACCTTTGCTAGGCGATACACCAAGGAGATCGATCGATCAAACGCCTCAAATGAGAAGCCCTGTACTCTTCCCAAACAAGTAGGCCTATATTTACTTGTATGTAAACATTCGTATGAACAAGTATTTCTACTTGTATTTTAAATACTTTTCTGGTAAAGTAGTCATACTTTTACTTAAGATAGCCTACTTTTTAAAAGTATTTACCCCATCTGTTTCTGTCTTATTGTTCTACAAAGATAGTAGCGTAATCATACGCTCATTATAAAGGAAACCAAATTTCTTCTCATTCTAGTTATTGGATTTTTTCTCAGCAGACATTCCTCAACAGCTGTGGATGGATGGCAGCTGTTGATTACTTCGTTACAGCGTTCCTTTCAACAGAATTGAAAACTCTGTGTTTCATCAGCTACCAGAAGCAGGTCACGGAAACTACATGTAGCATTCAGAGTAGCGCTCCTTGATACTTGGAGTTTACTATTGCAATTACGATTACGTTTACTGTTAAAGCTTCGCAATGGAAAGCCAGACGGTCTAAGTTAAGAAGCTTACCAGATTTTAAAGCCAGGTACGTTAGTACTAAAGAAAGTGCAACTTGTTTGAATGTTATCTCCATAGTTCTGGACCGTTTATGTTACTCCCTACAATCAAGGAAATAAAAGCATAACAAAATTATTGCAAACTTTAAAAAAAATTTAATCCAACTTCAACAACTGCCGAATGTGCAAACTGAATTTGAAATTCATTTGTACTGTAAACATGAAGGGACAGAAGAAACTGTTAAACAAATGGTATAATTATTATTGTAATCAGATGGTATCCAGAAGAATCGCATTACCATGCACTCAAGCTTGTGCTAGAACTTCTACTAGAATCAATTAATCTTTGCAGTCTCAGAGGCGTTATGCTTCGATCTTTCAAATCTATTGAGCTTTGAAATACAATGTTGGTTCAATGCGACCGTCCAATAAAATATATACGTTATGACAGCCACTCTACATGAAACAGTCTACGGGTTAATCGGTTAATCGTAATCGTAATCTCGATTTTTCTAAAGCGCCCAAACGCGTAATCGCGGAAACCAGTTTTGTTACGGGTGCTTAGTCAAAACTAAATCGCTAGCAGGTAGGATCGAAATAGGTTTCAGGTCGGAAGGCTAAAGTGGAAGGCGTTTAGAGCTGAAACGGCGAGGGAGGTGAGGGGAAGAGGAGAAATCGGGATAGAATTTGTGAAAGAGCAGTGTTTTCAGTTTCGAGTGATGGATCTGTGGAGAAATAGCAAGAGGTCAGGTTTTGGTGGGTTCATGGGATGAATCGGATATTTGTCGTAATTGTGCCGACAGCTTATTTCAGAAAGGCGGAACAACTGTGGAGCGATTTGTAAATTTTAGCGATGAGGTGACGGAAGGGCGAAAGTATTGGGACATCAGCTGGTTGAGCGAAGCTGTTGAACCATGAACAGCTGACGAAGATAGAAATGACATTTCTTTTAGGTAAATGAATGGACTTTGTACTCTTCGTAAGATTAGGTTAGAATATAATTATGTTTCTTCAGTTCTTGCTAAGTCTAGAAAACATTGATAATAGAGATAAATATGATTATTTAGGTCAGAGCCAGTTATTCCAAGCGCACGGTCGTATATATATATGATGATGGTACGGTAAGGATTTGACAATGTTTCCATAAGAATGGACTTCAAATATTAGACGTAGGCCAATATGTAGGACCCACGAAACCAAAATGGAAATATTGTCATATTTGAAGCATCATTTGTTAAAATAAATGCCTACCTTACAATTTAAATGTTTGTATAATAACAACTGTTCATGTTTCAGCACGAACGTTTAACCATACCTCAGAGGCGCTTACCTCAATACACCGTCTTTTCAATATGCGTAGCTTAAACTCTTAATTTCTAATAGTGTCGCGATTTTAATTCTCTTTCTATTCCGATATGCTCATACATCTACACTTAATATTTGCGCCTAACTAATTCTTATTTCGATTTAAACCGAGGTTATCGAGGCTTTACTCCACTCAACTGCACTTGAACTCTTGCTTAGAATCGGACGGCCGTTGCTTAGTTATGGACCTCTTGTAGTCCTACTTCAAATATCTATAACGTCAAGTGTCTCTGCCGGTGGCTAATCAAGAAGTTTCTAAAATAGAAGCCTGTATGGAATACCACACTTAACGCCTGCAGGTCTGACCCTGATTGGGAATAAGTAATCGCAAATTTTCATTTTTGACTACTTTGAAGCAGTGAGTAAGTAAATATGCAATAAGGTAAATAAGTGAGTAAGTGAGTAAGTAGATGACGCACTTGCTATTGTATACAACTATACATGTATATCTGAGCGTGGAACGATAACAAATTCAAATTTTATTAGAATCGATTCCATAAACAGTGAATACAATATACAGTGTTATACACGTATGAATACAGTTATTAACAGTTTTCATTTCGTAAATGCCATTAGTAGGTAACAGAAATTGAAGAGGTCATAGTCTAAAAGATTAAGTACTAAAAGTGATTCGTGGGGAGAAGAAGCCCATGGGGCTTATCTAGTCTGCCCCAATAAAAACAAGTCGTGACAGATAGCCTAATTGAGTACCAAGGAAAGCATATGTATAAAATACAGTTTCCTTACAACTTAGGTTTAATTTTACACAAACGCCCAGTGCAGGTTTGTAAGTCATAAGGATCACAACGACACCCCACACGAATATTCCCACTGAACTGCTTTTACTTTCTCTTTCCGTATCAAAAGCACTCTGAAGATATAAAACAGATTACAAGATTAATATTCTTCATCATCATCATTACCTGTTTCTTCTTCTCACTATTTTATTCTTCTTCTTGTTCTTCGTCTTCTTTATTTTCTTCTTCTCCTTCTCCTTCTTCTTCACGTGTTTCCTATTCCTGGCTCATATCTTCATTATCACCGTGTAACACTAGCCTAATCAATGTCAACACAATAATTATTATCGTTAAGGTCAAAAGGAACGTAACAATCTTCATGGTCGCTATAATAATTGTAGTCGTCACGTTAATCGCCATAATAAGATGCAAATAAGTTTGAACACTGCAGAATTAAAGTCACGCCTCTGCATTGGTTCGTTGGTAACATTGGCATTATGGGGCAGGTCGTAATATGTTATTTAAAAAAAATTACGACCTGCTTATTGTATAAAGGGTTCTAGTGAGCCATTGGGGTGAGTGGGAAAAAATCGACATGCAGCTTTCTGAAGCTTCAGTAAGCGATCCATATTGCAGGTTCTATATGGAGAAGCCCAAACAACACAACGGTAATTGATATAATTATGGTTCTAGTAGGGCATGGTTCAATAGCTTCAGTTTGTCAGCATGTAGCAAATGCCAACGAACTTTGACTCCTTATTGGTGATCATATCCACATTTTAATTCCATTTAGACTCATCAGTAGTTAAAACATCCAGAAATTTTTTCTTCCACACGAGGGAGTCGCACATCATTTAAAATATATGTTCAATTTCCTATTAAAAATCGCCCTTTTTTAAAAATCATAAAATTAGTCTTAGCTAAGTTCAAAGATAACAAGTTTGCAGAAAACCAATGGTTTATCAGTTTTAGGTCATCATTTAGAGTTTCGGTCTACACCAAGGGGAACAAATTGTATCATCTGCAAACATGATTAATTTTAAGGCTGTTACAGACTGTAAATCATTTATGTACAATATAGACAGCAAAGGTTTCAAATCTCACCAACATGCTATTTGAAGAAGAGTGATTAATAAAGACATGTTGCAACCTATTCCATAAGTAGGGAAGACCGGGGGTAGGGTGTGTCTAAAAACTGAAATTTCAAAATTGTTTTTGTGTTCCACCTTGAGAAACACTGTCATTTGCCAAATTACATGAAAATCGGAATAGATTTAGAACTTGCTCAAAGCTCCGTAAGAATTATCACTTAGAAAGCATTGTGTTTCATTGTAATTTTCACGGTTAAAAAACAAATTTCAACACTTAGGCATAAAATATAAGGCAAAATCAAAGGAAATACTGTCAGTTATTTGTAATTTATTTATATATTCACTTTAGTGGCTTTGAAAATTTGTTTCAATGATATTCGACCATTTGTAGAACAATTGTTTCTGTTCCTCAATTCGAAATAGCTAGGGCTTCATTGTAGGACTGAAAGAGGGTCGCTCCCTCCTCCGCCAAATCGTTCGTGACTCTTAGGGCGAATATGATATCTTTAAATTTGCCTCTCTATATGATTGTTCTGACTCCCATTGTTGCTGGTCTCGACCAAGAAGAGTCATCCAATCCAAGGATCTGGGATATTTTGGTGGTAGAAGCGGTGAAGAAATCGGTTAGTGCTTTTATATATAGGTGCAGCATGACATTGTAAGCATGTTGTAGACTATGCCTGCGCTGTTTTTCGGTGAATGAATCGTCACAAGGGTGTAGGGAGATTGCAGGGTGACCTGTGAGATTTCCTTGTCTGTGTAAGTATGGATTTTCTTCAAGAATCGAAAATCGTTCATTGGGGGTTTCATTGAACTAGTAGGCCTACTTCACGTAAGTTGTCACAAAGGCAACACTCGAAGTAAACGATTCCTCACCTTTTGCCAGTAGCATTGTCGATATGTCCTCTGTGTGCTCTAGCGTTGTTGAATGGGAAACAGCTGTTTAAAAAGCAACATCTTGATCACATAGATCGCAGTGCCATCCAATGCGCGCTCTGAAATGCCTTTGGGTATCTGGACTTAGTTCTAGTAGCTCTTTGTAGTCGTCTCTGTTGTATTCAGTACTCAGTTGCTGCAATGCAAAGGCTTAAGGTGATAACATTGTCTCGAATTTCTGTGACACGTTGTGCTGCATCTTTACTGCATCTTTGTGGCCTGATCGATTTGCGGTCTGAAGGCACAAAAATGACTGAAGAGTTCTTCACCGAATTCTTACAGAATCATGCAGTGAAATAACCTTGTTCAGAACTATTTCAGAAACATGATAACGACAGGCAAGGTAAAAGAGGTCCATTCCTAATTCAGCGTCCATCTTCATGCATACAACGCCCTTGCAATCCGTGTTACTCGCTGTTGTATCGAAACACGGCCACGATTCGGTCAACCCCTAACTTCTGATCTTGGCCAAACATGCATCTGCCTTGACGGCAGCTGTAGGCCTACTAGACTGGAGTTTGGGGATGGCCAATAGCTTGGACAGATCCTTACCAGATACCATTATTGGAAGGCGATCGACACACCCTCGTCCTGTAACTGTAACATCTGGCATCATCTTGCCGTCCCAGTGGATAGTAAGAGCCTTCGGATCGAAAGATTCACGAATCATTGCTGCTAAATCTGCGCGGTTATCTTTCATTGCTCGATGGATCGCTGAAGGACCGATGATCAGCTCACCAGCTGGTTCTGCAGATAGATTTTGATGTAGCGAGAGCAGATAAAACATGAGAGGCGTTTGAGCTGCTGGTTCTGGTGCGATCTAGAGCTGGTGCAACATAACGAGTAACTATACAGAGATTGTTCCCCTCTGTCACTTTGTGGCAAAGCAGACGTCAACGGTTCTGACTTTTTCTGAGCTATAGCTGATGACTCCTCTTCTTCAGATGACGTTTCGAACAGAGAAACGTCCGTCGATACAGCTGTGCTTGCACAATATCGTTCCTCACGCTCCGCATTGCTATCTCTCTCTCTCTCTTCTAATTTCGGTCGCCTTGAGCAAGTCCTAAATGCTCACCTATCAGGCTATAATTTCAGATATGGAGTTTATATATGTATTGGCATAATAATTCGACGAGGCCGATAAAAAATATTTGAGTTGAAAATATCACATGTACTCTAAAAACACCCTAACCGGGGCATAATGGGATACCGGGCATAACGGGAAACTTGCATATTATCCGTCTTCCTCACTTTTAATTGTCGAAGACGTTATCAATAGGAAGTAAAACATCTTTGAAGGTGTAGGGCAAAGGCAATTGCGAAATCGGCGCGTCTTACTAATTTTATGACTAAAAGTAGATTTTCAGGATATCCGAAGTAAGGTACGTTGATAATTCAAGGCTTTTCTAGAAAAAGTGGAGCTAATATTAAATTTAGCTTATACGATGAATATGTAGCGTAATATATAAAGTCACATATCCCCATAAGAAATTTTGTGCAAGTTCAGTATATTTTGTCAAAATGGCGGGCTTACTATATTGGCCATTTGGGGCATAATGGGATGTAGATATCCCATTTTCGACAGCTGCTTATTTTTGTGAGGCCTATTATTTTTGTAATAAAAATGTGCTCACTATTAATGCGTAGAAGAATGACTCATATAGCATAATAGGACAAATGATAGTTTTCCAAATTTCAGATGACTTGGATATGGAAAAGATAAAAAGACTGCTGCTTAGTTCAGATAAAAATCGAAATGAAGTGCTCAGCTATGGCAGGCTCCATTAATGAAATACAAAGTGGAAGACTTGGTTAGCTCGCAACAAGTAGAGAAGCACCCTCCTTCAACTGAGCCATCGGCCAATGAAGTCGCTGCCGCCAATATCAAACCACTCAAGGCACCGTATTGGCCCAGAAATAAGGTCATCATAGAAAAATTATGGGAGAAAAGTTGGTCATGACAACTCTGTATAAAAACAGCTAACTGGAGAGTTTGGTCACAATACCTGAACTGGACAAAGAAGCTATAAGGAAACTCGTCAATCCCTTTTTAACAACGGCTTGACATCTAAACTATCTGATGTATTTGATTACATGACAAAGAACATAATCATGAAAAAACAAGCAACAATGTTCCAAGAAAGGCAAAATATATCGAACTGCAACAATCTTGTAGATGACGATGACACAAATGAGTGTCTTAACTGTTGTGAAGCATTCTCTGATGAAGCTGGATCAGATGTCAGATATTATGCTTGAAGTGGGCACACAACAGTTGTGCTGGTGTAAACTAATAATTATGTTATCAAACTTGTGTGGGGCCTCTGCAAGTAACAGGTTGGAGCACGTTGTATCAAATGATGGAAGTCTGACCTCATAGCGGAATAATTTTAATGATATTTTTAGTTTAACGTTCACTATTACGATGCTGTTATTAAAATGCTATTCATGGTTCATGTTAAACAGTTAGTTGCAATAAGTTCAAAAATAACAGTTTGTCACGCTATAAAGTTGTTATTCTGGCCCATTTTCCCTCTTTTAAATGATACATATCATGGGTCATAATAGAAAAAGTATATCCCATTGTACCCATTGTGGTGGAGCAAAATGAGATTTATGGACACAATTATAGTAGGATAGCTTTATCTTCAGTCAGGGTGATGCTTAGGTGGATTATTCTAATCTATGCTGTACATTAGGCATAGTCTGAGTGCAAGAAAACCTTGAATTTTTATTAACTATATGGCGTAAATTTCAAAATGCCTTAAATTTCCCATTATGCCCCGGTCTCCCATAGCTAGAGAACCAATTTAGAGGCGTGCCTCTGATTCCATAGTGTTCAACCTTATCAAACAGTATCTTATTGTATCAAATGCTTTTGCCAGGTATAGGAAAATTGATGCCCATCAATAGACTTGCTAGTTCAAGAAGTAGACAAATTCTTTCTAAAACCATATTCCAGTTTATCCGCATAGTAATTTGTTCAGCTGCTCTGATCAAAGTGGCGAGCTTCTTCCTATAGAAGATACATGTATAATGTATATATTTCAATAAGATAATCGCTTTTCCAGTTTTTCCAATGCGCTCTTTGTACACATACGATCTTTTCTGTAATCGATTTCTTGGTCTAATGGCCTCAACTCGATACATTGTTTCTGCATGATAAATTAACAGTTGATATGCATGATTAATCTACACTTGATATAGATCTACAGCGATCTACCAGACCCTTGACTACAGTTACACATTTGATAATGTTAAACAACGTTACTATGGACAAGACTGGTAGGCCTTATCTAGCAGCACTCACTTTACTCAAGCTTATTAACTGAAAACTTAACTCAAGGATGCGATTATAATTATCAGTCCAATATTCGTTGGCTAGCGCTAAATCTCACTAGATAGGCCTATCTGGATCTGAAATGTAACATGTCTATGTTTGTTGGTCCCGTGTTTCAGAACAACGACACGCTGTGTCGTGTTCTGACTAACACTAAGACTTCCGGATTAGTCAAACATATATTAGACTATTTCGTCAGAGGGAGAATTCAAGAAATATTTCAAGCCCTATTAAGTCGTTTACTTTTAGAGTTGTTAAAATACAAGATATAGGCCTATATAGAAGGGTGGAGTGCAAAAAAACCGAAAATTATAAATTCGAAAAAGTAATAACCAAACAAAAGTTGCCTAATGGTTAGGGGTCAAAAATTGTTTAAACATTAAAAAAATGTATGTCTCCCGTCCCCAACAAAATTATTACGAAAAATTGCGTTTTTTCAAGAAAATAAATTGCAGATTATCTTGTTAAATATTCTAATTGAAAACTAATACACTGCCATTCAATGTACCTCTGAAAAGAGCTCTTAAAACATAATAAAATGATTTATTAATTTTTAGAATATGCCTATATTTGTAGAAGTTATCAACTTTTTTACCATTTTCTCTGGTTCGCGACATGTTGCTAAGCCTGTAAACGGTTAAATAATAGTACCCTTCAGTGTTATTTTAGTTCCTGAGAATAGAATAGGAATAATAATTATTTTTTAAATTAGTTCCATGGAACGAAAACTGGAATAAAAAAATAAATCTGGAGACGAGAATAGAATAGGAATAAAAATTTCAATATTTTCATCGGACGAGAACGGAATAGAAAAAAATTTATTTTTTATTTTTTAATAGCTATGCGGACTAACGGCATTCACATTGTTTGTCATATAGGCTACTAATCTCATAAATAGGTCAAGACACTGTTTTGTGTGACAGTCTGATAGACATTAATTTAATCGTTCATGTTAGATATTATCTGTGAGAACTGTAAGTAAAAGTGGAACTACAAATATACATTTTCGAGGACTGCAACTGGAACTAAAATTATTTCTAAATAGAAAGTGGAACTAGAACAAGAACAAAATTTATTTATACAGAGGAACTAAAACTAGAACAGAAATGACGACAGTGGAATAGAATAGGAACAAGAATAGAAATTAATGTTGGAACTAAAATAACACTGGCACCCTTTATATCCTTCAAGATATAATTAATTATCAACCCATAGTATTCATTCGCTTCAGCACTGCTGTGGACCGCCATTCTAACGGTAGGCCTACATTGTGATGCGGAATTATTTAGCAGTACACATATTTTGTTGTAATTTTTTACAGTTTTAGTATAGTTTTGTTTTCAATCGTTGATTGATTCTGTTTTCATTTCAGCTGAATGCGCATTTTGATCGATGAATTGAGTGCTATGAAAATTGCATTTTGATCATGAATATTTGCGAAATGTCGAAGCATAAAATACAACTCCAACTCGTTTTGAAACATACTTTTTGTTGTTCGGACACGGACAGGAACGACGGCAGACACGATAATGCAGACTGAAAACAGTAGATTCGCGAATTAACCAAGAATTTTACAAAAAAATTGGAGTTCAGTTCGGCCTGTTATTAGAGCGGTCGGAAGGTTTCTCTGGTAAAAAAAATAATGGAATGGAATTGGCAGATGGAAAGGATCCTTCATGCAACGTGGAGCTAATAGTCAATGGTTCGACCTAGAACTTTAAAGCACGGTTTCAGAAGATGTGTAAGAACCGTGTCAAGGAGAGAGCTATAATTTGGCAAAACTGGTTTGAGAACATTAAAAAATTAAAATTGGCAATAAATTAAGAGATGATGAATAACCCACGAACCTCTGGTCTATGCTGCTTAGGATTGGTCTACCGTAAACAGAGCAGTTAAAAAGAAAGTAAAATCGCCAAATGACTGTAATCGTTGGCTTAATCGTTAACTTCAAATTTCTAAAGTGCTACTCAAAATCTAAAAGCAGGGCACCTATTTATTCACGAGCGCCGCGTCGTGCCAGAGACTTTGTTCACATGTCGAGAGAAGACAATTTATGAACATTTAATAGGTCACAATTAGAAGGTATTTGCGAGTATAGGCGCCTTGCGAGTTCATTCTCATTCACAAAGGTCGTTTTTTCGCTCGACATACTGCCACAATTGAAATTTTGAACCAAGTCAATTGGAAGAAAATATTGTTACAAATGCTTTGAGAATAAAATTATACTTTTTATTTAGCGTCTCTTTTATAGAGAGTCTCTGTGTGAATATCTCTGCACGAGGTGCTACATAAATTTGTAATTAAAATTAATTACTAAAGCGTCTGTGAAACTTTCGGTAGAATTGGTGAAAGTGGTCGTTGTTGCGTGATAAGATGGTTAAGCCTGTATGTTGGCACCTCTGAGATCTTCAAAAAGAAGCAACGTGAAGCATTAGATAACCTGACTGGCGTGGTCTGCATTGAGCTGTCATTCACAGACATGAAGAGAGCAGCGTGATCTGCACCTCGATCAATTTCTGACCAAAACGAGGCATTAAGCTGAGCAAAGACAAATTTGAACTGAAACTGTGTTCATGGGACACAAAATATCTGCTGTTGGCTGACCTTAGAACAAGAGGCCATCAGAAAATACGAAAGAACTGTGACAATTACTTAGGTGTTGCCAATATTTGAGCAAATTCCTTTATTATCTATCCTCCATCACAGCATCATTGAGAAACATCACAGAGTAATTTTCTCGAAGACGGTCGATTTCAAACAATATCTTCTTGGTTTGGGCGTCTCTGGCACTGCTCTATTCTGGTTCCAGTCCTGCTTGATATCCAGATCCTTCTATGTTAATGCCTCCAGCCACTCTTCGCAACCCCTCCCACTCTCAAGGCTCCGTCCTGGGTCCACTTCTCCTCATCCTGTATAACACACCATCAAGCCATATCATAAAGTCCTCCTCTTTTGACTATCATCTGCACGCAGATGACACCTAACTCTACATATCTTTATCCCCAGGCTCATTTTCCACCTCCATCGCACAACTACTCAATGTGGTTAACCTAATCTCGCAATGGATGTCTCCAACCTCCTCTGCCTCAATCCTTCTAAAGCAGAATTTTCCGCCAAATCAATACCCATATCCACTAACTCTTCCTCTCTAACCTTTCCCTCCGATTTCTCTGTCCGCAATCTTGGTGTTACTTTTGATCCACATCTCTTCTTCTCTAACCACATCTCCAAACTCTCGTGTTCCTTCTGTATGCAGAATCATGACCTTCGCTGCATTCGGCCCATTTCATACACCACTGCTTCCTCTATTTTCCACTCAAAGCTCGAATACTGCAATTTCATCTTCCTCAACCTAGAATCAACCCAACGTAAGCGTCTGTAACTTATAAAAAAATCACTAACCAGAGATGCCACCAGAACGCCCAACATAATCATATCACTCCTATCTTCAAATCACTCTATTGGAAAAAACTCCTATAGAGCGAATCCACTTTGAAGTCGTATCACTATCATATTACTGGTTACAATATTCCCAGCTCAAATACCTACTCTTCACCATCGAGTCTACCCGCTCTACCCGCTCATTTTCTTGTCTCAATCTTTCTTGACTTCCGGCCACTACTAGCTCCAGTTCTCCAACTGAGCCATGTCCAACACAGCACCACGTCTCTGGAACGATCTGCCTCCTGAATTCCGCACTCTTTTGGTTCCTCCACCGTCATCGCCAATCACCAATCATCATCCGCCTCTGGCTCTTCTATCCATCACCCCAAGGCTTTCCACTCGAAATCAAAGTATCTCCTGTTCAAGAACTCTTACCCCGACTCAACTGATCACCTACCTTCCAATTCTTGATCTAAACGACGCCCACCTTAACAGATATTCTGCCCACTTTGATCCGTTGGCAACGAGACTCGGAATTTCATCCGATAAACCTCTGGACAACCCTTCTGACTCGACGCAGCGCTCAAGAATAAGCTGGTTCACTGCGCTTGGCTTTCGAGTGGCGCTTTGGAAGTTTGAGTTACGATTATAATTTTTATTACCAAAAACGAAGATCTTCAAAAGGACATTCAAGAGATACTGTCGAATGGTTAACGAAAATACATAGACCTGGGCTACCAACATAATACATGGTCTTGCGTTAGCAAAACTAACATAATAATTATGTCAAAGCTGTAGGCCTAATAGGCAAGGAATATTACTTCTTCTGATAGTTCTTGGTTTTGTTTCTCATCATTAGATTCATTACAGTTCTAACTAGCATGTTAAACAAGTCAGTCCAACTGTGCTACCTCATACCCTGTTTAGCTTGGAATAAATCTGGTGGTTAACGTGCTATGTAATGATGTAATTGTGAATCAAAAAATTTATACATCGCCACTTAAATTGAAACTCCTCAATTTAGGGCCACGATGGAACTGGTGTCACGACAACTCGTCGAACGACATTTCGTCTACTAAGTTATTTGATGTTGTCACTTTAAAATGGAAGCTGAATTGATGAAAAAAACTGTTTCACGAAATGGAAGTGGGATTGATGAAAACATTCCTGTGTTGAAATAGAAGCTGGATTGATCGTAATAATTTTTCCCGTAAATAGAAGCTGGAATTCAACTTGGACGCATAGATGAAAATAGGTTTCCATTCAATAGTAGCTGGATTGATGAAAATAATCTTTTCAGTAATTAGAAGCTGGATTCATGAGAATATATAGCACGTTTTAGCGAAACTATAAGAAAGCGGCCTCTGTTGATTAGCCGTAATGGATACAGATATACACTTGTAGACGAAATGTCGTTAGACGAATTGTCGTAGACGAAGTGTCGTTAGACGAAATGTCGGTAAACGAGTTGTCGCGGAACCGATGGAACTAAATGCTTCTTAAACGCTCATGGAAAATGGCACAGAAAGGCAAGGCTCTTAGATCGCTATGCCACTTGTTCCAGAAACATGGACTGACCATAGTGAAGCTACTGAATAGAATAGTGACAGCACTAGTGCCCTATTAGGCCAAACTTTAGGAACCAGTTCATTGACCGGAGATTTATCAAAGTCGGCGATAATTTCAAAGTCATGTTCCGATCCAAGGTCAGACTGGTAAACATGGAGACGAGGATGGACTTTGTTTGTTATTGGAGCAAAAAGAAACGGAAGCGTTGGCTAATGGAGTTTTCAGAAGCTACTATAGCACTCTTTACTGAAGAGGTATTTCGTAGTTTTCTATTGTTCTATAGAATCGCTGCTCTAATGGTCCTGACAAATCCTCGTAAGATTTCGTATCTTTCACTTTTTTGTCAGATTTGGCTACTTTGTAAGAAATATTCTGCTATCAATGTCCACAGAATAGTCGATTTCTTAAAAATCGTCTGGATATGATATTTCATTACTCACAGCATTTATTTCTGGATCTTGTTAATCTGAAACGGAACGCAATGATTTTCTTAATAAATTAAATCTAGTGAAAAGGCATTTGAAAATTAGCGGAGTAGTTTATCTCCGTAAGTAAGACAGATAATACTTGCCAATTTTCATCATTATGAAATGCATTAATCCACGAAGCATTCTAAAAGTGACAATTACTATACCGCTTTGCAGTGTAGTTTCAATAGCCTACAGTTTTTGGTTGTGTAAGTCTAATGCAATAGGCTAATATCTTCAATACAACTGATAAATTTTGTCAGAATTGTGAATTAATAGTCTAACCTATTAAATCCAACACTTGAAAAGTAGACTTATAAAACGACCGTTGTTCTTTACAGCGCATTTTGATTTTAAACTTATGTCAAGCGTTGAATACCATATGAAACTTTTGATTTTTATTTTGCCATTCTTCAATCTGAATTTATAGCTTCACTGAAACCTTTATCCTCGTAGGCCTACTACGGTACTGCCTTTTAGGCCGATATTTTATTACTTTATTGCTCACACTCTAACCCGCAGATGACAAATCGCAAGAGCTATGCATTTAGGGCCTTACATGTATCTTAATATGAATTTCCGGCTTAAAGTGTACAAGAAGCAAACAATGAACATGTTAGTGTAGGCCTACGTAGTTTTACTTGAGTATTATCTACACTCGCCATACACAGGTGAAAGTAACTTACATTGACCTCGACGCTTGCGTTTATGGTATTATACTCAACAGCCAATAAGAGCGGAAATGAAAGCGAAAACGACCGCAGCCATGCACAGCGATTACAAGAACGATCTTCAATATGTCAGTTCACTCAGTTGCTATAAATTACCAACACATATCAGTATTAGTTCCTCAACTAACGTGGGACTTTCTATCTTTCACTTGTACTATCAGTTGCTGCAAGTTAACCTTTATCATGTCTGAGGCAAATTATTTAAAGTATAGGCCTAATGCAAACATTGTAGCTGTATAAATACGCTTTAAACTATAATCATCTAATAAACTACAATCATCTGCTACAGTAATTTTTTAGTCTAAGGTTAGGTCTCGTGGCATTTGCGCTACCCAAATATAGGCTTCTGATATTTCAGACTTAAATGTATGTAAGTATGGTACAACCGGCTGCCTCTGAACAGATTCATTCAGGGACAACCAGCTCACAAAGAGAAAAATGACAACCTCGCTCTCGTTTAACAGGAACCAGAAATTCAGTTTCCACTAGAAGGTATTGCTTACTAATAGCAAAATAGGACAAATATAGTAGAATCAGCATTGAACTGCACTCATACAAGTCAACAATATAAAGAATATTCTGGACACTGGCGTAAGACTCAGATGCAAGACATCTCTCATTATACGAATGACCACCTGTCTTCCAACATGTCGTTCTTTGCAGATAAAAAATCATGCAGCAACTTTAGCCTATGAATAAGAAAACAGTTACACAGTATTGCCTCTGTCTTAGGAAAACTTGTCGCTTATCTTCCACTGGAAAGACTTGAACTACCATCACCAAAACTATGCAACGCTGATCTCGAAGCAGACACTCAGCCTCACACTTGTAGGTCATCCCTTTTGTTGAGGAATTCAGTTTGATTGGTAGATATTGTGACGGACGTATTACCATACGTGTATTTCCATTTGTAGGTGCACGGCTTGGCTGCTGTTGGCGATGCAAATCCGTTCATCAGATTCTTTCTTCTCGATTATGTTGTCGTTTGCTAAAACGTCTACAATTTTATTTAAACCAAATGTGTGTTTTTGGTTGTTAAACACTGTAAACTCTTTGAAAAAACCCGAATTACAGACCAAAGTCAATGTCTAAACATTTCTAGCCTTCTAGGTCATATCTTTTTACAGTGGTTCAGTTTTATGGTCCAACGCGCAGCACAATTACAATTTCGTCACCATCGTATTTTTGGAAACTTGGCTTGAGCAACTTAACAAATGCAGTTATTCTAAACGCTGTGAAACGCTGTTGTCTTTGGCTGAGCAATGGAATTCCTCAGTAAGTGTCTTGAATCAGAGCTGTACCGTTGCAAGAATGAATTAATTTCAGTACTGTCTACCATGCTAGTTGTTTTTGAGGCGCCACTGTTACGGTATGGCGGCGTTACGGCGCCATATAAATTTTCGTTATTAGGGCCTATTATTATTTTTTATTACTATTATTATTATTTTTTTACCCGAGGTATCAAGGATCCCTCAGGTGGCCTAAAAAGTCCGGAGACTGCTGGAGAAGATTATTATTCTGGAATGGTGTTGTTGTCAGTCGTTTTGTCCGAAAAGGTTTCCCGAGACACGACGGCATTGAAGCGTTGGACGTTTATTAGAGAGTCGTTGAAAGAGAAAAGACGACTCCCTCGGGTCTCCGGTTGCTAGGGTCAGGTTACGCCGCAGATCAGAAATAAAATCAAGGCCTAAGCAATTAATGGGGCCAAATGTTTCGAGTGCCAACGGGACAAAGGTGTTTCTGAGGACTTGATAGGCTACTTAACCTGCTTTTTTGTGGTGGCGGCGGTTTCACCTGCCGCGCCTGCTGTTGTTGCCGTGGTGGTAAGGTAAGAGGCCGCCAGCGTGTCCGTGACCGTGGCATCCCAAACCAGGCAACGACCCGATCTCCATGGTATCAAGGTGAGGCCGTCTGGTCTCTTGCCATCCGATCTAACCAGCTCCGGCCGGATCCTTGATTGCCGGGTATCCGACCTCAGTGAGTGCGCGGTAGACCACGTCATTGATGACACCGTGACTTGCCTGTCGGCCGAAGCCCTTGACACATTATTATTATTATTATTATTATTATTATTATTATTATTATTATTTTTTTTTTTATTATTATTATTATTATTATTATTATTATTATTACTACTACTATTATTAGGCCTATTCTTATAATTAACAGTTTCATATAGCGCCCGCTTTAACGCTAATTCACTTCATCGCTAATTCGCTCACTCACTCACTCACTCACTCACTCACTTGCTAAGTCAATACTTTATTCAGTCACCAACCCACGCAGTCCACCCAACCCACCAACTCACCGACCAACCCACTTATCTACTAATCCATTCACTCGCTCTCTCAGTCACTTATCCACCCACCCATCCACCTATCCACTAACTCTACACCCATCCAACACAGCCTGCATACACAGGCAAACACGCACTAGGTTACTTAGGCCTACTCACACACATTTGCTTGCTCGTTCGCTTACTCACTCACTCGCTCAAGAAGACAGTGACGTCATGATTTGTAATTCTCCGATAAATTATAATCTGTTATAAAGTGCACTTGCTACTTCGTGTAAATGGAACTTGGCCTTTAAACCCACTTTGCTCAAAGCCGAATGGTCAATATATTAAACCATACTGCGTTTATTACACACGTGTAGGGTCATAAATAAAAGCTACCTGTATTTGCTTTTGCAACATTGCAAACATAGAACTGATCTTCTGAATATTGTCGACCTGATTACGACTTGACTGTGATGCCTCATCTGCGCTTTGCAGTTGCTAATTAATAATTGCAAACAACGTGCATAATCCGACATCAACTTCTTAAGCTCGACCTCGCTCTTCTTGCAAACAGTTTTCCATCTTTCACCTTCTCCTCCAGTGTCCGTGACCTTGGCGTTGTCCTTGACAGCACACTCACATTCTCAGAACACATCAAGAATCTCACCTCGTTCCTGCTTGTACTTCCACGTGAGACATCTCAGAGCAATTCGACGTTCTGTCTCCTCCTCGGTCTTTACGTCTATAGTCCATCCCTTTATCTGATCCCGTGTTGATTACTGCAACTCTGTTTTTATAGGCCTTCCTAAAGTGCGCCTCTGCCCGCTTCAATCTCTGCTCAATGCGGCTGCGGCTGATAGCCCGACTGCCCCGCTTCTCGTACATCTCCTTCTATGTATGTTGGAACAACTTCACTGGCTCCCTTTCACAGATTGCACCCAGCTTATGGTTCTTGTTCTCATCTACCGGTCTTACTCTGGCCTAGCTCCCAAGTACCTCTGTGGCTTCATTCGCCTACCTATATCCGCCACCTCTCACCGTCCGTTTCGCTCACTTGATCGCCTTGACCTTCTTGTCCCACGAGGACTGTCATGGCTGAATCTCGTGCTTTTGCCTTCATTGGCCCTTCACTGTGTAACCAACTTCCTACAAAGCAACTCGCTTTTTGATATTAACCGGTGGTCCAGGTGCTTCCATTCGCTGTCTTAAGACCACTCTTTTCGCTCGGGGTCTTTTGCACTGGGAGAGTCTCTGATTGGTGTTCACTGTGAGCGGCGCTTTATAGATTTATAGAAACAATACAATACAATAATCCTCTGGTACTTGTCGTGCGGTTTCCTGTGATTTCTTTCAATTTTCAGTCATCTTAATCCTACCTCATTGGTTCGAAGACCCCTTTAGACAAGTATTTCTAATTTTATGGTCGTGGTGGAGATTACGATAAGCCCCGAATGATGGCAACGATGATTATGATAATTCTGGAACATAATTTATCGAATGTTTCAAGTGTTAATTCCACAGGATTAAGAAAATTTTCTCTTTATTTTTTAAGTTTTAGGATGTGTATCTGCCTACATTCTCAACGTAATTGGCTTTATTTCTTATTTTTAAGGAATGTCTTGTCTATTTTACGGCGCGAAAATAGTCAATTTATTTAAATTGATTCAACGAAGACATATCGCTTGAGTGGTATTTTATTTAGACTAAAATCTGATAGGGGATCATTAGAAAAAGAGTAGTAAGTTAAAGGCAAATCTCTGTCGTAAATCACACAATGTAAAACATCTATCAGCAGCTTCTTTATCTAAGGTACTGTGCTGTAATCGATTACGATAGTTTAGCGAGTCTTATTTGCAAGCAATTTCATATGCTGCAATATTTCAGAACATTGGTGGAGGCCTATAGAACAAGAACAATGTAAGCCAGAGGGATTATGAATGAGACAAAATGATTGAAATTCGTTGTCCTCTCAGATGAATCTCAATTGTTAAGTTCGGCTCAAAATAACAGTAGTGCCTAAAGTTGTATATTATAATCCCATCAGCCTTTGGTTTCAAAAATTAGAATCTGTCTGATTTGACTACCTTTCGTATACTTTTTGTTCTATTGAAGGCCGATTTTTCTATAATCTGCAATTCTGCATCTTCTGGGAAGTAAATTGTTCCTGTCTTTGACCAACGGTGATTGACAGTTGCTATTTACATCATCTGGAACATTCCACCCCCACACGCGACTCTTCTACCGAGACTATCTGTCGCATTAAGCTGAAAATTTACCTCCTCCAGTCTGTTTATGGATCTTTACGTTTCCCGGCTTCAACGGTTATTAAATTCAATTTGCATGGTATTGTATTGTAGGTCCACCTTTTTATCAGCAATATTAAGAGCCTGTAGCCGTGACTGTACTGTGTCAATGGGATTAATTTACATAAAATTTTGTTCATTCCAAAAGAGAGACACGAATAATCAGCGACTTGTTCCTCTGTTGGCAAGATTGAAACCGGAATAAATCAAACAGTTATCTAATATTAAATACTAGATGTTTGCCCGTCCTAAGACGGTTAAGTTTAGGGAGCTTCCACGCTCATACAGGGCAATAGACTACGATGCAACGCAAATTTTATCACACGGCAATATGAACCTACACGACGGTTTAAAGTTGATAGCGGTATTCGCCTTCTCTCCCCCTCCTCTCGCCGCCCCTCGCCTCCTCTCTCTTCCCTTCCCTTCCCTTCTCTTCCCTTCCCACCCCTCATGCCATCCCCTGCCCTGCCCTGCCCTGCCCTATTCCCTCCCTCTTCCTCTCCCCTCTTTTCCCCTTCCTCTTTTCCGCTCTCCTCCCCTCCGTCTCTCTCCCTCCCCTCCCCTCCCCTCCCCTCCTACACCACCCATGCACCCACGCAGAGTTCAAGGAAAACTTCAAGACAACGAAAAGATTTATACGCAAAACATTGTTTACAATGAGATTTTCGCAATTTCATGAACTCTCAAGACCTTTAGTCATCCTGGACATAACCTCCATTACCTCCTAGCCCCTTTTTATATACTGTCCAGATCTAGGGGGCTAGCGCGCCCCTACCGATGTGTGTGTTTGTCGACGGCTACGCCGCGATCTATGTGGCTGGCCCACCTCGCGTAAAGATTACTTACCAGCTTCGCTGGATTCGCTAGGGGAGGCACGAGTCGTGTAGGGCGCTAGCGCGCCCCTACCGATGCGTGTGGTTGTCGACGGCTACGCCGCGAGATAAATGCGTGTGGATTCGCTAACGAGTCGTGTATTACCGATGCGTGTGGTTGTCGACGGCTACGCCGCGAGATAAATGCGTGCTGCCATCTGGCGAATGACTCGCGAAACAGCGTTACACGACAGATGGACGCACTCACGCAGGGAGATTTCTGTGCGTTTATATTATTAATTAGGATTCTGTCATCTATCGATTCCTTCTTGTTCGACCGTAAGGTGTTTACAGCAACAAATAGTCGACCCATTGTTTCATCTAAACAAATTCTGACTGGGTAACCATCTAATTCCGTTTCCTTCTTTAGTAGGTTCCTCTGATGCTTTAGAAAACAATTTATAAGTCTTATTTTTTGGTCATCTCGGTCTGCTACAAGAATCGATCTTCTACTAAACAAATTGGAACATTCAGCTTTCCGACTTTGTTTTCCGATTCCCATTCTCTTAATTCTTTCACAATGGTTGCATTAGACCGCGGGGCTACAAAAGTTACTAATTAACAATTGCGAACAACCTGCATAATCATTTGACACTTGTCGCTAGGTTTCCTATGATCGTTTTCAGTTTTCAGTCAGCCTAAACAAACCTCACTGGTTCGAAGATCCCTTCAGACAAGTATTTCTAATTTCATGGCAGTGCTGGATATAATGATAGGCCTCTAATGGTAACAACGGTGACGAGGACAATGATTACGATAATTCTGAAACATATTAACTTATTGCATGTTTTTAGTGTTAATCCCAGGTTTTGCTAGTTTCTTTATTTCTTTAATTCTAAAGGTGTTTCTCCCCATTTAGTATATTTTATTGGCTTTATTTCTTATTTTGATGGAGTGTATTGTCTAATTTAAGGCGTGAAAACAGTGATTTCATTTCCTTCGAATCATCGCTTAACACATCGCATCACTGGTACCCGGTATTTAATTTAAACTAAAATCTTAAATGCGCTCATTAGAAAAAGAATATGAAGTTTAAAAGCAAACCTTAGTCATAAATCACACAATGTGAAGCATTCAGCAACAGTTCCATTATCTAAGGTATCGTGCTCCCTCCCAGACCACGTGACCGAATTATCCAACAGCCTGACAACTTAATGAGAAAAACGATTTTAACAAGAATGCTTTATAATGTGTTATTTCATGTAAACCAAAGTGCGATTATACAGTTGGATAAATAAAGAATATACTTACTTACTTAATCGTTTGCAAAGGTTTATCGACTCCTAATCCTATGTGTAAACATTTCTATATAATTATTACAATGTTTCAGAATACTGGCGTAGGCTTAAATAACAAGGAAAATGCAAGTCCGAAGTATTCTGATTGAAAGTGATTGAAAGTAGTTGTTCACTCAGAAGAATCTAAATTGTTTAGTTCGGTTCAAAAATAGCAATAATGCCTTATTTTGCATATTATAAACTCATCTGTTTGGTTTTCATAAAAAAATAATTGTCTGCCTCATTTAACTACATTACGTATACTTTTTGTTCTATCAAAGGCCAATATTTTCTCTGATCAGCACCTTCTGCGAAGAAAATGTTTCCTAGTACACTTCTTGTCTTTGGCCGATGTTATAATCACAGTTGCTAGTCACTCTATCTGGAACGATCCATCCACTCATTTACGCGACTCTTCTACATAGACGATCTGTCGCCATATTAAGCTGAAAATTTACCACCTCCGAGTTTATGGTTCTTAATTTTCCCTTTTCCAGGCGTCAATGTGTACTTCTGAACGTTCCGAAAGGATAATTAAATTAAATTTTAATTTTATTGTCTTGTAGTTCCATCTTGTTATCTTGTTTCATTATCAGCGATATTAAAAATCTGTAGACGTGACTGTGCTGCGTCAAAGGACTTGTTTACATAACACTGTTCGCCATTGAGTCCTGAATAATCAGCGAAATTTTCCGTTATTGGCAAAGACTTAAACCGAAAAATTAAACAAGAATTATCTGCTGATAATCTTAAATACTAGGATTCTGCCATCTTTCCATTCCTTCCTTTTGGACCGTAAGGTGTTTACAGCAACAAATAACCGACCATTTGTCTCATCTAAGCATATTCTGATTGGGTAACCATCTGAGCCTAATTTGGTTTCTTTTCTGATTAGAGTCCTTTGATGGTTTAAAAGACAACTCATAAGCCTTATCTTTTGATTATCTCTGTCTGCTATCAGAATGGATCTCTCGCTATCTTCTTCTATGCAAATTGGAACATTCAGCTTTTGCGATTTCCCTAATTCTTTTATAATGTTTCCTTGAGGATCCACTATGCACACACGATGCAGTTCATCCTTTGTGTCTCCATGACAGACGACAAAGTGGCTGCTGGTCACTTTTATCGCGTGCCGAGGGTGATTGAAACCACCACCTGGTAGACGAACGGTGTGGATTAGATTTCCATCTCCATTATACTCATTTATCAGTTGTTTCTCAAAAAGACAAACTATGACATTGGATTCATATGTTGACAACCGACCACTATCTCCTCCGGTTGACCATGTCTCTATTAGTTGTCCTTTTGGTTCGAGTTTCATGATATGACTCTCTGGTTTATTGTCTCCTCGGTGGATGATGTAGAGGCAGTTGGCTATTTTGCAAGATGCTATATCCATTGGATGTAACATTCCTTTTATCTCCCAATTGTGCACAAACTGTAATGTTTCCGAGTCAAAAACTTCAATTACTGAATTGTTCTCATGTGACACAAACAATTCTCGGCCTAGGATCGTCATGCCGTTGATTGGTCTATGATGTTCTTTGGCTGCACCTGTTATGATTGTGCGAACCAATGTCGGCTTCTCTGCATAATCGATGTTTGCTACAACAATATTATTTACATATTTTGTAATTAATCTCATACGTGCGAAAACGATGGCAGAATAAATTTAAATTTATTGCAGGGTAATAATCTTTATTTACCAAAATATGTACTCACGCAAGCTTAGTAGAGTACTGGTTAGGTAAGATAAGAAAAATTATATATTAGCTCCATGCAAATGAACGGAACAAAATGGAGAATTTAGAAAGGCGCTTTATTCCGATAGACCAGATTGGGGCGCGCACGAAAGAACATTCATAGCCACCGCTCTTCATACTTGATATACTTGATATCCAATATAATTTGACCATTTTTGTACTACATGTAGGTTAGGTTCTATATTCAGGAAGCAATTGCTAAGCATAATATAAGCTTTTCATTTCTTTACAACCTTATTCGATGACTACTGCGACGAAGCAGTTGGTCTGTTGCCATTTACAATTATTTCTAATAAGCAGTATGAATATCGTCCTACCTGCAGGATAGAGACGTTGCTCTAGATGCTTAACCCTGTCTATAAGTTGGCTGATTGTGTTGTCTGAAGCTTCATTTTTCTCCTGCAGAGTCTTTATTTTATCTGACAGCTTTTGTATTTGGTCTACAAATCCTACAACCTCGTTGCGCTTATATATTAGCTCATTTTCGAGATCCTTGATCCTGAGAGCTTCTTCGTTCCTTTTTTCGAACACTTTGAGCTTCGTTGCGCGGTCTTTCGTTTTGCTCATCAGTTGTACAGTCTCTTCTAAAATAAAGACTAACATTTGTACTTGAATGATAAACAAGGGTCAATCAAGATGAATTGGACGAGTTTGTAAATTATTTCGAGGTAGAAGACGTAAAGTGATCGTCTAAGTAGGCCTACCTGAGACAAATATACAAGAGACATTATGAAAAACTTTTTGGATGCATCTATTGAGGCAATGCTAACTGGTGAAACCGTTGTCCAATGCTAGTCATCCGGACCTTCACAAAAAAAATGTAATTTCCACAGACCTTGCGATGATGCTTTTATGTTGGCCATTTTTTCTTTGGCGGCTTTTTCTTTGTTTGCTATAAAAGATTACATCAAAAAGTTTGTTATGAAACCTGGATTATTGATGTAACAAGAACATTGGTAGTTAATTTTTAACTAACAATTAATTTGAGCACGTTAACGTTGAATGCATAGAAATACAGCCGCAATATTAAAATCAGTAGGCCAGATACACAACAGTTTATTGGTTAATTTATTTTGAAGCAATGTTCTAATGTCAACATTTTACTTCTAACAGCTGGTTGACGTAAGCCTAATTTAAGTTTTACTAATTCATCAATTTTATGGGTCTCCTTTCTCATGGTATCTTCATTTTGCTTATTTTCGGCGTATGCTTTAGTGTAATCACTGTCACAATTTAGCCTATTTGTGAGATTCTTGAGTAAGAATGTGGAAACAGTTTGATACAAATATGTATGACCGAACTCTACAGCTGTGAAGCGGAGTTTTATCATTTAATTAACAATTTTTATAGATTCAATGACCTTGCCATGAGACGATGGGATTAGTGTTCTCCTCTTCAGATACTCCGACATTCTTTTCTATTAAACAAAAAATACACAAATATATATTTTGGTCATAAAAGAACAATAACAGAGTTTAAGCGATTCTATGGTGGTGTGCGTTGCATGTCACGAAATTTAGGCATCGAATTCTCTGGATGCAGAACACTCGTTTGCGTTCTTATGCCTCAATCGCTAAACTTGATCACATGGTCTACATGCATTTCCATTTGTTTTGACACCAATCTTTAACTTAAGACAAGATGCCTAACACAGTTTAGCCTAGTGATAAGACATTTTGTGCCTCATGCGGATTCTGCGAATTCCCTACAAAGACTAGTCTATGTAAGCAATGTTTCGATCAGAAAAGGAAGTAAAACGTTCGCAGTCTCTGAATTGGTTTGAATGCTACCGGAGACCAATATAGGCTTCAATGAACATGTCCCGATATTATATGAATAGAGCCCGGAAGATTACGAATCGACTTAGAACCTTCATTCTGTCACTACAGTCAGTCAGATGAACAAAGAACTGACCAGAGAGGCGTGCATGTTAATGAACGGAAAAGTACAGATTGATCTAAGCGTATAATGTTCGGACGAACACAGATACCAGAACGGCAATAGGTAGCCTCAACTTTTGGATTTACCAAATAAATCGCCATTAGTTATACAATGAAAAATCTGGTAATGCTAGGTCTATATCGGTGTCGTTTCCGTATCTGGATCTTCGTAATCGTAAACTTCAAATTTATAAAGCGCTACTCTAAAGCTAAACACAGGGCACCTGTTTATTCACGAGCGCTGAATCATAGGGGCCATCCATTTAGTACGTACGCAAAATTTTGCTTCACTCGTTTTGGTCGTGAATAGCTCGGGTTTGGGCTACTCTTTCTGAAAAGTTTCTCAAACATAAAGTTGCACAGTAGTCAAAAAGAGTAGGATGGTCGAAGCGGACGTTCGGTTACATCCAGTCGACAGCATTCACCACAGTTCCAACTGAATACCGGGTCGAGAGTAGTCTCGGCCCATCATGGTCAAAGTGACTCGGTCATCGTAGACGAAGTTAGGCAACCGCGGATAGGTCGGCGTCGGTTGCCAAACTCCAGCCTGGTTTTTCGTCATTTCCATTATTAGTCGATCCACGTGCAGGATTGGCGCTTGCTCCATCCGTTGTTGGTCGGGCAATGACTCTACGAATCGAGTGGTCGCCAGCGGAGCCGAAGGAATAGGATTAACTTGACCCACTCCCTCCGGTGACATTCTATGGTACAGTCTTTTCACATTTATTGCAGATATTACAACAAGTTTTCGTGAAAAGTTTTCGCAAAACGCCAAACTTTCACTAATCACTGAATATCAACAACTATATACAAAACGTTATAATCTGCTTTATGATTTACCTTTCTGGTTTAATTTCTTTGGTCTATGGACGCGTAGATACCAGAACACAAAGAGGCTTCCAACGATGAGAGTTAGCAGAATGATCACGAAAATACAGATGATTGCCACTCTATACGGTTTGCAGATTTGATCATCTGCACATAATGGACAACCTACAACTGCAGGCAATAACATAAAAAATAGATATTTGATCTGTTAAATCCGAAATCGATAAATAGGCCTATAATCCAAAGTTTAGTACTATGCCTAGTAACTTTGAAACGTGCGCTTCAAGATGGCGATGAGGTTAGCGGAGATAGTTTGTCCTGCACTCAATAATTGTTTGATCTTTAAATGTCGATTATTACTGACAATTACAAGCTATAGATAGTTGCGTTTATAAGCTTAACTTCGCTGATGTTGTTAGTTGTAGGTCTAGTTCTGTTTAACAGTGTTACAGCTCTTATGATAAAAAATGCGCAGACAAAATGAAGTTGGCTACAAATTGCATTGGCTGTTCCCCGAATCTCCACACTAGGCCTACAAAAAAGCTATGTTGTTTAATCTTGTAAAAGCAGCGTTCTGTCTGCCTGATCGATTGAATAAACGTAGGTAATCTGTCGTTTTAACGTTCTAAATTATTCGCCATTCGTATTGGTTTAACGTTGGACGAATACAAGTGTGATTGAAGAAAAGATTCTTGCATAAACAGAAGATGGATTTGTGAAAAGTAATTGTTGCTTAAATAGAAGCTGGACTGATGAAAAAATAATAATGGTAGAATGGGCGAATAATTTAGAACGCTAAAACGATAGATTAGGCTACCTAAACGGCGATAAAACACAATGTAGGCCGTCCAATTTTCTGGAATATTTTGCCTGGCATCATACGACATCCTAAGGGGAATGATTCGCTATGTTCTTCATGGTATTCAGAACACTGAGTCTCTCCGAAATATTTATGCACTGGAGAAACTTCAGGTGGAATTGTCATCTAGTACTTGCATATTCAGAAACGATATAGAACCAATGATATGCTAGGCTAGGAGTCAATTACATGGTTGTACATAGCTATTGTATGTCACTCTTTTGCATTGTCGCACTTTCTCCATGTCGCTCTTTCGTTATGGTAATATTATATTTCTATCACTCTTTTAAACCAATTTGTCATTCTTATTGTTACGTCGCTTTTTCATTATGTCACTCTTATGATACTAACCCAATAATATGACCCGATAGCCTAATTATGCCCTTTGGAAAATTAAAATATTACCAAGTAGGGCCTACTTGTTTGAGTAATTTAAGCCAAGTTGATGTTTAAGTGGTTAGAACTAATCCAATGAACTACCCATGCAAATTTGATAATGTCCTACTTACAACGTTCAGAAGTGCACATTGGAATTGGACAAACATTAAAAACTGCAACAATATTGGAAGAGTTAAAGTTTCACTTTTGAGCCATGTATCTATCAATTTATAAAGCGCCTGTCGCAGTGCACACCAATCAAAGTCTTGTACGAGAGTTGCAAACACGATGAGGCAGAGAGTCGAATAAGTAAAGGTAGGCCAATTACTAATAGCATCAGAAGTAAAATAAAAGAATCATATTGTAATTTCTGCTTTTATGTAATAAGCAATTGATTAGATGGATTATAATTATGAAGCATTTAAAACCGATGTAACACTGAAAATAACCTTACGTGTTGTTTCGTCTTCGAAAACGTAAATTCGCATGGCAACAAATGTGCAGCTGATGCCGTTGATGATACAACTAGCTTCACAGCTGTAATCCTCCAAACGGTTGGTCGTTATAACTTCATTGCACGATGCAGGACAGAGTGTATCGTTGCCATAGAACCATCTGTATGTGCATGGTACACTGGCATTGGCCGAACAGGTTACGGTTTCACCTTTTGTTATATTGAGGATCGTAGGTTGATCAACAGCTGCATCTATGGCAAGTGCAAATTGCATCAAACATGCCTTCTACCAAATACAATTGTTGAATGTTTCCTAGAATTCTTATGAATCAGATGAAACATAGTTCATATAGTATCAATGAAAGAATATTATTTTTATTGTGACTTCCTACCTTATAAATTATTGTAATCATTCATTATTATCCAATGCAAGTTGTTTAAATTTGCCTAACGTTATTTAATTATATTTTAGCAACAGGTTAAAGTACAAAAATTATGATGCAACTCAAAATTTTCGCTTTCGTTTAACAACAGAATTGTTAATTTTGGTGAATCGATATATTTTAATACGCTCATTATTCTACATGCTCAATTCAAATGCTTTTCACTAGTTTACACGTGAATAATATTAGGTATTATAACTGCACACTGAAAGGCATTACTGTATTTCCGTTTTACATCAATTAATAAAAACTAAACAGGTTAACAAAAACACTTAAGTATAGTCTGAATATTAAAGTATACTTGACTACCTAGCCTGCATAATTGATGCAATCAACTTACAGTTTACTTTCACCTGGCCTGAAGTGCAGCTATGTTGTTTATCGTGAGCTCTTGTTGTAGAACAAGTGAAGGAAGCACGGTCCATTTCTACGCCAGAACTCATCGTCATGTTCATTGTTGCGCTATTTCCGGAGTAATCACTAGCTATCCCTTTTAAGATTGGCGTATCATCACCCTCCATCTTCCACTGGAGTGTTGGGGGAATGTTGCCACTATACGAAACGTTGCATGACAGCTGCAGCTCGTCGATGGGAAGGTCGCAACTGTTTGGTCCAACAAGTCCATCTGGTTTCATACTGGACTGACATATAGGTGTGGAGTCTATTTAGAAGCAACAAAGAACGATCAATTTTCATTCATTCATTCCATCATTCAATCAGAGCATTTTATATGTGCCTAGTCTTCTCAAAGGTAACTACTTTGGGCGCGCCCAGCCCAACACTGTCTAAAAATTGCAGTTCTAAAGTGTTTATATAATACTAGATGTTTGCCTGTCTTAAGACGGTTAAAACAATGTGAAAATGTCAAGAGGTGCGTCTTCTCGTGCTATGATTGACAAAGTCCCCTCCTCCCTCCCTCCTCCCTCCTCCCTCCCTCCCTCCCTCCCTCCCTCGCTCCCTCGCTCCCTCCTCCCTCCCTCCCTCCTCCTCCCTCCCTCCTCCCTCCCTCCCTCCCTCCTCCCTCCCTCCCTCCTCCCTCCTCCCTCCCTCCCTCCTCCCTCCTTCCTCCCTCCCTCCCTCCCTCCTCCTCCCTCCCTTCCTCCCTCCCTCCCTCCCTCCCCGTACCTCTCTGCCGTCCGTCCCGGCCGTCCGTACCTCCTTCCCCTCATTCATCGTCCGTCCCCTCCCTCCCCACGTCTCTCGCTGCGATCGTGCGTGTCTTCTCCAGGGCCCCTCCCTCCGTCCTGACAAGACACTATTAGCATATACATATATGTATGTATGTATGTATGTATGCAGTGAATGGCATGTATGTATGTATGTATGTATGTGTGAGCAGTTGTTATAGCGCCCCTTCAAGTTTTCTACTCAGAGGCGCTCCCGACAGCTCGGACACTGAATCGGAGTTTCACGCCGAAGCGCATGAGCAATTGCGAGTTAAGGACTTGCCCAGGGTCCCTACGCGTAATAGCTGCATTTACTTATATAATAAAATACAACCCGTAAAAACAAAGTTTTTTACTGTATCCATCTACTATCCTATAATGCGTCTTATTGAAGCAGTTACCTCTACAAATATATAGTCCGCGTTCATTTTACGTCATAGCGTGCGTTTAATCAGGCAGCGCGCCCGTTTTTGTTGCGGCCAATGGCAACGCTGCGTATCGGAAAAGTTGAGTCCCCGATTCGAAAAGTTTAGTCCCCGATTCTATAAGCTTGCCTTTTTTTGGGGAGCTGAAATTTTGATAGAATGAAGTGTCTGCGAGGGCGAGTCTATCTGCCAAGTTTCAGGACGATTGAATGATTGTAAGTGATCGAATTAGTCGTCGCAAGATTTGACTTTTTTAGCCTGTGGCTCAAACATTCAAGATTTCCATGCAAGTTAAAGTAGATGGATAAATAAAATACAGCCCGTAAACACAAAAGTTTTTACTATATCCATCTAGTATCCTATAACGTGTACTCTGAAAATAGTCCGCGTCCATTTTACGTCATAGCGTGCGTTTAATCAGGCAGCGGGCCCGTTTTTGTTGCGGCCAATGGCAACGCTGCGTATCGGAAAAGTTGATTCCCCGATTCGAAAAGTTGAGTCCCCGATTCTATAAGCTTGCCTATTTTGGGGAGCTGAAATTTTTATAGAATGAAGTGTCTGCGAGGGCGAGTCTATCTGCCAAGTTTCATGACGATTGAATGATTGTAAGTGATCGTATTAGTCGTCGCAAGATTTGACTTTTTAGCCTGTGGCTCAAGCATTCAAGCAAGATTTCCGTAAGTTAAACTAGATGGATAAAAATAACTTACAGTTTACTTTCACTGGGCCTACACCACGTCCGCCAGGTAAGAGGCTGCAGAGAGACATTTTCAGCCTGTGTGTATTGCGATGATGATGACAGCTAGTGAAAAATTTTTGAGTTTCTTCGTTGACAGAAGTGTACCAGAAGAATATGAACATCCCAGCCATAGAACGAGAATTCGTGACTTCAGGCTTTAATATTCGTAAATATTCGTGAATATTAGGGTATTTTTAATATTCGTAAATATTTGGTAAATATTCGCTGACGACGTCACTGTTTTTGCTTTGTTTACAACTAGTATAAGACTACTAATTAAGAACATTTGTGACCAGGGGCCCCGGCAACCTATAGAGCCAAAGACGCAGAAGCTCACAAGTTTTGTGGTGCCGAGGCGGGAGGACGCCCACACAACGTTTTTGGTAACATTCATACAATAAAAAGTATAATTTGCGCGCTGAATTTGAATGGTGATTCATGCACATAGTGAGAGCCAAATAAATGATAAACTTTGTGTATAATGTTACGGAGAGAGGATATAGATTGAGGTCATATTTGTTCAACCGATTCAAAGACTCTCTCTCTCTCTCTCTCTCTCTCTCTCTCTCTCTCTCTCTCTCTCTCTCTCTCTCTCTCTCTCTCTCTCTCTCTCTCGTTCGCTCGCTCGCTCGCTCGCTCGCTGTCTTCCTCTCACTCTCACTCACTCTCAGTCTGGCTTTGTCCGTCTCTCTATGATGTATCTCCCTCTCAGTCCGTCTGTTTCTGTCTTTCTGTCTCTTTTGTGTCTCCGTGTGTGTGTGTGTGTGTGTGTGTGTGTGTGTGTGTGTGTGTGTGTGTGTGTGTGTGTGTGTGTGTGTGTGTGTGTGTGTGTGTGTGTGTGTGTGTGTGTGTGTGTGTGTGTGTGTGTGTGTGTGTGTGTGTGTGTGTGTGTGTGTGTGTGTGTGTGTGTGTGTGTGTGTGTCTGCAGTCTAGATCTCCTATCTCCGAAAACCCCGCACTCAGTATAGGTAATGCAAGTATTATGAATCAGATTCACCTTTCAATGAGTTCCAATGAGGCGCTTAGTTATAAAGTCGCTGTATAAGTGTATATTGTTTTAAAACTGATGTCACTCGTCAGGGCCCAACTGCCAAATAGCTACGCCGCTCAGTGCCAGCCTTAGGTATTATAGGAGATATAGGCGGCTGTCTAAGGCGGCATCTTTCAAGGGGCGGCAAATTCCGGCAAAACAAATGATCGGCCCGCATCTCCTATTGAGACTAGAACAATAAAACTATGCGAATTTACTGATATAGGATGAGTAACTGTAACTGTTCTACGCCTATTTTTTAGCACTGAATTTTGTACAATTAATCCCGGATTTTGAAGAATTAAGAATTAAAGAAACTTTAAAAAAATTTAATATTCGTTGGCCATTTTAATATTCGTCAATATTCGTGAATTTCTAAAAATTTTAATATTCGTAATATGCGCATACTCGTTCTATGATCCCAGCAGCATCACTTCGGCACTTCCACAGGTAATTTGTGTGAACAAAGAGGAAAATAACACTGACCTAAAACAATCAGTTCAGCTGAACTCTCATTCCCAAGTCCTTCGTCATCTTCACACACGTACCGACCAGCATCTACAGGTTGTACTGAGCGAATGATGAGGTTGTATTCCCCTGTCGCGTTGTCTATGGCAATGGAGTATCTATCGGCGTAGATTTGGTTGAACTGTCCTTTGTAGTAGACATGGATGGTTCGGTTTTCTCCAACAAGATAATGATACCAATGGATCTGTTCGCTACGATTGGATGTGGAACAATTGAAATAGGTTGAATGGTTGACTAAGACTTCTGTATCACGGGGAAATACGATCAGTTCTGAATGACCTGGAGAAGAAGAACATATAAAAATAATTTCATGTAACTTCATACAAACAGTATTGGGCATCACTTTGGAATTAAATGTGATACAACAATGAACATGATAATATGAATTCTCACTAAGGATTTTACTTCAATTTTAGTTTCCTTTGCATAAAATTGCTTTTATTCAACAATTACGAAATCGGTAAAAAAATTATCCATTTGAAATTTTTAGCTTAATATGGACTCGAGTCAAAAACCTCAAAAAGCATCATGATTCTGCAAAATATTTTAAGAGTGATCTCTAGATTTTTGCATGGAACTACATTATTAATAATGTTTTCATATAAGAGAAACATGATAATACTTTATGTTGCTAATTAAAGAAATCGGTCAGCGCTCTGTCTTCTCCAAGAAAATAACGCTACAACATTGAGAATAACAGTAACTGAACCTCCGTTGGCCGTCGTTGGGCATCTTCTAGCAACTGGCAGCCAGCTTTGACCCAGTAAGAGTGACTGCCTTGGCTATTGGATCACCTCACTACGAATGACGGTGTAATGATTAAATCAAGTGGAGTGCAACAATTGGCAATCGCAGCAGTAGCCTACTCATGTGTCAGTCCGAATTATGAACAGAACTGTCTGACGGTTTTTGATCAAATCTAGACGTACAAGAAGTTCCTAAGAATATACAGAAGGAGCTGATTAAGAATTACCTACTTGTTTGTACGCTTAAGTACATCAGTGTTCCCAAAAGAACGGCGCATACGGTTGATCTATCCATCGTTGCGTATTTAGGCGTTTCTTCTGAAAACCAAGAAAGAGCTTAACATTCAGGTTTAATTCTAAAACAAGCAGATGAATGGCATTTTAGACGGCTAGAAAAATGTTCCATACATGTTACATACTAAAGAGCACAAAGACCAAGTTTGTTCGTTTGCGCACTGACGGACTTCACGGTCTGATAAATTACTTTGATATAAAGTATGCGTAGAGGACCGAAAGTCTTTGTCAGGTCGCAGGCCCAAGGAAACAGCACAAGATATTATGTGTGGTAGGCCTACAATTATAGGCCCTACATTGTGGCAAGATAGCATACAGCTACACTCTTTGGATTGTATGATTGCCCGGCCTTCTGTCTACCTTCATTCATTCATTCATTCTGAAGATTTATATAAAAGCGTTCCCAGCCCAGCCACGGCTAAAGAGAAAAGACTTGAGTGATTTATAAAATAGAGTGACATGGGGAATTTCCCGCGGGAAACCGCGTTACCCGCGGTAAATCCGCGGTAATGGGGACAACAATTGCGGTAATACCGCGGTAATGGGGACAACAAATACGGTAATACCGCGGTAAATGGGGTTTACTCTCACGATAATACCGCGGTAATGGGGAATGAGCCGGCAATAAACCCGGGTGATTTTTAGAACTTGAGAACTGATAAGGAGATTTGTTATTTCCTGCAGCCTACTAGTCAGAAATAGTCAGGACTTGGTTAATGCAAAGTTTCGATAAGATAATAACAGACTAATGTAGTCAGCAATACAAATTGTTTTGTAAGCTAAACAAATTTATTTCTTAAATTTGAATTGGTGTAAACTTTTTGCGGGGAATGTGATGTCGCCCTGCGGGGATGGGGTGGGGATGGGGAGAAAACCTGAGAGGATGGGGCGGGGATGGGGACAAACCATGCGGGGATGGGGCGGGGATGGGGACGACTTACTTGTTGCGGGGCGGGTATGGGGACGATGTCTCCCCGCGTCACTCTATTATAAAACCCAGTTAGATTGCTCAGAGGTAGCAAACTAGCTCCGATGGTAAGTCATTCCAGATGGAGGGGGCCTGCAACCCAGAAAGCTCAGCGCTGTCTAGCAGCCAAGCGAGCCCGCGGAGCTTAGCGCCCGACGCGCTACAACGTCAGGCACTGGGCGGCAATGGCCACTCAGGTAAGCTGGAGCACAGCCAAGGATGCAGCGTGAAACCAAAGCAGCACTCCGATATGAGATCAGTTGGGTCACAGGCAGCCAGTGCAGCAGAGACAGAGGCGAATTTCTGAATTCGCCCAATGAGCTGAGCAGCCGAGCGCAGAACTCCATCTAGTCGCCCCAGAAATCAAAGGAGGAGGCCAATGAGGATAGACCTAGAAGTAATCATACACACTTTATTTGACCAAACCAACAGCAAAGAAGCCAATTGATTGCGTTTAAACCAGAAACTCATAAGTCAGTAAAAAGGTGGAACACAATGTGACCAATGACCATAGGCTTAGAAGGTAGGAGGACAGAGGGATCATTTTCCCGCTTCCCACAACAGAAATTAGGGCGTTCGTATATTTCTGGAGAAAGTGCAGGAATAGAACGTGGTTACTGGTTAGGCCTACCGGCTAACGCCTAAGTTTGGTATAGACCATTTAGGGTCTACCGTCTACATACATAGCCTACTTAGCTCACTCACATCCATAGAACGAGTATGCGCATATTACAAATAAGATTTGTAGAAATTTACAAATATTGACGAATATTTAAACTGGCCAACGAATATTAATTTTTTAAAATTTCTTTCTAGTGCCAGATTAAGGCATAAGCCAGATAAGCCATGGCTTAGTGCCCCGCAAGGATTTGGGGCCCCCGAAATCCGGAGATATGAAATCAAATTGCTGTAGCAAATTCCAAGTTTTGTATAATTTTAAATAATTTAGTGCTGTTAGGTTTTAGTTACTACTTACTGAATACTGATCCTAGTTGCAGATTCACACTCTCTGTCAGTACAAGGGGCCCCTAGCGAACGAAGGCAGGCGTCAAAGGCTCAAAGCGAAACTATAATATTTTTTACTCTCTCACTCTGTGTCGACCACATTGACACATTGTTGACACGCTGATCGGGCGGGTGAAATTCTGATATTACCTAAATTTAGTATAACGGTACATAATCATGGGCATCCACAGGAATTTTTCAGGGAGGAGGGAATTATTTTTAGGGGTGAAAGTTTTGAATTGTTGGGACAGGGACTAACGAGGGTGCCGAAAGCAACCTGTCACGTCACCATCAGTACTCGCTCCCGCAATTGGGGTGTGGCGCGGATCCCAACAGCCGCCAATGCTTTTGGAAGCATTTGACATGATATGGAGCCTGTTGCTAGCGTTCTGGGATCCGTTTTCAGCTATTTCTGAACGCTTATTTCAAACACAAAACCGTTAAACGTTAAACGTTTCAATGTTTTTATATATTTCTTTCAGGTTATCTTGACCAGTTAAGACTGTGATAAAAGTCATAGCCATTAATTGTTGTTATAAACCTAGATCATGAGTAATTTCTTAAATATTTGCAAAATCCGAGGGCTCAAATGCTCCCTTCCCCCTCCGGACGCCCATGTTTGAGGGCCCCGGATGTCTTAATCCGGCTATTGGCTTAAGGGCCCCCGGAAGTCTTAATCCGGCTATTGGCTTAGGGCCCCCGGAAGTCTTAATCCGGCTATTGGCTTAGGGTCCCCGGAAGTCTTCATCCGGCCCTGCGAAGATAGAAGGAGTGAAATTTCTTTTAGGTAAATGAATGGACTTTGTACTCTATTCGTTCGACTTCGATAAATAAGGTTAGAATATGTTTCTTCAGTTCTTCATAAGTCTTGAAAACATTGATAATAGAGATAAATATAATTCTTTAGGTCACAGCCAGTAACCCCGACAGCAGTCATAAAAATTATGATGGTAAGGATTTGACAATATTTCCTTAATGGGCTTCACATATTACACGTGGCCCATATGTAGAACCAAAAAGTTATGGAAAAATTGTTATATTTCAACCACCATTTATTAAAATAAGTGCCTAACCTTACAATTTAAATGTTTGCATAGTAGAACTCTTCAGGTTTCAGCACAAACGTTTAACCATAGGCCTACCTCAGAAACGCTCACTTCAACAAACCGTCTTTTCAATATGCGTTGCTTAAACTCTTTATTTCTAATAGTGTCGCAATTTTAATTATCTTTATATTCCGATATATTCATAAATCTGCACTTAGTATTTGCGCATAAGTAACTTTAATTTCGACTTTGAACCATTGTTATCGACGCTTAACTTCGCTCATCTGTACTTGAACTCTTGTTTAGGATTGGACGACCGTTGCTTAATATTTAGACCTCTCGTAGTCCTACTTAAAATATCAATAACGTCAAGTGTCTCTGCCGTTGGCTAATCCAGAAGTTTCTAAAATAGAAGCCTGTATGGAATACCGTACTTAACGCAGCAGATCTTACCCTGATTGGGAATAAGCAATAAAAATTTTCATCTGTGACTACTTGGAAGTAGTGAGTAAGTAAACAGGCAATAAAGTAAATAAGTGTGTAATTGAGTAAGTAGATGACGCATTTGCTATCACGCTGCCTCGCAACATACAACTATAATAATGACCTACTTCATGGCCATCATTAAGATACCTCTACGAGAATAACTCGGTAGACTTATTGGTCTCTTCGAGCGCCTCTGAGTAGATGTCTTTAAGGGGCGCTATATCAAGTTTTATTGATTGATTCATTGATTCATTCATTCATTCCGAGCATTTATATAGCGCCCCTTCAAGGAACCTAATCAGAGGCGCTCCCAGCCACGGCTAAACAGAGAAGACTTGAGAAGGGGGCAGTAAGCAGGCAAATTGCTGCGAGGCATCAAGCGCAGCTCAAGTGGGAGCCCATTCCAGGTTGAGGGCCCAACAACCGAAAAGGCTAGGCGCTGCTTGAGACATAAACGGGCTCGGGGACAAGGAGATGATTGATTGATCATCCTAGGGGAAAGGCGGTTCTACACCATCAATAATGGGAATTATTATTATTAACTATGACGTAGGTTCTCCAGCATCTACAATGACCTACTTTAAGATGCCTCTACGAGAATAAGTCGGTAGACTCGTTGGACTTAAACTGGGGAACTAACTCTAAGAGGAAGGAAACATTTTATGTAGGCCTACTCGATCGTATATAAAAGCAATTTAATGTAAGCAATAAATTCAAGCGATAGATAAATGAAATCGAGATAATTAAATTAAAGCAATGAAGTCATGATGAACATAAGAATAAGAATTCACTCTCATACCGGAATTCAGAGAAAACGATCATCAGCCACACAATGATTTCTGTAGGCCATGGCAGTGCATGGCACCCTCAAGAATGACGTGATCAGGGTTGCGCGGGCTTATATATAGATTTTCGGGGCTTGGGTTGGTCACGTGGTACATCCGAGGTTCAAATCTCGGGTGCCAACCAATCTGGCAGAACCGACCGAAAATGGTCCTTACCCCGGGTACATGGTCCAGGGACATGTCGGGAAGATGGATCGCTTCGGCCGGATATGGTGATGATAACTTTAGCTGATATGACACACTATCTCTAATACTTAGGGCGAAAGGCATGCATGTGGGATTGTGGGTGGCAAACTATGATTATCCATGTAGGCCTATCTCTTCTATAGCGCCATTATGCAACTATACATGGACATCTAAGCGTGGAAGGAACGCAGGCGTGTGTGTATAACAGCGTCCAGTCAAAAGAACCAAGTCGCGACAGATAGCCTAATAATTAAGCAACAAGGAAAGCTTTTTGAAAGTGACCAATTTGACCTGTATTTATAAAATTCAGTTTCCTTACAACTTGGTCTTCATTGTACACAAACGCCCAGTGCAGGTTTGTAAGTCTATTTTGATCTATTTTGATCGATGTGATCTTTATGACTTACAAACCTGCACTGGGTGTTTCTGTAATATGAAGCCTAAGTTGTAAAGAAACTAAGTTGTGAGGACCCCCAAACGAAAATTCCCACTAAATTGCTTTTACTTTCTCTGTCCGTAACAAAAGCAATCTGAAGGTATAGAATAGATTACAAGATTAATATTCATCATCATCAGGTGGCCTCTTATTCCTCAGTGATGGAACTTATCTAACAGTATCTAACAATATCAAAAGCTTCCAAAAAAGTTGGTATGGTCAGTTGATGCTAATATTGTCTGTGAGATCAAGAAGAGCCATATAGCAGATAATAATAATAATAATAATAATATCTTTTCTTTAATTTAGCGCCTGACAAACGCACTGCGCTGTACATTTTACATGTTATGCAATTGAAACAATCTTAACTAGTTAACTACTAACAGAACAGACAGCCTGTAATACACGGCGCTAATAGCAGCCTACAAAGCAAATCCGCCCTAACGGGGCTCGAACTCGGTACCTCTCGCACTCTTCGCCAGATGTTATCCAACGCGCCACCGGACCCCCCAAGATGATTTTGTTCTAAGTTCATATTCTAATTTATCGGCATAGTAATTTGTTGTTCAGCTGCTCTGAGCAAAGTGTCGAGCTTGTTTCAGTAACCTGTTTACGTTTCAAAAGATAATCGCTTTTCCAGTTTTTCCTGTGCAATCTTTGTACATTCGATTGTTTTTGTAATCGATTTCTTGGTTTAATGGACTTGACTCGAAATACTGCAATGCTGTTTCTGATTAATAAATAAACAGCTGATACGTATGCTTAATCTTCACTTGATATACAACGATCTACGACTACCAGACCCTTGACTACACTTAGACCTTTGATAATATTAAGCAATAGCGTTCCTATGGACAAGGCTGGTAGGCCTTATCAAGCAGCACTCACTTTACTCAAGCTTATTAGCTGAAAACTTAACTCAATGATGCGATTATCAGTCCAATGTTCGTTGGCTAGCGAAAAATGTCACTAGATAATAAATTATCATCTGAATCTGAAATGTAACATGTCTATGTTTGTTGGTCCCGTGTTTCAGAACAACGACACACTGTGTCGTGTTCGGAATACACTAAGACTTCCGGATTAGTTAAACATATATATTATTGTGGAGTGAAAAAGCGAAAATTAGACATTCGAAAAGTAGCCTTTGTGTATGTAAATTGTGAAGCGGTGTGTCTTCCTGCTTGATAAATAAACGAATATATCATCATCATATCAATAGCAACCAAAAGTTGCCTAATGGTATGGGGTCAAAAAATGTCGAATTTTTTTTAAAAATATATTAATGTCTTCTGCCCCCACCAGAGGGCCAAAGTTACGAAAAATTGTAGGACCTATCGGTATTGCTATTTAGAATGTATCCAAGGTCTAAATTTTACGATCTTGCTCAAAGCTACAGTTTTTATACGCTTCTATATGAAACGAGAAAGTTCTTCACCAATCCATCTTCTATTGACGAGCTTTAAAAAGAGAAGTTTGACGGTGCAGTTGACGTAGAGCCTATTATTTGGGGTATCCTGTTATCCAATTACAAGGGCGACTCCGAAAGGGCGAATATCAAAAGCGCGCATTCAAAAGGGTGCCTCTTAAAAAGCGAATGATTATAATAATACGGGCGCTGATCAACTGTTACAGGTCGTACATTAGAAAGGGCGCCCTATCACAAAGGCGATCAAAAGGTTAAACCACTTAATTGAAATCTTGTAATATTTGAAATTATCAATGAAACGGTAATTGAAGTCGATAGTAATTACTACTGTAATGATGGCGCTAATAGCGTTCATTTTTGAGCGAAGTGATGATGAATCTGAACAGTCTGAGAGTGATGCAGATACTTGTTATTAATTTGAACGGTATCAAATTTTCAGTTTTCAGATAATAATTAAGGCATCAATAATTATTACTGATGCCTTAAACCCATATCTACAATTTCAATTTTTATTAAATTAACAAACTGGCCTATCAATAAATTTGTGTTTTGCGTTGAGCTACTGCTAACTTTCTCACCTTTTCGATTATCGCCATTTTATTGGCGCGCCCTTTTGATATTCGCCCATTCGAAGTAGCCCTTATGATAGTATATAATTATTTCGTTGAGTGCATAAGGTGAGTTAGGCTACATTCTAATTGTTCGTGATTTCTCATATTTATCGTTGAAACATGCGTATTTGATAAGATTCGTCTTGTAGACGCCGAATAATTTGTAAGTTTATTACAGTTTGAAGCATATTGGACAAATGTAAGTTATGCTTTCATGATGTAAAACTTTAGGCTAGACTTCAAAAGCGTTGCATCGGTTAATGTGACCCTTTTTTCCAAAAATAGAAGAAAAAAATGGCTTATATATATATTATTACTCAAATAACTGCGATTCATAAGTGTCACAAGAAGTGTGCAATTCTCGCTGAAAATTACAGCACTCCCATTGTTTCTGCCAACATAGCGATTGTGTCATTGCGAAGAAATATATAACATCAGTTAGCAAAAATAGTAATACTAATACTATTAGACGTCAGTTATGAAAGCTACTAATTGTACTAGCACTAATTATAGTAAAACCGTTTGTTATCAATGCTATTAAAATAATGTATTACCTCTGCTACTTACTGCTAATAATAATAATAGCCGTAAGTGATTAATTCTAGTAACTATAATTAATAATTCTTATTAATCGTAGTCATTATTACTACTACTAATAATAATGATAATAATTATTAGGGGCCAGTTAGTGTTTGAGATTTAAACTTACCTTGTCCTCTTAAAGCAAACAACTGTGTTGGGTCCATAGTCCAACGGCAAACGACTTCATAGCGATGGTGGCGATTTAATTTACATTACTAAAATCTGCAAAAGTTGTGTTTTACCGAAAATAGTTCTTATCGTCACACGCAGATTCTTCCACACGAACCAGAGTTCGATCTGACTTGTCGTTAGCTCATCTGAAAATTTTACTGTGCTCAGTAGGCTAGTCTGATCTGGAAAAAAATCAGACCAGAGTCCGTCTGATTTCGTCCATTTTTGTTCTATGTAATTGAGATATCAGGTACAACTTATGAAAGGAAACATATGCCTATTGCAAGCCATTCCTCCAAGTTTCATGCCATAAGTATTAAGCAAGCACAATGACGAACACGATGAAAATGAGCTAATCAGCCACCTAGCTCATATTCAAGGCTAAGAAAATAAGTCGAAACATTTATATCTATGGCACCTCTTGGTGTTAGATCAGCTCTTCTTCCTACGCCTTTTGCAGACAATAAATATTTGTTTATCATGGCATTATTGGATCACAAATACAATATCGTGAATCATGACATTTATTTATTTCCTAGCCATTCCTGTTAATCCTCATGCGAACAACTGCGGTCCTGAGGGACCCAAGCATAGCATCCGCTTGTGCTACTTTTTGACTATCCAATATTGTTTCACGGTATTTTATGAATTTGTCACTTGGAAATCGCTCACTGTTTAGGTCTACAGAACCGAAATCAGGTTTTGTTTTCAAGGCTAATTTTATTTAAGATACAAAATATCCGGTGGGGTCCTGTGACCCCATCTTCAGCAGTGTTTTACATGAGATTCGACGACAAGGCAACGCATGATGAAAGGCTGAACCACGACAAACTTGCGGCTTTCCGTGACAAATGAACAATGTTTACTGATCAAGTGCCAAAGTTTTTTGTTCGTGGTCCAGAGCTGTGGGTAGATGAGCAGCTGGTGGCTTACCGTGGCAGCTGTAACCTCAGGCAGTAGCCGCAGTACGTATACCGTCCAAACCTGCAAAATACGGTATCAAGATACGGTGGTGCTGCGATGCTGTTGACTGCCGATATATATCTGGGCAGACAGAAGGGAACTCAGCGTGAGACAGGACACGGTGCAAGCTACCTGCAGATCAAACGACACAATGTTGGTGGTACATTCCGTAGCAACAAACCTCGTATTCCTGAGGACGCCAGGAATTGAGCTCTTTGTTTCGATTTTATGACCAACTTACTATTTGTTTGTTCCTAATCTGTGTTAGCTATATCGTGCACGCTGCATCACGATGCCACCACTGATGCTGAGATGAAGAAGCCAGAAGTAATTCTTCATTACAATAGATCCAAAAGCGGTGTTACAATATGGCTAATCTGGCTACAATGCATACCACAAGAATAAAATCAAAAGTTGGCCCATAGCACTGTTTTTCAACATCCTCGACATCGCTGGAATTGCTTCTTACATTCTGTAGCTGGCAATAATCCAGACTGAGAGATTTCGAAGAACATAAAAAGAACCCACACTGGAGAGAACCGTACATTTGTTAGATATTCAACAAACTGCTCACACGTCGGAGTAGTCTTCATAGGCATTCAAAATCCCACACTATGGAAACACGATGCAAATGCACGCTATGCGAAGTCATCTAAGAAGGATATGAATCAATGTGCAGGTGGAAAATAATTACCTGGAGACCTATCAAATGTTGATTCTCAATTGAAACGAAGTTTTTGGATCATTCAGAACGATAGGGCCTAAATATCTTGAACAATTCGAAATTCATCTTCCGAGCGTACTTTTGTTAAAGTTACACGAACTATATATTGGACTTTTGCTGGATGAATCACGCTTATCGGCCTATCGAATCGTTTTCTTTCAGTTTTGTGAAGTTCAACGGAGTCTGGGGTCTGAGTAATCCGTTCCGAATCTCACAGATTTTGAATAATTGAAATAATTGCTTCGATTACTACAAAACTGAACAACCTCGATTCGCATTGAACTGGCAGTTATGCAGTGCAGCCGGAATATTCTTCGCGAACCAGCTGTAACTTTTATTACTTGATCAATAATGAGGCTTGTGAACAAACGTTTTGCATATATAATGAGCACAGTGTTCTTAAGGTTTTTATATATAATGTGTATCGATTGTTAGGCGGCCAATGCGAATATATATATATAGGTCTTAGTTGCGCGGTCGGCTTAGCGGGCGCTTGGCCTTAAGTAAACATTGGCTGACGCTCGAGTCGCTCGACACCTGCTAATTGGCGCCAAACTTAGAAACTGCTGATGACAGTGAATTTGAACAATACAGTGTAGTAGATGTTTTAATGCAGTAGAGAGCTGTATGTTAGAAGTTACAGTTGAGTTGTGTTGATGAAGAACATTGACATTGAAATGTTAGGTTTTAAATAACTGTGTTTGAAGAAAGAAAGAAACATTGAAATATGTGTCAATTTAATTCTAACAACAGTTTAAAAGAAAATTGAGCAATTTATATGTAGATGTAGGGAAAAGTGTTTTGAGTTAGGTCACAACTAAGAACTAAAGAAGAAGTGTTGGTGACAAGGCTGAAGCTACATGTCGTCTTAGACGAGGAAATTATAGAATATGAGAGAGCCAACCGACAAAGATGGAGTTTTTTCGCTATGCGAAATTCATTCACCTATAAACTCACTTATAACGTCTAACTACGAATGCAAGAGTGCCTAGGGCCTACGACGACCTTAACACGGCCTTTAAATAGGTTGGTTGGTTTATATTTAACAAAGATTATTAGCGTCGCCCTTCTTTCATTGCCAGAGAACAGGCAGTGGCTGAGTTTTCTGTAATAGGCATATAATATCGATTATAAATGCTTGCGAAAACAAGCAAGCTCATCGATGTTCAAACTGAACTATGAGCACCTGTGCCGAACATTCCTAACGAAACGCGCACAGCTGCAGCGAGCAGCAGAGCGTTAGAAGGTCAGTCATACACTAAAGACAGTCAAAAGGTTACAGATACCAAATGTTAGATCCCTATTCAATATTCATCTTCCATTAACCCTAGGGCTACCAAGCTTTTTTTGTAACACTAGCTACCAAGGGGGGGTGGTGGTTGGATTTCGTGTTTGGTTTCACATAGGCCTATCATAACTTGTAATATAGCAATGGATTCAGCATTCATTTCTGCACAGAATGGTATATTTAGTTGTACATTATGTGAATGCACCTCGAAATTACATCACTTTTAACAATGGAACCCATTAGTTAGCAATATGTTATATTATTGCATACATTTTGTACTTTTGGATAAACAAATATAAGATTATGTGTGTTTTGAAACTAATCTATGTATAAAAAGATACACACAATCATCCCTACACATGTTTATATAGTATAAATGTACATCCATACATATATATCCATACATATATATATCGGTTTACATTGTAATGCTGTATTCAGCCATTTTCACACAGATTACGCGTATTATTATTTATTTTGAACACTTCCGGTATTCAAAAGACAAAGATGTAGATATGCAAATGAAGCCCTACATTCCCTCTAAAGAAAAGTATAATTGTTGCTCTTCTAGGAAGAATAGTCAATAAGCTATAGTCGAAAAACGAAGGGGGTGGTATCCACCCCTCTGGTGCCTCAGGTATATCAGGTATAACTTTTGAATGGCGTGGGCTACCACCATGATGTTTACCTCAAAATGTGCGCCAATGAATCTGCTACAGCTACCTAAAATGCAAAAATTATATTCCATATGGGAAAAAAATTATGCATAAAAACGTAGGGGGGTGGCAACCACCCCCCCTTGGTAGCCCGAGGGTTAAAACTAGTCATGTATGTTTAATTGTTTATCCATTATATTGCCTCTTATCTTGCATCGATATTAACTATAATTATATGTAATGGTTCTGTAGAATGTAATACGTCGGAAATACAGAGACAGGTAGCCTACATAATCAATTAGATTCTAATCCATTATCTGATCGAATAGACAGACAGCTAATTCTAATCGATTAGCTACAAGATTTTGCTAATTCAATTCTAATCGATTAGCAATTGAACTAATCATGCCCATCTCTGGTGAAATATGCAGATAAACAAAGATAAATAATGGCTAATCATTCGCTCGATCTTTCGTTCATTCGCTTACTCACTCACCCACTCGTTAATCCACTGTATTACTCAACAGCTTATTCACTCACTCACTCAGTTTATGCTTCTACTTTGAAGACAGCAGCTGCTTTGACTTGCGATGCTCGTATAAATAATAATATAATCATTAAATGGTAGGCCCACTTGGCCTTTAAACCCACTTTGATCAAAGATAACCGTTTATATCGAACACAGTTTGTGTTTATTACACACGTGTAAGGTCATAAATAAAGGCTACATGTATTTGCATTACAATATTGCTAGGACTGAACTTCTGAATGTCGACCCGAATACGGCTTGACTTAGGCTAGTAATTGCGAACGATGTGCACAGCCTAATTACTTGACACTTGTCGTTAGGTTTCCTACGAATGCTCTAAATTTTCAGTCGGTCTAATCCTACCTCATTGGGTCGAAGACCCCTTCAGACAAGTATTTATAATCTTATGGTCGTCTTGGCAGTTATAATGAAAGGCCCCTAATGATGACAACGGTGAAGAGGACGATGGTCATGATGATGTTAAAACACAACTAATTGCATGTTATTAGTGTTAATCTATCATGATTCAGCGACATTATCGTAGCTACTGTGCTGTAGGCCTAAATCGATTATGATGTTTTCTCGAGACCTATTTGTATTGTGTAGAGGTTAGCGTGCTGGACTGTGAATCGAGAGGTCGGGGATTCAAATCCCCGCCAATGCAAAAATTTGCTTGGAGATTTTAGTCCACCTGCGCCCCCTGGCCAACTAAACTATAACGAGTACACTGACCTCACACGGTCGGTGGGAAGATTAGACAGCTAGGGAGAGGACAGGCCATCCGCCCTCATATGTCGAGGCTAAAAAGTGAAGTCGCTAACACTTCATACCCATAGCTTCCCTAGGGCTTCTTCTTACTCCTCCTCCTTCTCATCTTCCTCCTTCTCCTCCTCTTCGTCGTCGTCTTCTTCCTCCTCCTCCACCTCTTCCTCCGCCTCCCCATCCTCCTCCTCCTACTCTTACCTCCACGTCTTATTCTTCTTCCTCCATCTCCTCCTCCTTCTCTTCCTCCTCCTCCTTCTCTTCTTCTTCTTCTTCTTCTTCTTCTTCTTCCTCTTCCTCTTCCTCTTCCTCTTCCTCTTCCTCTTCCTCTTCCTCTTCCTCTTCCTCTTCCTCTTCCTCTTCCTCTTCCTCTTCCTCTTCCTCTTCCTCTTCCTCTTCCTCTTCCTCTTCCTCTTCTTCTTCTTCTTCTTCTTCTTCTTCTTCTTCTTCTTCTTCTTCTTCTTCTTCTTCTTCTTCGTCTTCTTCTAAATACTTCAATTATTCAGAACACTGGCGTCAGCAAAAAGCAATGCAATCTCGAAGGAGTACGACTGAAACACAGAGATGGAATTTCTCTGTTCACCCATGTTCATTCATAATTCAGTTCAAAACAACGGGAGTGTCTACTGTTTAATATAATACATATTGTATTATTGTAACATGATCTGTCCTTGTTTTTCAGATATCAGTATCTGCCTGATTTGGCTACATACACGTAACATAGGCATTAGGCATTGGTCTATAGCTACTGTAACGTTAAAGGCCGATAAATTCTATGATCAGCATTTTCTGGTAAGTATGTTGTTCTTGGTACACGTCTGGCCAGTGATGCTGTCCATCCAGCTGAAACTTTGAGCTTTAACAAGTTCGCAACTCCCTACCGATACTGTTTTTCACTCTGAACTGAAAAATTATCTCAATATTTCTTGCAACCTGCATTTCTACACTATTTCAAGGAGTTATTATCAAATTTAAATTTGCATTCTACTTGATGGTAGTTCAAGCTTGTTATCCGTTTCATTGCCAGCATTATATTAAAAGCTATTATAGCCATGTCTATAATACTGTACAGTCAGAGGACACAGTTTTAATGGCACTGTCCGTCATAGTGTTCATTGCAACACAGAGGCATACAAATTAAACAATCAAAGGATTGTTCCCATGTTGACAAGAATGAATCCATGTACTATTTAATGTTAAATATTAGAATTCTGCCATCTTTCCATTCTTTCTTGCTTAAGGCGTTTACAGCAACAAACAATCGCCCATTTGTTTCATCTAGACACATTCTGACGGGATAACCGTCTAAGCCCTTTTCTTTTTTCAGTAAGTTTCTCTGAATCTTTAGAAAACAATTTAGAAGTCTTATTTTTTGGTTGTCTCTATCTGCTACCAGAATCGACCTCTCACTGTCTCCTACTAAACAAATTGGAACGTTCAGCGTTCCATCTTTGATTTTCGATTCCCACTCTCTTAATTCTTTCATAATGTTTCCTTGAGCATCGACAATGCACACACGATGCAGATCATCCTTTGTGTCTCCATGACAGACGGCAAAGTGGCTGCTGGTCACTTTTATGGCATGCCAAGGGTGACTGAAACCATAACCTGGTGACAGGCGAACGGTCTGGATTAGATTTCCATCTCCACTGTACTCATTTATTAGACTTTTCTCAAACAGGCAGACTATGACATTGGACTCATATGTTGACAATCGACCACTATCTCCACCGGTTGACCATTTCGCAATTAGTTCTCCTTTGGCATCGAAGTTCATGATATGACTATGTGGTTCATTGTCTCCTCGGAAGATTATGTATAGGCAGTTGTCTTTTTTGCATGATGCTATATCCATTGGATGAGACATTCCTTTTATCACCCAATTGCGCACAGACTGGAATGTTTCCGCGTCATAAACTTCTATCATTGAGCTGCTCTCGTGTAATACAAGTAATTCTCGGCCTAAGATCGACATGCCGGTGATTGGTTTGCGCTGTTCTTGGGCTACATCCGTTAGGATTGTGTGAACCAAAGTCTGCTTCTCTGCATAATGCATATCTCCTGCAACATTAATTTTACATATTTAATAATTACTCTCATACATGCGAATACGACGGAAACTTTTAAAAATACATTGCACGTAATAATCTTTATGATACCTAGCCTAAAATATGTTTACTCACACATATTATGGCTGAGTAGGGTATTGGCAAAATAGGATAAAAGAAGTTTTTCACGTTTGCTCAAATTCACGTGTGAATGATCTAAACAAAATAGAGAATTTAGGAAGGTATGTTTTGTTCCGAAAGACGAGACTGCTGAGGAGCATACAGAAGGAATATTAATGGCAACCGCTTTTCATACCACTAGATATTTCAGACAAAAGTTGGCCGTTTTGTATTATGCAAGGTTCTATGTTCAATGAGCAAATTATTATGCTAATAATAATACTTGCACGTCATGTAACAATCTCTTTCGATGACTAATCCGGTGAGCAATTCGTTCATTGTTGTTTAGACAAATTTCTAATGAGCAGCATAAATATCGTCCAACCTGCCGGATAGAGACGTTGTCCTAGATCCTTCACCGTGGCTTTCAGTTGACTGATTTCGCTGTATGAAGCTAAATTTTCCTTCTTCAGTTTCTCTATTTTATCTGACTGCTGTTTTATTTTGGCTTCAAATTCTGTAGCTTCAATACTTTTACGTTCTAGCACTTTTTCGAGTTCCTCGATCTTCCTTGTGTAGTCGTTTGTTATACTCGTTAGTTGTTCGATCTCTTCTAAAATACAGACTAGCAATTGTATTTAAATGATACACAAGAGACAATCAGGATGAATTATAGACGAGTTTGTAAATTAGTTGGAAGTAGAATACGTAAGGTGGTCGCCTATATACTAGAGCTGAATATAGACCTACTGCTAAAGGATACAGCAGAATTTATAACAACGTTTTTGGAGACATCTCTTGAGGCAATGCTAATTGGTAAAACCGTAGTCTAATGCTAGTAATGCGGAACTAAGCAAAAAATAATAATTTCCACAGACCTTGCGGTGATGCGTTAATTTTGGACATTTCTTCTCTTTTGGCGTCTTCTTCTTCGTTTACTATAATAGATGACATCAAAAAGCATTGCTATGAAATCTGGATTATTGATGTAATAAGAACATGTTAGCGTTTTGAATGTATACAACTATAGCCTCAGTATTAGATACAGAACAATTTATTTTGAAGCAATGTCGTAATGTCAACACTTTACCTGTAACAGCTAGTCGACATAAGGTTAATTTCAGTTTTACTAATTCATCTATTATATTTTTATAGGTCTGTTTCTCGTGGTATCTTCATCTAATTGATATAAAATGTTCTATGCTTTACTGTCATCACTTTCACAATTTAACTAATTTGCGAGATCCTTGAGTAAGAATGTGGAAACAGTAGGACTACAAGACCAATATGAGTAACCGAACTCTACAGTTCTGAAGCGGATTTTTACCATTTAATAAACCATTTTATAGATTCAATGACCTTGCGATGAGACGATGAGACTTAGATTAGTCTCTTTCTCTTCAGATCCTTCCATTTTCTTTTCTATAAAACAGAAATAAACAAATGTAGGCTATAATTGTCATACAAGGAAACTAGCAGAGTTTAAACGATTCTAGGATGGCGTGTGTTGCATGTCACAAAATCGAAATCTCTGGATGCAAATCACTCGTTTGCGCTTTAAATGCCTCACTCGTACTAGGCTATATCTAATACCCGGTCTACATGCGTTTCCATTTGGTTCTCACCAATTTATTACTAAAGATAAGATGCTTATCACAGCTTTAGCCTGGTGATAAGACATTTTGTGCCTCACGTGGATTCTGCGAATTCCCTACAAAGAATATGTAAGAAATGTTTCGATCAGAAGAGGAAACAAAAACGTTCACAGTCTCTGAATTGATTTGTTTCGAATATGTCGCTCATGAATCTGGAAATGAATACCACAGGAGACCTCTGTGGGCCTCAATGAACATGTTCCGATATATTGGGGAAGACCACAGAATTGACCTAGGACCTCCATTCTCTCACTACTAGTCAGTCAGATGAACAAAGAACTAACCAGAGAGACGTACATGTTCATGGACGGGAAAGGTAAAGATATTCTTATGTAAAGACGAACACAGAAACCTGAACGGCGAATAGATAGCCCCAACATTTTGATTTACCAAATAAGTTGACATTTAGTTAGACGTCAATAAATCTTGTAATGCTATAATCGGTATCATTTCCGAATCTGATCTTCGGAGGCGCAGTCGTAATCGAAATCATTGGCTCCAAATGTCTAAAGCGCTACTCTAAAGCTAAGCGCAGGGCACCAGCTTATTCATGACCGCTGTATCGTATCAGAGATGTTGTCCAGAGATCGGTGTCCAGTGGAGGTCCGAGTCCGGTTGCCAAAGAGACCAGAGCAGGAAGACAGAGCAGCTGCTAAGGCGGGTTTCGTTGAGGACGAGTATGCTTGAAAGCAGGAGGATCGGATGGGCTGGGGTAGGCATTCTTGAAAATGTGAGATTTCAGATTTGAGTAGAAAGTCTGTGGGTTGATACGTAGAAAAGCCTGAGGAATGTGACGTGAATGAGTGTCGGAATTGGTGGAAGAACTGAGAATATGCGAAATTCAAAGGAATGTTCTCACCAGAGTTGAGGTGCAGTATGGGATAGGATCGGTTGGAAAACTTGAGGCAAGCAGTGCTTGAGGGACTGAAAAGAAAGGAGGATCTATCGGATAGAGCGGGGTGGCTGAAAAGGGAAGAGTTTATGAGGATACTTTGGCTGGTTGCAATGAGTTGTAGGTTAGCGATAGTACCCCAAAGTTGGTGCGCTCAGGGATATTCAGCCAGTGGAGTGTTTTAAAAACAGGGGTGATGTGGTGATGCTTCGGTGACCTGGTGACGGCAGAGGCGAGGTAATTTTGGGCGAGTTGTAGACGCTTAATTTGGGTGGTTTCGAGATTGAGGAACATGGAATTACAGCAATGAACCTTGGAGTGAACAATGGAGCTATTGAAGGTGGATGCAGTTTTAAACAGTCAGCTTTGTTTACGAGTAACATCATGACGGTTTTGAATAAGTATCAACTGCAACAATTTCTTTCTTAATACAACATTTTCATTATCATCATCCAGAATGGTACCAAGGCACAACCTTTACAAATTTATTGCAGATATTACAACAAGTCTTCGTGAACAGTTTCGCCAAACGCCGAAATTTTACTGATCATTGTAAACCAGCAGCTTTATATAATAGGCCTACGTTATATTTATCATCATCCTTCGTAATTTACCTTTCTGTTTTAGTTTCTTTGGTCTATACTCGCGTAGATACCACAGCACGAAAACGGTTCCACCAATGGCAGTTGGTAGTATGATCAGGAAAAAACAGATAATTGCAGCTGAATACGGTTTGATATACGGTTCGCAGATTTCAGAAGCTACACATGTTGGGTTGGACTCGACTGCATGCAAAGAAATTACAAAATGCCAGTACTAACCGAGCTGACTCGATAGAGCAATAGTTAACAGAGTTTGCGTTGAAACACTTATATCATGGAATATCACTCTATGCTTATAATAAAGGCAGTTGCTAATATCTTTAAACCTTCCCCGAAAAGTATTCATCAATGGCACCATTCCAAGGCTCAAAAACAAACTAGTAATTATTAAGTTAAATAGATTCAATAAGATAAAATGAATAGGAAAGTTACTTTGGATGAACAGAGTGTATGAATACTATGACCTAAAGTTAAGTCTCTAAGTCATAATAACACACCATCCCGTATGGCGGAGCCTGAGACACATACACTAGTAGTCTAATTTTATTTTTTAATTTCTATGACTATTACATGTACTTTATCATCCGTATCAATACTATTTTTTAACCTGTATTAATAGTAATCTGTAACTTGCAAGAATATTTATTTATAGCCATATTACAATTAATTTCTGACCTCGAACAGTGAGGTTTGCCATTCCTTCATCACCGTCAACCTCGCAGAGAAATCTTCCTGCATCTGACGACACAACAGTAGGTATCACCAGATTGTATGCGCCTGTTGCTTGATTTCTTTCGACGACGTATCTTCCGTTTCTATAGCATGGATACCAATATTCGGTGAAATTATCACAGCGGTAGATGGCCTCCCTCTGTGCTTCATCGACGTCGTAATGGTACCACTGGATGCGCTTCGAAGGCTCCAATGTTGAACAGTTGAAGTATGCTGACTTTCCAGCAACTGTCACCGAATCTTGAGGCTTTTGAGTGAGAAGCCCACTTCCTGTTATTTAAACACAAATCGTTTGTATAAAAGCAGATGTAGCACTTTTAGGAGGTACTTAAAGAATATGTATTGTACACATTAATAAATAACCATATATATACACGTATAACTAGACACATAAACACATATAATACATATGAGCCTACCGTACATATCCATCCCCCCTCTCTCCCTCCCTCCATCCATCCATCCATCTACCATCCCTCCATACCTCCATTCATCCATCCACCTCTCCGTCTATTCCATCCCTCATCCCTCCTCTCCCTCCCTCCCTCCCTCCCTCCATCAATTCATCGATCCATTCATCCCTCCATCCTTCCCTCCCTCCATCCATCCATCCATCCATCCATCCATTCACCCAACCAGCCCTCCATGCATTCATCCATCCATCCATCCATCCATCCACCCAACCATCCCTCCATGCATTCATCCATCCATCCATCCATCTAACCATCCCTCCATGCATTAATCCATCCATCCATCTACCCAACCATCCCTCCATGCATTAATCCATCCATCCATCCACCCAACCATCCCTCCATGCATTCATTCATTCATTCATAAATTTATATAGCGCATCGTCAAGAGGACTACTCAGAGGTGCTCCCGACTCCAGCACGGCCAAAAGTACAGTTTTGAATTTAGTAAAGAAAGCTTCAGTAAGAGTCACAGAGAGCAGGCGTATCTCCTGGGGGAGCCTGTTCCAGACCACTGGGCTCACCAGGGAAAAGGCTCGATTCTGCATAGTTGCAGTTCGTGGAAATGGTACTAAGAGCACCCCCTTATCTGCCGTGCGGAGGGAGCGGCGACCTCGAATACCCGATGGGTAACAAAGCTCCCGCAGGTAGTCTGAGGCGAGACCCAGCTGATATCGTCGCATCAAGACAGCAATCCTGTACTCAATGCGCTGCCGGGTAGGGAACCAGTGTAAAGTCTCCAGTATATAGCAGAAGAGTGGAGACATTACCGAAATTTGGGGGTTTGCCCAATAAGACGCGCTGCAGAGCGCAAGACTCGATCCAGGCACACTAGTCGATTGGCTGGAAGGCCAGAGTAAAGTGACGAGCAGTAGTCAAGGCGGGGTGTAATGAAAGAATGCACTAGAGTGGTGGTGGCACTAGGAGTAAGCGAACGGGCAATGGTGCGAAGCTGGCGCAGCTGATAGTAGCAGTCCCGGGCAAGGCGGTGAATGTGTGGAGCAAAGAGTTAGCTCCTGGTCCAACAGGACACCAAGGTCGCGGACCGTAGTTGAGAATGCTAACTGAGGAATTCAATTGCAAGTGCAGCGAGGTCAAGTTTAGCAAGTAGCTTCCGGTTGCCTAGCCAGATAAATTTAGTCTCAGCTGGGTTTAGGCCCAGTCAGTTGGGCGACATCCATGCATCTAGGGCCGCTAAGGTCCCAATCATGTCCCGGACCGCTGAGATGGCGTTGGATTACACTCACACCTGTACGCCTTACGTCGTCAGCATATAGCTGACCCAAGACCGCGTGTTTAGGAAGGAGTGAGGCAAGACCAGAAGTGTAAATTATATAATTTACATTTATATTCTCTATATAAAAAATGGGACCGAGGACAGAGCCCTGAGGCAGGCCATTTTGAGCAGGGACCCATGGGGACATAGTGGAACCATTATCCACACAAAGGGAAAGGTCGTGCAGAAAAGAGGCTATCCATTCAAGAATTGTTCCAGTCAGACCAAATGAAGCACACAACCGCTAATCCATCCATCCATTCCTCAAACCACCCATCCCTTCATCCCTCCATCTATCCATCCATCCCCATCCATCAAACTATCCACCAATCTCCCCATCTATCAATCCCTCCAATCATTCTTCCCCATCTATCAATCAATCTATCAATCAATCTATCAATCAATCTATCAATCGCTCCATCCATCCCTCCATCCATCTCCTCCCTCCATCCCTCCATCCATCCATCCATCCATCCATCCCATCCATCCATCCATCCATCCATCCATCCATCCATCCATCCATCCATCCATCCATCCATCCATCCATCCATCCATCCATCCATCCATCCATCCATCCATCCATCCATCCATCCATCCATCCATCCATCCATCCATCCATCCATCCATACATCCATCCATCCATCCATCCATCCATCCATCCATCCATCCATCCATCCATCCATACATACATACATACATATATACGTACATTAAAATATTTATGAACCGGTGGATATTGAATCCCAAACCTTCCGATTTAGAGTCTAGCATTCTAACCACCATTTTGCCATGCAACTCTGATAAAATAATAAAGCAATCTTATATCGAGATCAGCACAATCGCATGGTTAATAAATGCATTATGTGAATGGTCTATTTATAAACTAGAGCAGATAAGGTCACTTATCGAGGACTTAAGTCTCGGGCAGTGGACTTTGCAGCATAATTTATTTCGCAACAGCTGGAACGTTGTCTAGCAACCAAACGCTTGACTAATATAACGCAAAGGTAGCTGTGTCTATAATGTTTCACTGGGCTGGGGTTCAAGAGACGCTAACTCTGCGTGTTATATGCATGTATGTACGAATTAATGTGGGTATTTAAGTATATATGCATCTATGTGTGTGTGTGCATATAATGTATGTATGCAATGCATGTGTGTATGTATGTATGTATACATTTATCTATTTATGTATGTATGCATAGATTGATGGATGGATCGAGACACAATAGCGCCTTTGAAGAACCTCACGTGAACGCTGCCTACGCCACCGATGTTAAAGTCATTAGTAATTAAAAGGTAATCAATAAGCGAACAATATTCGGATACATTGTAACTAAAATAGGCACAAATGACGAACTCTTGTAGATACGTAAAAACCAACCAATCTAATCCCCTCTACTAACAGTTGATCGTGAACCTTTTGTTCAGAGTTACTGGCCAGTTATTACTTGAATCTTTTATTATTGCATGCAGCAACGCTGTATTTCAAATGCATCGCTACACCTGAAGTAACCAGTGGCCGTCGTTGCAGCTATGAAGGTCCACTTGAAATTCGGCTCACTAGCAGCGCATTACAACTGTTTGCTTCTGTATTTTTAAGAGCCATTATCTAATGATAAAGCAACGGTCGATGGCTCTCAGCGATTGAGCGTGAAGGGTCGACATGATCAATGTGCCTGCACAGTAAACGTCTCGAAGCTGTATACCCTCCGCATTAAAAAGACAGGGCTCAAACTAACTGGCTACCGTGTCACACAGAGTAATTTAATGAAATACAAACTAGTAGAAGTTTTACAGTAAAATCAGTCTCATGTGAGCAGATATTTGTTAATTACTTATGATATAACATTTTCTTCATGACGTTCGTTGTCATAAAGCGACAGACAGCTTATTGGGATTTGTTGTCAATCACTCAATCAATCAATCAATGAAACTTGATATAGCGCCCCTATCTGTATCTTCGACATAACCTTAGCAACTGCATGATATTGTGATTGCTATGCTGGCTGTGTTCGATAAGAATTCAAATACAAAGAATGATGAATCAAATCAGCATAGGATTGTCAATAGCAATTACCTGTTTTAAAACAGACAAATAGAATTGCTATTGTGAGTGTATTTCTCATTTTGGTTAGGCTCCTGGTCTTTTCTGGAGTATCCTGTGCTCGTTATCTGCATAAAATGAAAAAATACATTTGTTAGTTCAACATAGTCAACTTTAAATGCGAAAACCAGACTGACTATACAAACGCAACTGATACACGTCAAAACTATCTGGCATCATAATTATTTTAATTAATGCATTCTATCTGTATCTTTTGTTTCGGATATAAGACGCTTCCGGTTATACTTGACTATAAAAGGGTAATGTTAAAGGAAAGTATATCATCATAATTATAGACATTTTGGTTTCACTTTCCTTAGCCTCAGTAACAGCTTCGAGACCAATCATACACTGACCCTGTAAATGTGGATTGAAACGTATTGCAAGCCATAAGCTATTCAGAACAAATCATACAGCAAAAGCTATGTTCCGTGAATCTCATCACAGCAACGACGTCATTTGCATAAGGTAACGCCTTATGTCAACGGTCGCTTCAAGTGAGAGCAGAGTCAACAGTCATTACTTGTTGAAGACAAAGGTCGAGATACGATAGGTCTGGTAAACCAGAGGAAGTGAGCTACGGTGGGTAATATTGAAACAAATGAGTCTTAAAATGAGATGGTTACTGCATAGGCACCTTGAACAAGTCGACCGTTCGTGCACAAACTCGATCCTTTGTCATCATTGTGTCCTCCTTATGGAATGCCTATCCCTTCACGGGGAACGGACATTATCCCCCCGGACATTATCCCCCCCGGACATTATCCCCCCCGGACATTATCCCCCGATTTTGCGTAGGACATTATCCCCCGGACATTATCCTCCCCTCTGTGTAAATATATGTATATGTACATATTTATACGTATGTTTGTATATATATGTATTTATATATACATGTACATATGTTATCCTATATATATATATAGATATATATGGATATATATATATGTATATATGTATATAACTTAAGACTTGTTAATGTCGCTCAGTTCATAAGCAGTACGAAACACTTTGACCGCCAGACCATTTATTAGCAGTACGCCACAGCCCTCTAGAACATTTTAATCCCGACAGCCCTATTGTAAATTTGACACGAGGCATTCCTGGCGTAAATTTGACACGCGTCAGCCCTGTCGAAAAGCGTCGACAAGCCAGGGCCAGACTCGAAATGTGAGCTATCATTACAAGAGGCAGCGTTGATTGGCAGCATATATTTGAAGTACGAGTTAACTCGTTCGTACCTGGCGTCTCGGCAATCCCATTCAAGTACGAGTTGACTCGTACCTGGCGGTCAATGTGAAGACTTGTTAGTGTCAGTCGGTGAATAAGTTATAAAGTGAAGACTAGTTAGTGTCATTTAGACGAATTTATGAAGAATATTATACGATTATATCTTAGACTGGGGGGGGATAATGTCCTACCCTGGGGGATAATGTCCGGGGGATAATGTCCGGGGATAATGTCCGGGGGGGGATAATGTCCTACACTCCCCTTCACCCTGCGTAAGAGTTTCCTTTCTGGATCATTGTCTTAATCTTTCTCTCAATCGTCTTATAACCTATTTCTTCTCTCGGGGTTCTCGTACTGGGAGCGCTACTGAATGACCACGGCAGCGAACGGCGCTATATAAATTACTAATCACATGAAATGCATTACAATCGCTGAGAGCCATCATTATTTTGTCATTATACAATGGCTCTTAGTAATACAAAATCAGCCATTTGTAATGCGCTGCTAGTGACATAATAATTAGACTGAACGACATTAATGAATTGACATAGCGCGCACAGAATTGGACGGTGACTTTCTTCCTAATCAGGAATGTATCTGAAATGAGCAGAATACCAACTCTGCTGATCAACGGAAATGTATGCTGGTTTACAAAGAGCATAGTAGGCCTAAAAAATGCCGATGGCCAACCTACCTTTGATCGTAATCATATCGTAAATTCCAAAACTCTAAAGCGCTAATTTAAGGCTCAAATAGCTCAAAGCATTACCTTGATCTTTGTCACTGATCAAATTGATACCTTTAGTGGGGTACGAGGGCCGAAAAAGTTTCAAATCTGGTAACCAAAGATGTACATGTACTATCCAGACCAAAGGGGCGCGTTGGTAACCAGATTTGAAACTTTTTCAGCCCCGTACCCCACTATAGAATCGTTCTATGTAGGTTTCTAACTAAAAATAACAATAAAATAGGCCTACACTATAAAACATTACACCATAATGATTTGAAATTTAATAAATCCCCCTTATAAAGTTCAAAGGTAGGCCTACACATTGAAACCAGGTAACGTGCAACCATCAAGGAAATAAATTCCCATCGTTAGATTACTAGCACTGGGGTAGCAAAAACACCAGTAGCAAATTATGTCCTATGAGATTGCAATACCAAGGGGCTAAATACCTTAGTTTCTAATGCAATACAATTATCAAAGTCATCCTAACTATTGTTCAGTCTGTCGAGAAACAATTGAATCGCATAAATATTATAATATTTAGGCCTATGTATAAATACCGAAGCGAAGTTGCTAACCTTGTACAGCCTATCTGCTTAGTATAAGCTGGTCCTGCCGCACTGGTCGTTGTTGAAGACTTGGTGGCTATCTACTGCATTTATGCGTCATTCAAATAGCTTATACTGTAGGCTTTTGCTTTCGGTATTTGCGAAAGGTGAACAGCATTATTATGCCGTTATGGTTAAATCAGTCCCGTAAACAGATTTCGGATTATGGTTATAGAGAAGAAGAAGAATACGAAGGAAAATAATGCGAAGAAGAATAAGGTGTGAAACTGAAAAGGTAGAAGGACGAGGAGATTTTGAAGAAGAAGAATCCGAAAAAGAAAACAGAATGCTAAGAACAACCAGCAGCAGCAGTAGGATTAGACAAACCAAAAGACATAAATACAACTATACATAAACGAACACAGACAAACAATGAGACATACAAGCAACTACACAAAACAACACAGCCAAACCAAGAGTCAACCTCAACTACATAAACGAACGATCAGAGCACAGCAATTAGAAAAGAACAGACCACTCACTTAAATATTTTGTACTAGAATTAAGCAAACCTTTATATTCTCTGCCATCAATAAGCCTAATAAGCGTAATCGCAAACTTCCAAATTTCCAAAGCGCTACTCTAAACATTTAATGGGTCATAAAATTGTAGATGCATAAAACAAACTGCAGAGCACTAGCTAATTCACGGGCGCTGAGAAGAATCAGAGGTTGTCCACAGACTGCAAGGAACAAAGTATAGAAATTCCATTCCCAGAAAACATTTATGTTATGCATTTGCAGGATTTCAACACTGTGAGTAAAATGTCAGCGTTCAGGACACCATACAAATTTTGGTGATCCACAGAAAGAGCTTTTTATATTCTCTTTATTTTAACGATCCTTTAATGTGCATTGGCCACTGGTCTTACTGGAATTGAGACAATGCCAGCGATCTTTGATTCTGGTCGTACTGTGTTTTACACCATGCCAATGATCCCTGAGTATGCACTGATCGTACTGGAATTTACCCCAAGCCAGTGATCTGTTATTCTGGTCTTACTGGGTTTTACACCTTGCCAACGATCCTTTAATATAATAATAATAATAATAATAATAATAATAATAATAATAATAATAATAATAATCTTTTTCTTTATTAAGCGCCTGACAAATCTTAACTACTAACAGAACAGACAGCCTGCAATACAACAGCGCTAATAGCAGCCTACAAAGCATATCCGCCCTACGGGGCTCGAACTCGGTACCTCTCGCTCTCTTCGCCAGATGTTATCCAATGCGCTATCGGGCACCCCTATGCACTGGTCTGACTGGAATTTAGACCATGCCAATGATATTTTCATACTGGTCTTACGTGGTTTTGGACCACGCCAATGATCCTTGTGCATTGGTCTTATTGTAACTCAGACCATGCACTGGTCTAAATTCCAGTAGGCTAACCATTCCTCTATAATTCCTCTATAGGCACTTATTTTCAAGGCTGGACGCCGTCCTGCCACTTATTAGGCCAACACAGGCTGGACGCCGTCCATGCAGCGTCCATGCAACAGTGTAATTCCTCTACGTCACTTTCAAAAGCATTTAATTTTTTAAGATTCCAATGAAATTTCATATTGACATTCTGATTTCTTAATATGTTCTACCGTGTAAGTGTAACTTGTTTCTCCACCTCATTCCTTACTTGTACATTCTAGTGAACTTTCAACAAATCGCACGTTATATACGCGTTTTGGGTTTTATCGTCTGAGTTTTCGTAGGCCCTAACAACAAGGGCCTAGTTTACGGTCTACCTGACTATCACATGACTCACATCCACTGTGAGTCTTGTCTTGACTGTTTCATAACGGAATGAACTTATCAAGTTAAATGACTTCAATACAACGCATTGATAATACGATACGATTCACCTAGACCTATTATAAAACACCCACTGTCCCAGTTTACGTAATTCACCAGCAAGACCCGGAAACTGTTGAGAGATAACGTACGACTTCATGATCATTTATATTCGTTTATTGAGTTAACAATAGACAAAACGCTGTAGGTATACAAAGAAAAATAAAGCCAAGAAAGACAGGTCAGAAGGAAGTAATGACTTAATAAGAGTTGAAATTGTCAATTATTGGAATTAAATGAATTTCATTCATGAATGAATTGTTTCGTTATATAAAACTTAGCCAGCTCCTCATGACGATGCCCTTGCCCTACCAGTCACATTTAGTTCCGGATAGCATTTTCTAGGCTTCGTCTCACAGTAACCCTAGGGCTACCAAGCTTTTCTTGTGACATCGGCAACCAAGGGGTGGGGGGGTTATCACCCCCTTGGATTTCGTGTTTGGTTTCACATATCACAACTTGTAATATATCAATGGATTCAGCATTCATTTCTGCACAGAATGGTATATTTAGTTGTAGATTATGTGAATGCACCTCGAAATTACATCACTTTTAACAACGGAACCCATTAATTAGCAATATTTTATATTATTGCGTACATTTTGTACTTTTTGGATAAACAAATATAAGACTATGTGTGTTTTTAAACTAATCTATGAATAAAAGATACACACAATCATCCCTACACATGTTTATATAGTATAAATGTACATCCATACATATATATCCATACATATATATATATCGGTTTACGTTGTAATGCTGTATTCAGCCATTTTCACACAGATTACGCGCATTATTATTTATTTTGATCACTTTCGGTATTCAAAAGACAAAGATGTAGGTATGTAAATGAAGCCCTACATTCCCTCTAAAGAATGGTATCTTTGATTCTCTTCCAGGAAGACAAATGAATACGCTACAGACAAAAAACTAAGGGGAGTGCTTCCATTCAGCCGTTTTCCACGCATATTACGCGTATTATTATTTATTTTGATCACTTAATTCCGGTATTCAAAAGACAAACATACAACTATATAAATGAAGCCCTGCATTCCCTCTAAAGAATGGTATAATTGTTTCTCTTCTAGGAATAATAGTCAATAAGCTATAGTCGAAAAACTAAGGGGGTGGTATCCACCCTCCCTGGTGCCTCGGGTAGATCAGGTATAACTTTTGAATGGCGTGGGCTACCACCATGATGTTTACCTCAAGATGTGCGCCAATGAATCTGAAACAGCTACCTAAAATGCAAAAATTATATTCCATATGGGAAAAAATTATGCATAAGAATGTAGGGGGGGTGGTAACCACCCCTCCCCCCTTGGTAGCCCGAGGGGTAAGTCACCTGAGGAAAACTATGTGTGCCACAGGATTGCAAACCCTACTGAGAATATCTGCTAACAAGGTAGCGGCACGCATCGGCTATACAACTGGACAAAATGCATAGCCAATTTACAAAAACAGAAAAACAATTATTTTTGAAATGGATTTTGACAGCAAAAATTAACAAGACACTTCTGAAAGAGCCGAATGGAGAAAGGAAATGACGAAACCTGTTTCTTTTAAAATAAAACTTTGAAATTGTTGTGGTGTTAGTCTGGGAATCTGGATAAACCATGAAGTTTTCGTAACTTTATCGTTCAGAAACTGCTTGAAAACAAGAGCCTAGCACGTGTTCCATTTCATAACAATTGCTACAAAATGCTCTTTCCAAACCCTGTTCGGAATCTTGCTTTAATTATTTAATTAATTAAAACTAAATAAGATCTGGAAAGATAAAAGCATATCAACGAGAACAAAGTTGAAGTTATACGAAACCTTTGTCATACCGGTACTACTATATGGCTCAGAATGCTGGTGCCTGAGGAGGGAGGATGAGAGGAGACTCTTGACGACGGAAATGAGCTGGCTGAGAAGAATAAAGGGCAGGAGCAAAAGAGATAGGATTAGAAATGAGGTGACTAGAAGAGAGCTGGGACAGACGGATACAATAATTATTGTCGATAGAATAAGGAAGAAAAGGCTAAAGTGGCTAGGACAAGTGATGAGAATGGGCAATGACAGATTACCATCGATGGCTTTACACGGATATGTGGAGGGAACTAGGAGTAGAGGAAGACAACAAAAGACATGGATGGATAATATACGAGAGGATCTGGAGAGAATGAAGATGAACATTGCAGAAGCAAAGGAACAAATCAAGGATAGAGAATTTTGGAGACGACAAGTTGAGGACTTATCGTTGGCCTTGGCCTGACGGAAGAGAAGCAAAGAAGAAGAAGAAGCTCTTTCCAAGTTGAGTGTTATAATAACTTGGAAAGAGCATATAAAAAATATTTCCTCCAAAATTGCTAAGAATATGGGAATTTTATCTCGTATTTCTTATCTGCTACCATCTTACACTCGTACTACTCTATACTACTCATTCATTTACCCCTACGTTTTTACTGCAACGTGGTATGGGCCTCAACTTACAAATCTAGGCTCCATAGCTTAACTAGGACTGCAAAAACGACCAGCCCGTTTCTTAGCAGGTGTTCTATATGGATCTCACACTAAGCAAATATTTTCTGAGTTTGGATTATTAAAGATTGAACAGATAAGGATCACTCAAATAGGGGAATTTATGTATCGCTGGTGATCATGCCGGTTTCGCGACAACTCGTCGAACGACATTTCGTATAACGACACTTCGTCTACGACAATTCGTATAACGACATTTCGTCTACTAGTGTATCTGTATCCATTACGGCTAATCAACAGAGGCCGCTTTCTTATAGTTTCGCTAAAACGTGCTATATATTCTCAGGAATCCAGCTTCTAATTACTGACAAGATTATTTTCATCAATCCAGCTTCTGTTGAATGGAAACCTATTTTCATCCATGCATCCAGGTTGATTTCCAGCTTATTTTTACGTGAAAAATTATTTTCATCCATTCAGCTTCTATTTCAACACATGAATGTTTTCTATCAATCCCACTTCCATTTCGGGAAACAGTTTTCATCAATCCAGCTTCCATTTTAAAGTGACAATATCAAATAACTTAGTAGACGAAATGTCGTTCGACTAATTGTCGCTCGACGAAGTGTCGTAGACGAAATGTCGTTCGACGAGCTGTCGTGACACCGATCATGACTTGTTACCACTTATGTTCAAAGGCTTCTTTTGTCATAATTCCAGCATCCATTCTTACAACACGAGAGATTCGAATTCATATCGTTGTGAATATAATCACCCTAATATTCGATTATTCTCTATCAAATCTACTGATACCTTGGTGTGGAATCCCTCTAGCTATTTGTTCTTCACCTAATCTCTTGATTTTCAAAAAAAGCTACGCTCCCTCTTAGTTAATGAATGTATTGACTTAACTTAGATGAATTTGTCTGTATTGCAACTTTAGTTAAGATTGCATATTCTTTTGCTAATGTGGTTTAATGGACATGTCTTGTGTTTTTTTAGTTTGTTTGATTTTGTGCCCAAGGCTTATTCCAATCTAGGTATTGATTGGCTGTCTGTCTTTTCCTACCTGTAATTTTGCATCTATAGGTGTCCCTATTTAGCGGGATACATGATCCCTTCTGGGCCTCCCTGTAGCCAGTATACATGTATGTAAAATCGTTGTCTTATTGTTTCATTGTTTCTTGTTCTCTTCTGATGGTTACAGAAATAAGTGATTGATTAATAAAAAAAATGATTGATTAATATTGTTTGTGTTGAAGATCTGAAGATGGATGCAAGTAATCGTAAGTTCGTAACCAGAAAATCCATTCAAATTTAATTTTGGTAACAAAACATTTGCAAAGAATTGGAGCCTTACTATAAGGGGGGCCCGGTGGCGCGTTGGATAACATCTGGCGAAGAGAGCGAGAGGTACCGAGTTCGAGCCCCGTAGGGCGGATATGCTTTGTAGGCTGCTATTAGCGCCGTTGTATTGCAGGCTGTCTGTTCTGTTAGTAGTTAACTAGTTAAGATTGTTCAATTGCATAACATGTAAATGTACTGCGCAGTGCGTTTGTCAGGCGCTTAATAAAGAAAATATTATTATTATTATTATTATTATTATCATTATTAAGAACCCACACTAAAGTGTGCTGTCAGTGGCAAATGTTTTTCAAATAGGCCTACTGCCGAGGAGGTGTCGGATTGAGAATCATACAACAACCACACTGAAGAAAAAACATGGAAGTATCACAGAGTAGAAAAGGCGCTATAGAAGAGTTACATGGAGATACTATAGGGTGACTCGATAGGTCGAGAACGATTTTGAATGCAGACAAATATATGTTAAACACAATATAATATGGACAGTTGTATACTGGAGGATAGGTTGTTCAAATGAGAATGTTACGCAAAAAATTAGATCACTAGCTCACTTATTCAAATTTTGTCCTGTTACCGCCAAACCCACCCAAGCTACCCACACTCACTCAGTAATCACTCTCTTTCACTCAATCGCTGGCGTGCTCGCTTGCTCGCTCGCTCGCTTAGTCACTCAGTCACTTGAGAAGACAACGACGCTATGATATGCAACTCTCGCATAAATAATAATCTAAATAAGTAGAACTTGGAACTTCGTGTAACTTGATCTCTAAACCCAATTTGCACAAGGCCAAACTAGTCAAGAGTTGTTTATATTAAACCATGATGTGAGTTTAGAAATAAAATGTGCCTGTATCTATACTGCAACATTGCAGCATAGAACTGATCTCCTCAATGTCATATCGGTTGACAACTTGTGCATTAGATACCGGCGCTATAAAAGTTACAAATTAATTATTGCGAACATCCTGCATTATCATTTAACACTTTTTAAGTTTCCTATGATTGCTTTCAATTTTCAGTCAGTCTAATATAACCTAACTGGTTGGAAGACCCCTTCAGACAAGTATTTCTAATTTGCTGGAGATAATTAATGGTAGACCCCTATTGGTAACAACGATGAGGACGATGATTATGATTATTATGAAAGATATTAACTTATTGCATGTTTTAGCGTTAATCCCAAGTTTTGCTTGTTTCTTTATTTCTTTAATTCTAAAGTGTGTTTCTGCCCATTTAATATTTTTGTTGGCTTTATTCCTTATTTTGAAGGAGTGTGTTGTCTATTTTAAGGCGCGAAAATAGTGATTTCACTTCCTTTGAATCGACACAAAACATATCGCATTAATGGTACCGAGGTATTTAATTTAAAACTAAAATCTGAAGTGCACTCAATAGAAAAAGAATATGAAGTTTAAAAGCACACCTTAGTCATAAATTACACAATGAGACGCATTCCATTATCTAACGTAGGCCTATAATTGTGCTATAATCGTTTGCGAACGTTTATCGACTCCTAATCCGATGTGTAAACATTTCTATTTATCAATGTTTCAGAATACTGGCGTAGGCTTAAACAGCAAGAAAAATGCAAGCCCAAAGTATTCTGGTTGAAAGTGATTGAAATTAGTTGTTCACTCAGATTCTCAGAAGAATCTAAATTGTTTAGTTCGGCTCAAGAATAGCAGTAATGCCTCATGTAGGCCTAGGGTATGTTGCATATCTTAAACTCCTCTGTCTTTGGTTTTCATAAAAAATTCATTGTCTGCCTCATTTGACTACATTTTGTTCAATCAGAGGCCGATATTTTCTCTGATCAGCTCCTCCTGCGAAGAACAAGTTTCCTGGTACACTTCTTGTCCTTGGATGACGTTCATTCACAGTTGCTAGTCGCTCCAGCCAGCACTCCACCCGCTCATATACGCGACTCTTCTACCGAGACGAACTGTCGCACTACGCTGAAAATCTACCACCTCCAGGCTGTTTATGGTTCTTAATGTTTCCCTTTTAACAATGTGTACTTCTGAACGTTCCGAAAAGGCAATTAAATTCAATTTTCATTTTATTGTATAATTGTAGTTCCATCATGCTATCGGTCTTATTTTCAGCGATATTGAAACCAGACGTGACTGTGCTGCGTCAACGGACTTGTTTACAAAACACTCTTCGTCATTGAGTCCCGAATAATCATCGAATTCTTCAGCTATTAGCAAGGCTGAAACCGGGAAAAAAACTGGAACTATCCACGGGTAATCTTAAATACTAGGATTCTGCCATCTTTGCATTCCTTCCTGTTGGACCGTAAGGTGTTCACAGCAACAAATAATCGACCATTTGTTTCATCTAAGCAGATTCTGACTGGGTGACCCTCTAATCCCGTTTCTTTCATGATTAGGGTCCGCTGATGGTTTAAAAGACAATTCATAAGTCTTATGCTTTGGTTATCTCTGTCTGCTATCAGAATGGATCTCTCGCTGTCTTCCACTAAACAAATTGGAACATTCAGCTTTTTCCCTTGCCATAATTCTTTTATAATCTTTCCTTGAACATCGACTATACAGACACGATGCAATTCATCCATTGTGACTCCATGACAGACGGCAAAGTGGCTGCTGGTCACTTTTATGGCATGCCAAGGGTGATTGAGACCAACAGCTGGCGACAGGCGAACGGTGTGGATATGATTTCCATCTCTATTGTATTCATTTATTTTCCTTTTCTCAAAGAGACAGACTATGATATTGGACTCATATGTTGATAAACGACCACTATTTCCTCCGGTTGACCATTGCTTAAGTAGTTGCCGTCTTGGTTCGAGTTTCATGATCTGACTCTCTGGTTTATTGTCTTCTCGGAAGATGATGTAGATGAAGTTGTCTAGTTTGCAAGATGCTATGTCCATTGGATGTGACATTCCTTTTATAACCCACTTGTGTACACACTCAAATGTTTCCGAGTCAAAAACTTCTATTACTGAATTGTTCTCATGTGACACAAATAAGTCTCGGCCTAAGATCGTCATGCCGTTGATTGGTCTATGTTGGTCTTTGGCTGCATCTGTTATGATTGTGCGATCCCAGTGCGGCTTATCGGCATAATCGATGTTTGCTGCAACATTATTATTTACATGTTTTTAAATTAATTTCATAAGTGCGAAAACCATAGCAAAATAGTTTTTAATAACACTGCAACGTAATAGTCTTTATTTACAAAATATTTATTCACACAATAGCTCAGTAATGTATTGGCAAGGTAAAATAATAAAATATATGTTTTAGTTTTGCTCAAAGTGTATTGCGAATGACCTGAACAAAATGGAGAATTTACAACGGCGTCTTTTATTCCGAAAGACCAGACTTGGGCGCATACAGAAAGAACAGGCGCATACAATCGTCATACTTTAATTGATTATACTTGATATCTATATAATTTGGCCATTTTCATGTAGGTTGGGTTCTATATTCAAGGATCAATTGCTAAGCATATAGTTATATACATTTGCCATTTCTTTACAGCCTTATTCGATGACTACTGCGGCGAAGTAGTTGGTCTGTTGTCGTTTAAACTAATTTCTAACAAGCGGTATGAATATCATCCTACCTGCTGGATAGAAACGTTGTTCTACATGCTTCACCTTGGCTATAAGATGGCTAATTTTGCTGTCTGAGGCTTCATTTTTATCCTGCAGCGTCTTTATTTTATCTGACTGCTGTTGTGCTTGGTCTAATACAAATGCTGCAACTTCATTACGTTCATTTTCGAAACCCTTGATCCTGAGAGCTTGTTCCTCGATCACCCTTTCCAACTCTATGAGCTTCGTTGCGTGGTCGTCCGTTATGCTCATCAGTGGTTCAGTCTCTTCTAAGATACAGACTAACATTTTGTACTTGAATGATAAACAAAAGTCAATCAAGATGAATTGGACGAGTTTGTAAATTCTTTGAAGGTAGAAGACGTAAGGTGATCGCCTATGTAGGCCTATAGCCTACGGCTAAAGAGTACAAGAGACATTATGAAAGAAGTTTTTGGATACATCTCTTGAGACAATGCTAACTGGTAAAACAGTAGTCTATAATGCTAGTAATCCGGACATTCACCCAAAAAAGTAATTTCGACAGACCTTGTGATGATGCGTTAATGTTGGATATTTTTTCTTTGACGACTTTTGCAATAAAAGATTGCATCAAAAAGTTTGTTATGATATCTGAATTATTGATGCAACAAGAACATCGGCAGTTAATTTGTGATTTACAATTAATTTGAGCACGTTAGCTTTGAATGCATACAAATAAAGCCGCAATATAAATTCAATACATACAGAACAGTTCATTGGTTGATTTATTTTGAAACAATGTCATAATGTCAACATTTTACCTGCAACAGCTGGTCGACATAAGGCCAATTTAAGTTTGACTAATTCATCTACTTTATAGATCTTCTTTCTCATGTTATCTTCATTTTATTTATTTTCAGCATTATGCTTTAGGGCCATCACTTTCACAGTTTAACTTATTTGCGAGATCCTTGAGTAGGAATGTGGAAACAGTTTGAGACAAATACGAATAACCGAACTCTATAGTTGTGAAGCGGAATTTTACCATATAATTAACAATTTTTATAGATTCAATGACTTTGGGATTAGTGGTTTTCTCTTCAGATCCTCCCACATTGTTTTCTATAAAAAATACACAAATGTATTTTTGGTCATAAAAGGATTTTTAGCAGAGTTTAAGCGATCCTATGGCGTCGTGTGCTGCATGTCACGAAATTTAGGCATCGAATTCTCTGGATGCAGGACGAGCGTTTGCGTTTTATTCCTCAATCATTAAACTTTATCACAGGGTCTACATGCATTTCCATTTAGTTCTGACACCAATCTATAACTTAAGACAAGATGCCTAAAACAGTTTAGCCTAGTGATAAGACATTTTGTGCCTCTCGCGGATTCTGCGAATTCACTACAAAGACTAGCTTATGTAAGCAATTTTTCGACCAGGAAAGGAAGCAAAGCGTTCGCAGTCTCTGAATTGGCTTGAATACTACCGGAGACCACTGTAGGCCTCAATGAACAAGTCCCGACATATTGGTGAAGAGGGTTCCGCGGCGACTCGTCTGCAGACTTTTCGTCTACGACACTTCGTCTACAGACACTTCGTCTACAGACACTTCGTCTACAGACATTTTGCCTGCGAGTGTATCTGTATCAATTAGGGCTAATCAACAGATGCCGCTTTCTTATAGTTTCGCTTAAACGTGCTAAATATTCTCAGGAATCTAGCTTCTAATTACTGAAACAATTATTTAATCAATCCAACTTCTATTGAATTGAAACTTAGTTTCATGCATCCATCTAGCTTGGTATCCAGCTTGTACTTACGGGAAAAATTATTTCGATCAATCCAGCTTCTATTTCAACAAAGGCGCAGTCTTATCCAGTACCTCGCTTGCAAAATGGTGTTGGGGGAGTTTCTCACTTCCACTTGGTCAGTGGGTCCCTAGACATGAAAAATCACCGAGGTGCTTGTCTGCCATGACGTCACGAATGACGTAATAGCCAAATCCAATATGGCCGCCGTCGGCCATATTGGAAAAATCACCTTTCTTGTTTCTTACAGTATCTGCACGTGTAATACCTCTAACATTTTGTTCCCTGACGCAGGCACTGAAGCAGGTCGAGAGCGCTGCTGATGTTTGAGCAGCGCTATATAAATGTTCGATTATAATGTCACTGATTTAGGTATGTAGAATTCATTTCTGATGTTGTTTTCGTCATTCAGGGACAAAATCCAATATGGCCGCCGTCGGTCATATCGGAAAATTCACCTGTCTTGTTTCTTACAGTATCTGCCCTAGGGTTGCTACCCGTCCCGACTTTGTCGACCGATTTCGCGGAAAATGTCCCGTGTCCCGACTTGACCTATTCGGGACAGACAAATGTCCCGACTTTCAAATTTATGACCAAATAAACAAATGCTGTGGCTTAAAACACAATACCCGTACTAACTACTGCGAACTGTTCTTCGATTGGTGACAGAGATGAGCTTTACAACGAGTTTACTTACCTTCAAACAGTTTTGCAGAAGCTTATAATTATAGGTCGATAAGCATGCCAGACAAAAGTGCAGATCTGAAATGGGTTGATTTTTTTAAAGCAACGAACTGTTTAGACTTGCAAAATCTTATTGAGCTTGAGTTGTCGGTGCCAGTGAGCAATGCTCCAGTTGAAAGACTCTTTTTCTATAATGAAGAACCTATGTAGGCTACTGACCGCTGGATCACTTCCAATCTTTCGAAGCGCTCTACCTCTACCAGTTTTCACTCATCTCGCTCGCGTTGGCGTCCTGCTCCTTTTGGTCTCCCCAGGGTTCTGTGTTGAACTTGTCGAACCTGAATTGCTTGTGAAAGCAATTTATAGAATGACATTTGCGGTGTTCTACAACTTTGTTTTAGGACAGAAACCGTTGTTTAAAGCTGTGAGGGGTAATTTAAAATACTGCTTTAAATTAAAATCATGATCATCACATCAGAAAGCTGCTTGAAAACTTGATCTGATCGACAGAATCTGCATGTGTTCTTAAAGTTAAACGATTTCATAAAAGCTCAGTCACTATTTCACAAAATTGCAGAAATCAATGTTGGAAATGAACCATGATTTAGAATGTAATAAAAATTACCACTCCGCTGGATCACTTCCAATCTTTCGAAGCGCTCTACCTCTACCAGTTTTCACTCATCTCGCTCGCCTTGGCGTCCTGCTCCTTTTGGTCTCCCCACGGTTCTGTTCTTTGACCCCTTAACTACATCCTCTTTCAAGCTGATGTGGAGTCTCTACGTGCACCCTGTTTTAGTTACTTGCATCCTGTTCTCTCACTTCTCTTCAGAGGAGTGGTAAGAGAAGTGGGTCATTCTCTTTGCAATAGCCTCCCCTCTAACCTGCGTTCTCTCCCGCGAAACCTCTCTGGCTCTTTTAATAAACTCCTTAAGACTTTCCCTTTTGACCACTCCTGGGTCAGCAGCGCCTCTTAGTGGTCATCTTTAAGGGGCGCTATATAAATTTGATAGATAGATAGATATTTGTACCTAACACATCTTTAAAGACAACATTTTAAACACAAAGAAATTACTCGGTTGCACGACTTGCGCGCAGTGCTGTATCAATTACATTCTAAATCTAATTCAATTATAATTGCAATTACATGCTTGTAAATGTAATTGAATTACAGTTACAATTACTTGATTGTGAAAGTAATTGAATTACGATTACATTTTGATTGTAATTCAATTACCAATTACTTTTCAGTTATTCCTTTTTAAAATTGGCAAATATTTAGAATTTTTTAGATAATTTTTAATTTACTCTATTTTTAAACTAAAACATCCAATGGACAAAATGTCCGGTAAATTGTAATAATATATAGGCCTACTTTCAATTGTATTATATGTTTGTCAGGTATCCAAAATACGATTTGCAATTATGATCCAATAAAACAAGTTAGAGTTGATTTGATTTTGAGTATACGTTTTTCTAAATGATAGTCTGTTAGAGAACTCAGTTGATTGCGCCTGGGTGAGTGAGTCAATTCGGCCAGCAGTGCTAAAGAGGCGCTCAACTGGAGCTGAAGATGGAAGCTCTGTTTTCTGTAAGCAGCCACAGTAAGCTAGCTAAGATGGAGTGCATGACTGCATGGATAGTCTGATAATGAAGGTCAGCCCTTGCCCTTGAGGTCTATCAAAGTGTGTTGTAAGATTGTAAGAGGAGTGTAAGGAAAGAATAATGTTGACAATTATGTTGCCATGCAAACATAATGCAGAGCAGTTTATTCAATTAAACGGGAGGCCCTGGTCAACCCAGCAGGCTAGCATCTTTGCTGACTTTATGAAAGTAATTTGTAATTTATACTTCATTTAATTACAAATTACATGCAATATTTTAAGTGAAATACAATTACAATTACTGGACTTAACATGTAGTTTAATTACAATTACAATTATAGAACTTGTAATTCAATTACGTAATTAAATTACATGTATTTCATTTACTGAACAACACTGCTTGCGCGGCTGCCCCACATGATCGTAACTCGTGAGGTTTTTACGACAAAATGGCGTCCCGACTTCCTAGTTCGAAAGGTGGCAACCCTAATCTGCCCGTGTAATGCCTAGAATGTAATACCTAGAATGTTACTGATTGAGGTATGTAAAATTAATTTCTGATGTTGTTTTCATCATTCGGGGATCAAAATCCAATATGGTCGCCAATATGGCCGCCATCGGCCATATTGGAAAATTTATTTTGCTTGTTTTTTGCAGTGTCTGCCCGTGTAATACCTCTAATGTTACTGATTTAGGTATGTAGAATTCATTTCTGATACTGTTTTTGACATTTTGGGTCAACTTTAGCTTGACAGGTAATGGTCAAGGACATTTTGTTATATCAACGATTTGGATTATAACTTCACCGAATGTAGCAGTAGAAACATGTGCAATATTATATGTAATTCAACTAATTAAGTCAGCTTATTATGAAATCTTAACCCTCAGAGGCTAACCTATAAAAAAATCACACATTGGATAACCTGGGGTGAATTTTTCACCCCTCACTATTTGAGAAATGTGATATAAAATTAAACCATGTTCGATCAACAATGGTAATTGTACCAAGTTCAACATAAAACTGCAAAACTAGGAAACCTAACTAAAGTCAACTATCAGCACTATCATCGAGTCTACAGTCATCTACACACAAGTAACGCTTTAGCAGCAGATAACCGTCGAGACATCTTTCACACAAATTACCAATAAAATGGCCACGGTATGACGCCAGTCACGTGACCATTCATCCAAAATAAGTAAGACAAAATATATGGAATTAAGCAAAAGTCATCTATGAACAGATACACAAAGGCGCACGGCATAACTCCAAAGCTGTAAAAAAATACAGCGCAAATACTGACAGTGGGGTGAAAAATTCACCCCAGGTTAGCCTCTGAGGGTTAAACTCGATACTGATATTGTATAATGCTATTTTTTCAATACATCAGTTAAGATTGTCCTCAAAAATGTCAATTAAGATAGTTTTGGATGTAGGCAAGCAAGTTTGAGTTGCAGGTTTTACAGGACAAGTTTTCTGCCGTACCATGGCAGAATATGACACAGCGTCGAGTGTTGCACTTGCCTGCACACTTGCATACTGTGAGCAGACTTCGTGGCAAGAGATTCAGACATTTTGAAGGAAGCACCGCCTCGAAGTGTTCCTCCTATCCTTGCTGTAATGGTTGTAGTCTTGTCTCGCGTTCGTTGGATGTCGCAAGTAGTTGGCATGCCCTGCATGTGCACCAGGAAGGCTCCTCGTTGGATGTGGCCTCTGATTTCACTGCTTGTAGGAGGGAAAGCGTCAATTCCAACAGAGGACCCCACTACAGTATCTGACAAACTTTGGAGAGACAGATGCGCTGCTAGAGCAAGATGTACAATTAGCAGAGAAGTACTTGGTACATGTCTGGGCAGGAGCCAGGTCAACTACAACCTGTGAGACGTTCGACAAGCTGAGAGTATAAAACTATATCATATACTCTGTTGGAATTGACGCTTTCCCTCCTACAAGCAGTGAAATCAGAGGCCACATCCAACGAGGAGCCTTCCAACTACTTGCGACATCCAACGAACGCGAGGCAAGACTACAACCATTACATCAAGGATGGGAGGAACACTTCGAGGCGGTGCTTCCTTCAAAATATCTGAATCTCTTGCCACGAAGTCTGCTCACAGTATGCAAGTGTGCAGGCAAGTGCAACACTCGACGCTGTGGTTGCCGTTCTGCTGCAATTTTGTGTATCATATTCTGTCATGGTAAGGCAGAAAACTTGTCCTGTAAAACCTGCAACTCAAACTTGCTTGCCCTCATCCAAAGATGACTTAATTAGTTGAATTGCAGATATTACACATGTTTCTACTGCTACATTCGGTGAAGTTATAATCCAAATCGTTGATATAACAAAATGTCCTTGACCATGACCTTTCAAGCTAAAGATGACCCCGAATGTCAAAAACAGTATCAGAAATGAATTCTACATACCTAAGCCAATAACATAAGAGGTATACCATGTTCAGATACTGTAAAAAAACAAGCAAAATAAATTTTCCAACATGGCCGACGGCGGCCATATTGGAGACCATATTGGATTTTGACCCCCAAATGACGAAAACAACATCAGAAATGAATCTTACATACCTCAATCAGTAACATTCCAGGTATTACACGGGCAGATACTGTAAAAACAAGCAAACTGAATTTTCCAATATGGCCGACGGCGGCCATATTGGATTTTGACTCCGAATGACGAAAAAACCTCATCAGAAATGAATTCTACGTACCTAAATCAGTAACATTAGAGGTATTACACGTGCAGATACTGTAAGAAACAAGAAAGATGAATTTTCCACTATGGCCGACCGCGGCCATATTTGATTTGGCTATTACCTCATTCGTGGCGTCATGGCAGACAAGCACCTCGATGATTTTTCATGTCTAGGGACCCACTGACTAAGTGGAAGTGAGAAACTCCCCCAACACCATTTTGCAAACGGGACCTCAGGCGAGGTACTGGATTAGGTGGGGGAACTGAGAATATGAGGAATTCAGAGGAAAGTTCTCACCATTGTTGAGATGCTGTATGGGATATGGATCGGTTGGAAAACTTGAGGCAAGCTGTGCTTGAGGGACTGAAGAGAAAGGAGAATATGTCGGATAGAGCAGGGTGGCTGAAAGGTGGAGAGCTTATGAGGGTACTTTGGCTGGTTGCAATGTATTGTATTGTATTTTCGTTTATTCAAAACTGGCTGTCATAACGCAGCCAACGACAAAAGTGCGTAACTTATTGTAATTATAAGGGAGCTAAGACTAATTATAGATATGGATAATGTTCATATCTATACTGGATAAATGTATTGGATTGTTGTACACTTTATAAAATGTAAGACCACACAGGGCAGCTAGTAAGTGTTTTTGTGCAGCATGCGCGGTAGAAAGTTCTTGCTGTCCTTTGGTGGAATGACGAAAGGGTGGGGCCTAGGTCGGAGGTCATATCGACTTGTCGGTCCCTCCTGGCACATTCGACGTAAGACATGCCCGAGGTCATTTATGATGGCATTGAACAACACGTCATCAGCTCGGCTAGCCAGGCCATCGGCAGTCGGGGCATCTCCCGGCAGAAACCCCGCACTTCTCAGTCGCTGAGTGAAACGCTCCAGGCATTCTCGGTCTCCTGCTCCCATGTACCCCCACCAGGTTGGAGACGCATACATCATTCTCGCCATCGTGGTAGCACGTGTCATCACGTGCAAGGCCTGTGCTGGCATACCACGTCCTCTCAGAGTTTTCAGAGCGTACATTGATGAAGAGCAGGAGCTGAGGATGTTGTTCACATGTTCAGTGACTGTCAGTTTCTCGCCGATGGTTATCCCGAGGATCTTCATGGTCGTCACTCTCTTAACACCAGAGGATAATGTTACTGGATAATGTTAGAGTAATGTTACTGATTTAGGCTGCGAAGCCAGGGATGGCAGTGAGTTGTAGGTTAGCCATAGTACCACAAAGTTGGTGCGCTCAGGGATATTCAGCCAGTGGAGTGTTTTATAAACAGGAGTGACGTGGTGATGCTTCGGTTTCAGGTGACGGCTCAGGGGAGATGATTTTGCACGAGTTGTAGACGCTTAATTTGGGTGGTTTCGAGATTGAGGAAAAGGGAATTACAGTAATCAAGCTTGGAGTGAACAATTTAGGTTGCGATCGTAGATGCATTTCAAATAGTCAGCCTTGTATACGAGTAACATCATGACGTTTTGAATAAGTAGGCCTATCAACTGCAACAATTTCTTTGTCATAATACACCATTATCATATATTATCATCATCCAGAATGGTAGGCCTACCAAGAAAAAGTCCTCACACATTAATTTTATTGCAGATATTACAACAAGTCTTCGTGAACAGTTGTCGCCAAACGCCTAAATTCTACTGATCATTGTAAACCAGCAGCTTTATTTAAGACGTTATATTTATCTTCCTTTATGATTTACCTTTCTGCTTTAGTTTCCTTGGTCTATAGACGAGTAGATACCACAACACACAGATGGTTCCAACAATGAGAATGATTACGAAAATACAGATGATTGCAGTTGAATACGGTTTGCAGATTTCAGAAGCTTCACACGTTGGGTTGGACTCGACTGCACGCAAAGAAATTACAAAATGCCACTAGCCTACTAACCGAGATGACTCGATAGAGCAATAGTTAACATAGTTTGCGTTGAATTGCTTGTGTCATGAAATATCTATGCTTACAATAAAAGGCAGTTGCTCGAATCTTATAACTTGTCAGAAAAGCATTCATCAGTGGCTCCATTCCAAGGTTCAATAACCAAACTAGTAATTATTTATTCAAATAGACTCAATAAAATAAATTAAATAAGAAAGTTATGAATTTTGACGACCAGAGTGTATGAATACTATAACTTAATGTTAAATCTCCAAATCATAATGACACTTATACCATTTGGCGGACTAGGCAAAACATACACTAGTAATTTTAGTTTGTAATTTCTATGAATATTACATGTACTTGTCATCCATATCAATATTATTTTTTAACCTATATTAATATTAATCTGTAACCTGCAAGAATATTAATGTCTAACCTATATTAAAATTAATTTCTGACCTCGAACAGTCAGGTTTGCCATTCCTTCGTCACCGTCAACCTCGCAGAGAAATCTTCCTGCATCTGACGACACAACAGTAGGTATCACCAGATTGTATGCGCCTGTTGCTTGATTTCTTTCGACGACGTATCTGCCGTTTCTATAGCATGGATACCAATATTCGATGGAATTATCGCAGCGGTAGATGGCCTCTCTCTGTGCTTCATCAACGTCGTAATGGTACCACTGGATGCGCTTCGAAGGCTCCAATGTTGAACAGTTGAAATATGCTAACTTTCCAATAACTGCCGCAGAATCCTGAGGCTTTTGACTGAGAAGCCCACTTCCTATATGCAAACACAAATCATCACAGTAAAGCAATATCCAAATCACGACCGCTTGTTTATGAGCAGCAGCATTTTTAGGAGGTACTTAAGAGAATGTATACATACTTAAATACCTGTATACATACACATACAGCTAAACACATAAAAATAAACCTATTAAGAACAACACGTTAAGAGAAACTATTGATCCAACGCAATGTCAACTCTGAAGTCAAAGTTTGACGTCATGTCACATGGCGTCATGCAAGAGTAACCTTATGAGACAAAACCTATGTTGTGAGCAAACATTTCCAGGAAACCTCACCAAAGGAATTTTGAATATCTCTTCCCGTTTGAAAGTTATGCATTGAAAACCGATATGTTGGTAAAATTTCCACACAGGCATGTACGTAAAACGAAGTTAACGAAATTTTAAAAGGCTTTGAGCCACGTCTAAATGATCTTCAATCTTGCTGTAACTTTGCAGTTTTTATCAGAATAACCAAGAGAAACGTTTTAGAGGTTGCCATTGAAATTTGAGAGCTTTGGTTTTTCTGGGACACCCTAATGCATACATACATGTCATACATACATACATACATACATACATACATACATACATACATACATACATACATACATACATACATACATACATACATACATACATACATACATACATACATACATACATACATACATAGCCTACATGAGCATACTTAGTGCCCTGATGGGAATTGAATCCCAGGCTTTCTGATTGAGAGTCTAGCATTCTAAACGCCATGTTGTCACACAACTCCGATAAAAAAATAATAAATCAATCTTTATATCGAGATCAACGGTTGATAAATTCATTGTGCAAATCCTAATCTATACATAGACAAGAAAATAAAGTCACTATTTGAAGACTGGTTTCGTGAAGCGGACTTTGCAACCTAATTTATTTCGAGACAGCCGGGACGTTCTCTAGCAACCATACACTTGACTAACGTAGAGCAGAGGTACCTGTCTCAACAAAGTCTGGCAATTGAATAACTTCACTGGTCGAGGGGTTCAAAAGGCGCTAACTGTATAATATAATAATATTTCAGGTATCCATGTACAATTGTACATGTATGTATGTATGCACTGTGTGTATTTATAAATTATATGTACGTATGTATGCATGGTTGGATGGAAGGATGAATGTTTGTATTCTAGTCTCCATTGCGCCTTTATAGAACCAAACAAAAACGCTTTCTACGCCAACCTAAATGATGTTAAAGTTCATAGGAACCATAAGCGAAAGGTGCTCAGATATCTAGAATAGTCACCTCTGACGAGCTCCCGCAGACACGCAGAGCCCAACCGATGGATATCCCACCAGAGTTGATAGCAAACCCCGTGTTCAGAATTCCTGAACTACGCAGTGTCGAAGAAAAGGAGTTACAAGTGTTCTGACATCTTTCATTATTACACGCAGTAAGAATCTATTTAACCCTATGACGCACACCTGGGGTCCATTGGACCCATAGATGAAACGTCCTTGAATAGCTGCGTTGATACAAATAGTAAAAATCTGAAATAATTCAAATTCCTCAGCAATTCATCCCTCTACATTTATGGAAAAATTCGAAGAGTTTAGAATTCTTGATTCGATGATACAAAAATAAGAATGACACTAGGGCATATTTAGCACACCTGGGGTCCAGCAGACCCCAGGCTTTAACATTGATAGGCCCATCGACTATGACATATTCCAGGCTACGTTACATACACAAATACACACATACATACATACACACATGCATACATACATGCATACATACATACATACATACATACATACATACATACATACATACAATCATACATACATCCATCCATCAATACACATATATACATACAAATATACATCCCTACATATATACTTGTACATGAATATATGCATAAACACACATTGCAATAATATCATGTATGCATGCATGCATACCATGGGATACATGCATGGATACATACATACATACATACATACATACATACATACATACATACATACATACATACACTACATTGGGTTCACAGATGCATGGTCAAAAACAAAGTGCAAGCTAGAAACCAGGGCACCCTCTCAGTTTGTTAGACCTATCAATAATATTACTTAGACAAAATTTCAGTTTTCAATTCCAACGGGAAGACGGTGCTCACGGACTGTGTCACTTTGCCTGATACCGATAAAAAGACACTAATTGTGAAAATTAATGCGTCGAGCAAACATTCCCGTACAACTGTATTTTATTTCACGATAAATCAAATTTTACTGTAATTTGACAACACATGTGATAATAGAACAGTTAGTCAGGTTGATCTATAAAATTTCAGTAAGTTTGAAGAATTGGAAATGTCCAAAAATTGAAAAAAAACACATCGTTCTGATAATGAATGTCGATTGTTCCGGTTTTATGACTTCAACACCAGCTACAGTCTAGAAACTGCAAGCACTGCGTCAACAACAGCCTTCTTTGTTGTTGTGAGGCAAATAGCATTCCTATAGCATTCCTATTTGCCACGACCACTTGGAGAAGACACTGCTTTTCTTCTTCATTATTGGTGATGAGTCGGTTGAATTCCTCGAATAACTTCACACACCTCTGAGCCGTGTCGTTCACCACTCTCAACTGCTTAATTCTCTCTCTACCTTGTTTGTAATCCTCATTCTAGATCCATTTCTCTTGTGGAAATGCAAGAAAGTAATCACTAATCTTCAGGTGTGACAGCCGTGTCAGTTTTCACTTGGTTGCAAAATCACCCAGGCAAGCCCTTTCCTTCAGTACCGCAGCATCACCTCTCACCTTCCTTTCACCAGGCTACTCTGTGAACAATATTCACCTTATCTGTTACAGGAAGTTGGTCTGAGAAGTTGAGAACAGTGCCAGATCTACAGCCTCACATCTGAACGGTACCACTAGTGGTTTCTAGGGCCTTCCTGGCAGCAACGCTGATCTCGGGGGTCAACTGACTCGTGTTTTCCTAGATTCATACAAAGTGACAGATCTTGTCCACGATCTTCAGCAGCAAGTGAGGCCTTTTGTCCATGCTTTTGTGTAAAGAAGGGCAACAAAGCTGCACATGAATCTGAGTTTCTTTCTTCTTCGTTAGATTGAATACACCACGTTGATCACGAAAAAGGGCAGATTTTGATGGCATACAGTAACGTGGCCATCCAACTTGCATGGTGAATTGGTCCAGGGCTCTCCAGTGAATTATTGAAGGTTAACTTCCAAGACAACCATTTTCAGCTCAATGAGTTCGTGACCTCTTATCTCTGAATCTGATTTTCTTTAAGTTAACTTCTTGAGAAAACTGAGTGATCTTTCATGATATGGTTCATTGGTTCAGTGCCGGATATGACATTCAGTCCTGTATCACACTTTCCGAAGCAGCTTTATATGTCTCGAAGATTGGAATATGCGATGAATTAGATGGACCGCAGCACAAGGTGAAATACTTTGGCTAAGATCATACATGGCCAGCGAAGCAGACGACGTGCTGTTCCGGGCAATTACCAGCGACCCGAAACATGTCCTCCGACGGCTATGCTCGATTAGGCAGGAGAGTAGATACAACCTACGCTCTAGGCCCCATCCATTCGCCCTTCCAGCCAAAGACAATAAGAACTTTTTGTCTCGTATGATGTATAAAAACATTTATTAGTTATAACAGACAGCTGAAGTAACTAGGTAAAATCTGTTTCATAACTGCTACATCCAGAACAATTATTGTCACTTGTTGCGTTCTGACAACAATCTTTGATTGAATAAACGAAAATACATACATGGCGACGGCAGGCCAACCACAGGAGCTCTCAACCTATCTTGTCTTCCAGCAGAACGCACACTCCTTTGAAGAGCTCAGTGTTGACAGATATCAAAGCTCAAGGTTTGAACCGTGTCAGTGAGTTTCCACAACTCCAGAAGATTTCGAATAGCCATGGATTCATTGTATTCTGTCCCACAGACTAATTTCGGCACACCGAAAAGTTAAAGTGTTAAATATTAGCTCTTAAATTTAATTGGCAAATGGTAAATTAGAAAATTCACTTATTAAATATTTCTGTCAAAAACACAGAAAGTAGACACCATGACCTTCAGCAAGAACTTTACACTGTGTTCAAAATACCAGTAAGTAAGTAAGTATAACACAACAGAAACTATTTGAAACTCATCTTTATGACAAATGTTGAGTTGTTGACCAAGTTATACGACATCAAGATTTACCGCTAATGCTACTATATGGTAATATTTCTATGTCATTGAGCATCATCTTCCAGCTGGAATAAGATGCTGAAATTTTATCTCAATAATACTATTGACAGGTCTAACAAACTGAGAGGGTGCCCTGGTTTCTAGCTTGAACTTTGTTTTTGTGAACCACCCTAACATACACACATACATACATACACACAAATATATAGATACATACCAATATACATCCATACACATACATACAAATATATACATGCATGCATACGTATATACATATTACATGCATGCATGCATACATGCATCCATACATACATACATGCATTCACACATGCACACATATATATACATGCCAATATACATCAATCAATCAATAAATAGATATGACCACTGTTGTGTCGAATACATCCATACATATATACATGTACAATAATTGTACATGCATATACATTATACACACATTATATACAAATATACACATGCATGCATACGCACATACATACATAGATCCATCCTTCCATGCATAAATGCAAACACGCATGCATGCACACATATTAATACGAATATACATCCATACATATGTACATGAACATGCATACATGCATGTACACATACCTACAAGTACATACACAATCAAAACATCAATCAAACATACATACATACATGCATATATACATACATTCATACATATATACATGCATACATTCATATAGGCTTAGATACATACATGCATACATACATGCATACATACACTCACAGACGTCACAAGAACTTCCATTTTAACAGTTCAACAGTTCAACACACACACACACACACACACACACACACACACACACACACACACACACACACACACACACACACACACACACACACACACACACACATATATATATCATAGCTAATACATACATGCATGCATACTTACATACATACATACACACACATATACATACATACATACATACATACATACATACATTACATATGTCATATGTACATACATACAAACATACATACATGCTTACATCCATTCATCCATACATAGATCCATCCCTGCATGCATATGTACATACATACATACATGCATATATACATACATTCATACATATATACATGCATACATTCATATAGGCTTAGATACATACATGCATACATACATGCATACATACACTCACAGACGTCACAAGAACTTCCATTTTAAGCATTAGAACGGTCACTGTGGTGTCGAATACTTAGGTTACAATAAACGGTTTTTTGTTTTTTACATTGAATCTAACATTGTATCATGATCAAAACATTTTCCCTAAGTGCACGCACTCTGTCCAACCTAAACTTGGAGCATTCACTTAGACTTTCTATTGAAATTGTATAAATGCCACCAGTGTTAATCGGTGGGGTCTATTAGACCCCAGGTGTGCTAAATGTGTTGGCCGGGAAGGTGTGCGTCATAGGGTTAAAATGCATCGCTACACCCGAAGAGATCAGGCCAGTGGCTGTCTTATCAACCCTGAATGCCTACTTGAAATTTGTTTCAGTCTGATCATACGTCACTAGCAGCGCATTGCAAATGGTTGCCCCTGTATTATTAAGACCTAATATCTAATGACTATTTTAACTATTTTTATTATCTAATGATAAAGCATCGGTCGATGGCTCTCAGCGATTGTGCGGAAGAGTCGATATGATCAATTTGTCTAGGCAGAAACCGTATCGAAGGAGACTCGAAACCGTATACCCTCCGCATTAAAAGTAGTGTTGTTTTCGTCAACGAAAACGAAAACGAAAATGTCAATTAACGAAAATTGAACGTTTTCGTTGACGAAAACGAAAACTAAAACTAAAATACGCAGACAACGAAAACTAAAACTAAAACGAAATTTGTAGCAATAAAACTGAAACGAAACGAAAATTGATCAAACGAAAACTAAAACTATATTTATCAAAAAATAATTTTTAAGAATTTTTCTTTACTTATTTAAATTACCATTTGTATTGTACTGCCTTGTGCATTAGGCTATGTGCAAACGGTATGCTCTGCTGACATCTGTTCATCCATTTTAAGACACGCGAGGAGAACGAGAACGAGATGTTGCTACTTCCAGTTTTTCTTTATTTACTTTCCGCTAAGAATTCATCTATTTCGATTTTTAACAAAAGCTGTGGTACTTTTCTGCGACAAATTCACTTAATTAATGTATACTATGTCGAAAGCCTCACTCGTCTCTGACTTGTAGCGTGACGAGTATCAATGGTCGACCAAAGGACAGCCCTGTTTGGGATTATTATTATTATTATATTATTATAGTATTGAGCTTGATGCGACAAAGTGTCGTGTTCAACTTTAGGTTGAACACAGCAATTCTAATTTCGCAGTTTAGCGTTCTTAGTTATTCGTCTACTGTAGCATTATTATTTTTCATCAATCCAGCTTCTATATTTATACAACAGTTATTTTTCATCAATCCCACTTCTGTTTAAGCAAGAATCTTTTCATAAATCGCACTTCCATTTAAGCAAAAATTATTTTCATCAATCCGACATCTATTTAGCAAGAAATCTTTTCGTCAATCCAACTTGTATTCGACCATCGCTAAAACCCATACAATAAATGGCGAATAATTAGGAATACTAATATGCGAAATTACCAAACTTCAAGTGGCTCGTGGTGCTGGGACAACCAAACCCTGAATATTTAGTTTTTTGTGTTTAAAATTTAAATGGAATTAAATAATTGGCAAAACTTAAACTGAAATTAAATTAATACAACTAAAACTGAAATAAACTTACTAAAACTAAAACTAAAATTAGCTTACTAAAACTAAAACGAAAACGAAAATAGATCCATAAAAACTAAAACGAAAACTAAAACTAATATTGACACACAATTAAAACTAAAACTAAAACTAAAAATGAAGACTAACAATCATAACTAAAACTAAAACTAAAATTGAGACATTATTAAAACAACACTAATTAAAAGGACAGAGCTCAAATTTATTGGATACATAAATGAATAAGTGAGTTAGTGAAAGCCACTTGTGTTGACCAGTAGAATGCTCACAGTAAAATCAGTTTCTGCAAAGCAGATTGCGTTAGATACTTACATGTATAATAGGCCTATACATTTTCACCACTACAGTCGTGAAAAGTGGCGAGCAATTAACTGGAAATGTCTGTACCTTCGGTTAAACCTATTCAGCCAGTTGATAATAAAATATAGGAACCTGTAGGCTAGTGTGATTGCTTTGCTGTAGGCTATTCGATTAAAACTGAAATACAATGATGAATCAAATATGAAAAGCTGTAAATCAGCATAGGATAGTCAATAGCATGAATTACCTGTCTTTATGCAGACAAATAGCATTGCTACTGTGAGTGTATTTCTCATTTTGGTCAGTTCTCTTCTGGCGTATTCCTACTCTCGTTATCTGCATACAAATAAAAAATTACACTTGTTATGTTAAATTAAAGCCAAATTTAAAAACAAAACAAAATCAAATCACATAATTACATGCATTTAATACGCGTTAAAATGTATATTGTATTATATTATGATGTATTATAGCCTACCTGTCTCTTCGTATTGGATGTCAAACTATTTCCGTTGCCGGATGTGCAAATTTTGAAGGGTTAATGTAACAAGAAAGTACCGTATGTTATTATAGCAATTTACTTACTTGTAGCGTTAACCCTTTAAAACTGATTGTAGACACCTTGGTTTCACAGTCAATATCCTCAGTAACGGAGAATCGATTGAAAAAATAGTCAAGCTTAGAGACCTATTATTATAACCTGACCGTAGGCATATAAATGCTGATTGTTACCTATACCAAGCGATAAGCTATTACGGACAAATCGTGTAGCAAAGGCGATAATCCGTGATTATAATCTATGTAGGCTAGTGATTTTCAGCGGGACGCTATCGTTTGCACAAGGCGTTAGTCAATGGTAGCTTCAAGTGAGGCCGTTGTCAAGAGTCATAATCCACTACAGAAACAAGGTCGAGATACGATAGGTCGGGTACATCAGAAGAAGCTACAGTGAATAAGGTTGAAACAAATGTGTCTTAGTGTTTAACCTGAATGACATTAACGAATTTACATACCGCACAGAATTAGGCAGTGACTATCGCCAGAATCACGAAAAGTTTCTTCTAATGCACGCTGATTTACAAAGATAATAGTAAAAAAATTCCCGTTGGCTTTGATCGTAATCGCAATTGTATCGTAATCGTAAATTCGAAATTTGTAAACCGCTACTTTAAGCTGAGTGCAAAGCACCAGATTGTTCTCTCTCACTGAACAGATTAATAATAATAATAATAATAATAATAATAATAATAATAATAATAATAATAATAATAATAATAATAATAATAATAATAATAATAATAATAATAATAATAATAATAATAATAATAATAATAATAATAATAATAATAATCTTTTCTTTATTAAGCGCCTGACAAACGCACTGAGCTGCACATTTACATGTTATGCAATTGAAACAATCTTAACTACAAACAGAACAGACAGCCTGCAATACAACGGCGCTAATAGCAGCCTACAAAGCATATCCGCCCTACGGGACTCGAACTCGGTACCTTTCGCTCTCTACGCCAGATGTTATCCAATGCGCTATCGGGCCCCCGATATCTTTGTCTGTTATCGTCTGTACCTAAATTAAGCTAGAAAAATCTGCACGAATCATTCAGCTGTGGTATCTAATGTCGACTGGTGTTATCTATATACGGTGCAAGCTCCGCAACCTGACACTTGCTTATGGGTATACGATGAGATCTTTTATATTGTAGTAGCTGAGTTTGTGTTTTCTTCTTAACTGAAAGCTGTATTAGAGAAATTAGAAATTACAGCGACATTGCCTGCCAGTGTGAACGAAACAATCTTTGCTAGATATAGACCTACGCCATGACTTTCAAGAGATCCTGAGTGGCCGAGTGGGTTGGTAGCCCGCGCTCCACGCCCGGGTTCGATTCCTGGTCGGTCGGTTTATCAGAGATTAATTTCTCGGATCTTTACTGCGGGTGGCTCGGTCGCAATATAAACGTGGAGTACGAGGCTGCTTTCTGCCTCCGACACTAATCATCTTCGATATGAAACAGTGTCGTTAAGCCGAAGTACAACTTTCAATCACTGGCATAAAGCTTTAATGTGCGCATAGGCATTTTCACAAAAGAACATAACTATGAGTTTCGTTAGTTTCGTTTTAAAAGCAGTTCTTGAAAACAATCTTACCTGTATCGTATAAAGCTGGGATTGTCTTACATATCAACCTTACACCTGTTGATAGGCCAACTACGACTGCTTTCGATTTCAACAGGCTCGCTTTCTTGAGTCGTTGCATATGGCGTGTTCGATCAATATTGAAGATAACCGTAACATGTTGCGAGTTCGGGCAGGCATGCACGGCGTAAGACACAGTGTGTTCATAAGGAGACTGGTAGATCTACTTGAACGGCCTTAGGACACTTGAATACAAACCAATATAACTGATATATCACTTGACCTTCCTTACAAAGTTCAGAAGCATCGATGGAGTGAAGCAAGTGCGTGTCAAGTACTTGCTCAAGATTCTCTAACAGCTTGTAACCGTTACGGGTGAGGCTCCAACTGCGTTAGAAGCAGATCGTTCTTACCACTCGGCTACCATGCCCCAATCCAGACGACCGAGAGACTAGACGATAGACGACCCTCCGCCAGGATCCTCAACGATGAAAGCTGACAGAGGAAGACACGGAGCCTGGTTCTGCAGTTAAGGGCGAGTAAAAAAGATAGTAGAAATCCCTTACACCGTCTAGTATTGAGGAAATGCTGGCAGATGGTGGAAATGGACAGAAAGCAAATGGACATGCGAAAGCAGAAAATGGAAACAGAAAGGAAAGAACAACCTGGGAGATTAAGGAAAGCTGAATCGCAATCGCAATTGCAGAAGTAGCAAATTGATTCTCTGAGATTACAAATGACATCCCAAATCTATTTCATTTTCGATAGCAGTCACACAACTTCTGCGTTTCTCTGTCTCTGTCTCTCTCTCTCTGTCTGTATCTCTCTCTGTCTCTCTCTCTCTCTCTGTCTCTCTCTCTGTCTCTCTCTCTCTCTCTGTCTGTCTCTCTGTCTGTCTGTCTCTGTCTCTGTCTGTCTGTCTCTGTCTCTGTCTCTGTCTATCTGTCTCTCTCTGTCTCTCTGTCTCTCTGTCTCTCTGTCTCTGTCTCTGTCTCTGTCTCTGTCTCTGTCTCTGTCTCTGTCTCTCTCTCTCTGTCTCTGTCTCTCTCTCTCTCTCTCTCTCTCTCTCTCTCTCTCTCTCTCTCTCTCTCTCTCTCTTCATATCTCCATTCTAACTTATCAAAGTGTTTTTGCCGTACATCTTTTTGAATCAGGTCTTTTTCTTCTAATCTCCAACGTGTCGTTTTACTCCTTCACAATCTTGATACATATTACAATGCCTTCGCTCGGTTCAATATTAATGCCGGTTCTGTTCATCTATTTTTCTATAAACCCTATTGGACCTTCAACCCTATCGTGCCACAGTTCCGCACTGCCGACCCCCCCACTGCGCAGTATTCTCACTGTAACGCATCCCTTCCGCCTCATTCCTCCCCATTCGTGGTTCCACGGTTCATTCATCTGCGACAAACCTCCGACAAATTCTGCTCACCCTACTACTTTCCGACGACATCAAAACAACCCCGTGCGTGACCCAGCAAGTAATCCTCACCACACGCATCCAGGTCTTCAAACAAAAACTGTTTACTCTATTCCTTCAATATTGGGTTTCTGCTAAACCCCTAAATTCAGTGATCTTGCCACCTGCTCTTGTCCCTCTGATCTCCTTGCCCTTAAAAAATCCTAGGTGTCAACGTCGTCTTTTAACCTCAAATCTCTGATTGCGTCCCTCCTGGCAATTCTCTGCAAAACTTTCCACGCATGATCTCCTCCTCAAAATCGGCAAAATCTCTGGCACCGCTTTCACTTTCGTGAACCGAGTCCAATTCTGCTCCAAAACTCTCGCCTTGCCTCAGATCTACTCACAATTTTCATTATTCACTGTCCATGTACCTCTGCCGCCTATTTTTCCAAAAATATATATTACAAATATATAGCAGTAGCAACAGGTAAAATAATGGTTCTAGGGCAATTTGGAGCGAGACAATTCGGAGCGGACATTTCGGAGCGGATAATTCGGAACGGACATTTCGGAGCGGACATTTCGGAGCCGGATCATTGGGAGCGGGCAAATCGGAGCGGCCAAGAATTATTCTCATCACTCCAACTTCTATTTAGGCAACAATTATTCTTATCAATCCATCTTCTATTTAACCAATTTTTTCATCAATCCAACTTCTATTTAACCCTTTAATGACCGTATGGTAGTAAAATGCATGCAAAAGCACTACCGCCGGTCGTTAGAGGGTTAAGCAAGAATTATTTTCATCAATCCAACTTCCATTTAGGTAGGCCTAACAATTATTTTCAACAATTCAACTTCTATTTAAGCAAGAAAATTTTCATCGATCCAGTTTCTATTTAAGGAAGAATTACAATGACGAACAATTTAGTGCGCGAAAACGACAAATTACCGACATTTCGGGCTCAGGGTGTACAAACGGTTAACCTGCTTTTAAAAGCTATGATTGATGATGTAGACTTTACTTGAAGATATTTTGTCTTGTAATTGGCTTTCATGTGTAGCCTATGCAATATATTTAAGTATATTCTTTATTAAAATTATAGGGCCTATAGTTGCACTAGTGATTCAATTAAACATTAAACTGGTAATTTAAGTCAAGATAACAAGAATAAAACAGTATGGTGGATTGGGATGATTCAAAGGTCTCGCTCTCGCGCAATCTTCATCAATTGTTGCTAATTGGTTTAGCTTTGTTATTCGTCTTGGCGGTGTTTACAGCAAACCTGTCAATAATATTTGACTTTAGCTACTTTTCCCTTGAAGTTAAACAGTAATAATACACAAAGAAATGCATTTGGTTTCCAATCAATATTCGTTTAATTTCTAAATTATCCAGTTGACAAAACGCAACAGGTTACAAGTAACACAATTAGGTAATAGAATCAAGCCAGAGTTAATTATTAAAAAAATATAAGTAATTATAAGACAATAATAATAATATACAGGGTGGCTCAAAATAAAATGTCCCACCGGATAAAATGCAATTTCTCCGCAACCAATTGAGATTTTTATACCAAACTTTCACCATTTACAGAGGAATGATTTTTCAACAATCCATGAAAATTTTACTAAATAATTTCCATAACTTCAAAAGTTACAGCTGTTTTAATATTAAATTTTATTTTTTCACATTTCCGAAGAAAAATTGACAGTTATTTACAATTTTCAATGTCAAATAAAATCGTCTTTCATTACGAAATCAGAATCTGTTGAGCAGTTTATCTCAAGGCATGTTCGAAGTGTCCACCCCTAGCTCTCACACAAGCTCGAAGTCTTTTTGTGAAGCTCAGTATGGCCTTGTTGATTGAGTCCTGCGGCAGCTGATTCCATATTAGCTGCAAGACTTTTTCAGCTCGTCAATGTTCTTCGGCTTCGGATGAAATGTCTTGTAACGTTCAAGCATAGCTCCCCAGACGTGATAATCAAGAGGGCTAAGGTCTGGAGAGTTTGGTGGCCATTCATCTTTGCCAATGAATTCACTGCAGTTGGTGGCAATGAAGCCTTGAGCCAACCTTGCCGTGTGAGCAGGCGCACCGTCAGTAAAAGATTAACAAATTGAGCGCTTAATATTATTTTAAAATATCTGCAATTATTAACTGTTTGCTTCATAAATTCTTTCTTTACAGCTTGTAATGAAGTCATATGACGTCATGATTATTTGGGTGTTACAAAACAATTTCTCTGTGAAAAAATCTTAAAGAAATAACCATTATTGAACCGTTCATCTGCGGAAATTTGAAAAAATAAAATTTAATATTAAAACAGCTGTAACTTTTGAAGTTATGGAAATTATTTAGTAAAATGTTCATGGATTGTTGGAAAATCATTCCTCTGTAAATGGTGAAAGTTTGGTATAAAAATCTCAATTGGTTGAGGAGAAATTGCATTGTATCCGGTGGGACATTTTATTTTGAGCCACCCTGTATAATTATATATCTTTAAACAAAATTCGCGGTATGTAATTACATCTGTCATTAATTGGGAGAATAAAATTGTGAATTCTGAGACATAAATTATATTTGTTTTGCTGTGTAGATGGAAAGAATCCTCGGAGAACATGACAACAACTAGCCATAAATAAGCCAGAATCAGCGGCTTGGGACATATCTACCAAGATTGGGGTAGTAGATAAGAGGAAACCTCTACGCTTCATTCTGTTTAGCATACTTTGTAATTTGTCCCTGTCATTCTCACTGGCATACCCCCACCAGGCAGTGGAGGCATACATTAGGTGTGCCACAGTGGTTGCCATAGCAACATCATGCAGCGCATAAGTAGACATGCCATGATCTCTCGTATCAAGAAGAAGAACTTGAGGTAAGAACCTTTTCAGTATGCTATGTCATGCACAGATTGGAGCTGAGGGTAATCCCTAGCACTCTAATTGTGTCAACCCTTTCAGCACCTTGGATAGGCATTGCAGTCTATTGTATTGTATTGTATTGTATTTGAACATTTGTTATAGCGCCCCTACCAGATTTCCCATTCAGAGGCGCTCCCGTCTACTGCGCAGACGCTGAATCGGAGTTTCACGCCGAAGCGCATGAGCAATTGCGAGTGAAGGACTTGCCCAGGGTCCCTACGCGGCGACTTTGAGGTGGATTCGAACCCGCAACCCTCCAGCTGCAAGGCACCGAACATACCCCTAAACCACCGCGCCCCTATTGTTTACATGACGCACTTTCCGTGGAATATTATTCAGTTGTAAGTTTACTGTTGACCAGTTCTGCTAATGTTAATGACCTGTTAACAGTTCTAGTAATATTGCGTGTGGTGCCTCGGTATCCTATCATAACCGCGAGGCCACAACCGCGCAGCTAATTACCGCGCACACAAAACCGCGCAGCTAATTACCGCGCACACAAAACCGCGCAGCTAATTACCGCGCACACAAAACCGCGCAGCTAATTACCGCGCACACAAATCCGAGCAGCTATTTACCGCGCACACAAAACCGCGCGGCTAATTACCGCGTGCTATGCATTATGTCGTTGATGAAAACCGCGCTTCTAGTGCTGAATAACAGTTAAATTCTAAATAATGCAATCTATACAAATAACAAAATGGAATCGATATTTTCCAGGTTAATTCTTTTATTTAAAAATTTGGAATGAAATCTAGACTTATAAACGTCAGATAAATGTTCTACTACGAACAATGACAAAGTTTTAAATCTTCTAAATGAAAAAAAGACTTGTAGGCCTACAGGTTCAATAAAATGTTCTACGAGGATAAATGACAAAGCTTCAAAATGTTCTACAATTAGGAAAGAACAACTAGACTTGGAGATTTAAGTTATGTGCGATACCTATCAGATAATAGACACGGTCGATCCACATATTCTGCGACGATGGCTTTGATTCGGAAATGTTTTACGATAAAGAATTTCACTAGAAGCGCGGTTTTGCTCGGCGACATAATGAATAGCACGCGGTAATTAGCCGCGCGGTTGTGGACGCGCGGTTTTGATAGTAAACCCGGTGCCTCAGGTAATCTTGCTGCAACTCTTAACCCTCGGGCTACCAAGGTTTTTTGTGACACGGACTACCAAGGGGGGGAGGTGGTTACCACCCCCTGGATTTTGGGTTTGGTTTCACATATCATTTCTTGTAATACACCAATGGATTCAGCATTCAATTCTGTACAGAATGGTATATTTAGTTGTACATTATGTGAATGCACCTCGAAATTACATCATTTTTAACAAAGGAACCGATAATTAGCGATATTTTATATTATTGCGTACATTTTGTACTTTTGGATAAACAAATATACGATTATGTGTGTTTTGAAACTGATCTGTGTATCCAAGATACACAAATACATACATACACATGTTTATATACGTATAAATATGCATCCATACATATATACATGTACATGTATGCATGCATACATGTACAATGCTGCATTCAGCGATTTTCACACAGATTACGCGTATTCTTATTTATTTTGATCACTTCCGGTTTTCAAAAGACAAACATGTAAGTATGCAAATGAAGCCCTACATTCCCTCTAAAGAATGGTATATTTGTTTCTCTTCTGGGAAGAAAGCTGAATACGCTACAGACAAAAACTAAGGGGAGTCCTTCCATTCAGCCATTTTTCACGCATATTACGGGTATTATTATTTATTTTGATCACTTCCGGTTTTCAAAAGACAAACATTTAAGTATGCAAATGAAGCCCTACATTCCTTCTAAAGAATGGTATATTTGTTTCTCTTATAGGAAGAATAGTCAATAAGCTACAGTCGAAAAACTAGGGGGTGGTATCCACCACCCCCTGGTGCCTCGGGTATAACTTTTGAATGGCGTGGGCTACCACCATGATATTTACCTCAAAATGTGCGCCAATGAATCTGCTACAGCTACCTAAATTGCAAAATTTATATTCCATATGAAAAAAAATTTATGCATAAAACGTAGGGGTGGCAACCACTTCCCTTGGTAGCAACGAGGTTAACAGGTCAATTTTATCAATGTCTTATTTCTCACAGATAATGGGTCAGTTTGAGAGAAAGCCTCTTGCAATTATAAAAACCCGCTCAGTTTCCAAGTGGAATGTCGCACTGAAGAAAGCATAACTCATAAACCAAATCTTCTTTTGGCTCTCTGCCTTCGTAGGCAGGTTCGTACGTCCAATGTCGCCATTCGCCACGTTTTCTGGCTCTCTCCTTGAACTTGCTGTAATCCTCCTCCATCATCGAGTCCAACAGTATCATTCACGGTCTCCCTCTTGTCTTCCACTTGTCAGTGTGATTTTTCTTACAGATTTTATTTTAGTTATAGTTACAGTTATAGTTAATGGTTTTTATTTTAGTTAATTTTAGTTACTATTTAGTTACAATAATTAAAGCTATATGCAAAGTTGTGCGTATTAACACGATGTTTCACAATTTGCTCAGAGCTTTGAAATCCTTTGATGCGTGGGTGCATTGAGCTTCATGAATACACCAGTTTTCAAAGTAACTGACAAATTGCATGATAAAATATGGCATTTTTTCGTTCTCATTTATGTCGAATCGTCCATACTGCACTTCCTATTTTTATTTTTTGTATTAACGAAAATAAAGATAAATTTTCGTTATTGTTATTTTTTTATACTTACAGTTATAGTTAATTATATTTTTTAGTTATAGTTATAGTTATCGTTAACGAAATCATTTTATTTTCGTTAATGAACATTTTCGTTACCGTTATCGTTAACGAGAATCCTGTTTGCACAGATGGATTAACCTCTTGTCTTCCTGCCCTCCATTCTTCTATCAATTGTAGTTCGGAAGAGGGAGTCTCCCGTCATGATGTGTCCCAACGATTTTCTCTGTTAGCTTCTGATTATTCCTATCAGGGTTCGTTTTTATAATCTTTATAAACATTAAATTATAAAATTTATTAGTTTTATAAACTAAATAAAGACCAAATTATTCTGTAATTAAAGTTAAATGTGATAGAATTTGAAAGACAATAATGCTGCAATATCTAATAATATGACTCCTGTTTGCACAGATGGATTAGCAATTATCTACTATTTTGCCTATTACGTGAATGAAATGTCTTCTCTTAGTGTAGAAGCGCTGAAATAGTGATTTTTCGATCATTCTGATGCAACACGGAGTAAATTCGCATAAACTCATACAGTATATTGCAAAACTCGTATTGGAAATAGCCTGAAACGTTAGCTAAACAAAAACTGGAAAAAATCATTCACGGCATAGACACCTTTATGCAGTGCTACTATATAATTATTATTGTTGCATTATCGAATATAAAGGTTTATGTATTTATAGTTTTAACTTTTTCTTCACTACCACTATTTGCACATTCTCGTTATAGCCTACGACGTGAAACAGTAAAATGGCCGACAGAAAATAAATGATCTGAAACCTACAGTACTGTAGGTACCCTGTAATCCAGATGGATAAAAATCTTATCCTGAGTTGTATGATGCAATCTGAAAAGTTTTAGCCTTGCCATTTAGAATCTGTCATCATAGCGCATGATTGCTCGTACTCGGCAACTATTCACAACTAAAAGAGGAACAATATGGATACGGTAGCCGATTAGATAGCGCTCGCTTTGTAAGTTTGGGTTAAAACTTGCGCTCGAGAGTAAGGGAGATCCTCTGGTTCAATTGTTGTGGAATATATCCTCGAGCAAAGTCCTTCACACGCAATTGCTCAGCGCATTCGATTGATGCTTGGTCCTTAGATAGAGGCAGCTGATGTTGAGTATACGATGATGATGATGATGATGATGATGATGATGATGATGATGATGATGATGATGATGATGATGATGATGATGATGATGATGATGATGATGATGATGATGATGATAATAATAATAATTCATCCCTCCCCGCCACTCACGAGTTCGTACCCGAGGCCGTCGAGTCACTGGGCCCCGTCAACCGTGCAGGCCGCACATACAGTTCTTGATGGAGTTGGGGCGCCGAATGACAGCCGTCTCAGGCGACCCTCTAGAGACCGTGCACCTGTTTCAGCGTTTATTCATATGAACTCAAGAGATTCGATGCCGTAGCCTTCAGGGGCACTTTCGCACAATGCACCGGGGACGAGGACAACTAACTCCAGATTGATGGCACAACCTAGGATAGTTTCTAAGAGCCTGAGGGATTATTCCTACCTCGGAAATAATAATAATAATAATAATATAATAATAATGGTGGTGGTGGTGGTGGTCGACGGTGGTGGTAGTAATAATAATAATTAATAATAATAGAAATAGCAACATAGTCATAATTATGATCAGGATAATGATAAGCGGACAAACTTTATTGGCATGTTTCACTTTCATCGCAATGAAAACTATTCGAATGCTGGCAAGGTCATCAGTGCTGCGGCCAGGTGCGTCAAAAGCAAATAAGTGCATACAAGAATTGGCCTTAAATAATAAATGTCAAGAATAGACGTTAGTATCGCAAAACAATGTCGGCTTTGATACCAGAATCATCCATCAGGCTTTCTAATGTTAAATATTGCGATGCTACCATTTTTCCATTCTTTCTTGTTCGAACGCGGTGTGTTTTCTGCAATAAATAATCGTCCCTTTTTTTCATCTAGGCATATTCTGACTGGATACTGGTTACAGTGGTCAGTTTCCATATCTTGCTTGATTAAGCTTCGCTCACACTTTAAGAAACAATTCAGAAGCCTTATCCTTTTGTTTTCTCTGTCTGCTAATATAATGGATCTTCCGCTGTCTTCTACAATGCAAATTGGAACATTCAGCCTTGGCCATTTCCCTTGCCCTGATTCTTTTATAATGTTTCCTTGAGCATCTACTATGCACACACGATGCAATTCAACCCTTGTGTCTCCATGACAGACGACAAAGTGGCTGCTGGTCACTTTTATCGCGTGCCAAGGGTGAAAGAAACCAAGAGCTGGTGACAGGCGAACGGTGTGGATTAGATTTCCATCTCCACTATACTCATTTATCAGTTGTTTCTCAAAAAGACAAACTATGACATTGGATTCATATGTTGACAACCGACCACTGTCTCCTCCGGTTGACCATGTTTCAATTAGTTGTCCTTTTGGTTCGAGTTTCATGATCTGACTCTCTGGTTGATTGTCTTCTCGGAGGATGATATAGAGGCAGTTGGCTATTTTGCAAGATGCAATATCCATTGGATATGACATTCCTTCTATCAGCCAATTGCGTTCAAACTTAAATGTGTCCTTGTCATAAACTTCAATCGTTGAGCTGTTCTCGTGTAGCACAAACAATTCATTGCCTAAGATCGTCATTCCGTTGATTGGTTTATGTTGTTCTTTGGATGCATCTGTTATGATTATTTGAATCAAGGTCGGCTTCTCAGCGTAATCGATGCTTCCTAAAAAATAACAACAATTGCACATTATGTAGGCCTATTTATTTCACGCGGAATAAATGTAATTTAGTAAATTGCAATATGAACCTAAAATGTCTACTGGTGCCCGAGTTAGGCAACACAGAGATCAACAAGAAAATTACGTTCGAAATAAACAGTTTTGAATTCACTAAAGGCAACTACCAATCTTCGGGGGCCTACTCATAACTGAAATTGTTGTTAAACTTAACGTAACGTTACGTAGCCATAGAAAGGTTGTACTGTTTTCGCATCTTGTAGTCCTTGCACTTCATCGAAAAACATTCAATACTACTAGGACTGCTACACATAGAAGCGTGTAACAAACGAGCGATTATGGAATCCTGCATATCACAATCGCTTAAAATCACGGTCACTTTAATTTTGACCATGTGTAAGAAATGTAGTGCATGCGTAACCTGCCTTTTGGATAAAGACTTTGCTCAAGATCCTTTACTTTGCCTTGCAACTGCGCATTTTCCAATTGAAGAAAATTAATCTTGGCTTTGTTTGATTCGTCGTCTTTATTCTGTTGGTCTATACGCTCCTGTGACTTCTTTAATTCACTCTCCAAAGTTTTTATTCTCATATCTTGACCATTGTTGAACTCTTCTGAAAATAATAATAATGACAACTTCAAAAAAAGATTCAAACGCAGTTGAGGTTCGCGTATCATATATCTAAAATGTAAACATGATGCTTTTGACCCTGTTTCCTATTTGCTTACTTACTTAGATTTAGATTTTATTGAGTGTCTAATGCGCAAGACATCAACCAATGGCGCAGCGAAAGCCAAGTCGTAAATCAGGTAAATAGTAAAAGATCTGTTCACTAAAACAGAGACGAAACCTATGCTAGATGAGCAATTTGTTAAAGGTAGGTCTGAAGTTCAGAACGATAAGGACTACAGTAACTGTGAACAAGCGTTTTGAATATATAATGAGAACAGGTGTTTATAAGGTCTGTATATATTATATATATATATATATATATATATATATAATGTGAGTTATTTTAGGCGGCCAATATAATTATATACGTCTTAGTTTATCGGGCGGCTAGTGAGCGCCTGGCTTAAGTAAACATTATTGACTGAAGGTTGCAGATGTTAATTGAGGCCAGTTCGAAATTGCTGATGACAGTTGTTTTAATGTAGTAGAGAGAGTTGTATGTATTAAGAAGGAAAATGTTAGGAGTACAGTTGAGTTGTGTTGATGAAGAACACTGGCATTGAATTGTTGAGTTTGAAACAACTGTGTTTGAAATAAGAAGAAACATTCAAAATTACTGTGTCAATTTAATTCTAACAACAGTTTAGAAAACGTTGAGCGATTATAATTATGTAGAGGTAAGGAAACGTGCTTGAGATAGGTCACTAAGGGAAGAAGAAGAGTTGGTGACAACTACATAGGCGACTGAGCAGAAAGAAACAGATACAAGAACAAAGTTCTAAATTCTCGATTCAGCAACAGAAGAAATATCGAGTTTCAGGTATGACCGAGAGAAAGATAATCAGATGACCTCGCTGAATAATGATAAAGCCTAAGAATAAGCGCTGGTTCATTTTAAGTGATACCCATAAATTATTTTATTATAGCAAGAAAAATAGAATTGAAGAAACCTTGCGGTGGTGGGCGACGGTAAAGCTCGATCATTTCCTCTGCAGCTCCTTGTCCATTACTTTCTACGATATTAAAACGATTAAAAAGAAATTGAGATGTAGAAGTCATTGTTTGAAGACACAAGTGCACTAATTATTCTGACTAATTAAAGCTACATTTAGTAAATTATAATCACATTCAGAGCACGTTCTTTAATGTATATCTCTTAAAGAAACTTTCGATTCATGAAAATTATTCCATTTGTCTTATCTGTCAATTAAAATTTAACTATAAGAACAGTAGGCCAAGAATTGACGTCTGATGGTTAGATGCTTAACATGTAAGATAAATCAGGCTACCAATGCGTGGAATCGGTATACGAAATCAACCCAAATAAAAGTTAAAAGCAATGCACCGGCATTGAGATTCTTCAAACTATGAGAACGGCTATTGACGAGTATTCAGGAGTTACCATAATGGCATTTAAATATGTTTTTTACGCTTACAGGAACACATTACTGAGTGAAAGTTTATGGCCACTGAGTCTGTATCTATAATTTTAACTACATTTATTCGTAATTTTCATGGTTGTTTCGTTTGGAGATGAAGACAGAAATTTACATGTAGGCTTTGTTAACTCGAGTTTGTGAGGCGAATTTTATGCATTTCTTCAGTGTACCTAAATGAGGTTAGTATCGAAACAGCGACATAACGGAAGAGCGACATAACAACAGAGCGACAAATTGGTTAATAACGTATTCTGTATTCTTGGGAATATACTAGTATTCGGCCAGAAAAACTTCGGGCTATTCAAATTGTTTTTCAAGTAGTTAATGTTCTATATGCGAGAGAGAGAAAGAGAGAGAGAGAGAGAGAGAGAGAGAGAGAGAGAGAGAGAGAGAGAGAGAGAGAGACAGAGAGAGAGAGAGAGAGACAGAGAGACAGAGAGAGAGAGACAGATAGAGAGACAGAGAGAGAATGAGAGAGAGAGAGACAGACAGACAGACAGACAGAGACAGAGACAGAGACAGAGACAGTGGGTTGTGTTTATTTAGAAGTTTGTTAACTTCTAAGGATTGGGTGCGAAATCCAGCCATGTAGGCCTACTTATAATTTTATTTATATTGCGGTTCTATACTCTGATGTTAGCTTCAAATGGACGCGGATGTCGAAGTGAACAGACAAGCGAGCGAAATAAGGCAAGTAGATGTTGGCTCAGTTTGTGATAAATGCACAAATTTACCAGTGAGTGTTATGAGATTTTCAGTTTTGCGAAAGATCTTGACCAGTAAAGTTGTGAGCAAGTGTATGGTTCTAGATTGATTTTTTGGATAGATAAGTATTTTAAACACTGCACGGTGAGTCGATTTGCAGCTTTATGTAAAGAGATGCAGTGTTTTGACTCGTTGCCTAGATTTACTGCTTTAAATTTGTGTCGCTCTTCTGTTATATCGCTCTTTCGCCATCTCGCTCTTTTCAATTTTTAATTCATTACTTAGGTTGTCGCTCTTTTGATACAGTATTTATGTCGCTCTTCTGTCATGTCGCTCTTATGAACCGATTCCTCAAAATAGAAGTCATTATGACACTTCTGGAGACAGGAAACATTATGATACTTTTGGAAACTTTTGTGCAGCGCTCTTCATCTTGCTACAGAGTTAACGTAGGCTAATCAAGACAGATGAGGGCTACAGAAGTCTCCTTAAGTTCTAGGTAAAGAAAATGTCATACCCCTTTGCAATAACCTAACGCAATAAAATCACTGTACGCCAATTAAACAGCTAAGCTTGCTGTTTTTGACATAAATTTGACTTAGAACACCATAAGTACCATTACAATTAAGATAAAACTTTATAAATAAAATGAATAATGTTTAAATAAGTCTAAAAATAAGACAATACAAATAGTAAACTATTAATCCAAAAGTTTTTACGACATCTTGTAGGTGCTACTGCTATGATCGTCGAAGTCTTTAAAAATGTAATTGCATAAAATTATAAGTTCATTTTCTTGATGGCAGATTATTCCGTCCAGGTCGTCATTGGTTTGCATGCACAGTAGGCCTATATAATAGACTTCAGTGTTGAGAGTTAAGCCCGGAGGTGAAAGCATCAGTTAGAACAGGAAAAAATTCAAAGTGGTCTAATGAAGAAGCTTTTTAGATTCGTGGTATTAGAGTCAAACTGGTAAATGTATATTCATATATAGACCTATATGCATTACTCTCTTAGCAAATAAATTAATCTCTTAGCAAATAAATTTAATTTAATATACTTTACCTGGCGATGATGCTGACCAGTTAAGACTGACCCTTTCCTCTCCTGTTCCAACCTCTTTTGTACATGTATCATTATATAAGCAATACCGGTAATTTAAAATCATTGTAACACACTAATACACTTATGGGATTGACTAAATTATAGTTATTTGCACTGTATAACAGTTGCACTCATTGAATATTCAACTAACGTCACCGTAGAATTATATACACAATTGAATACGCCTGTTTTTGGTGCTGCGTGTTTGCGTGAGCCGACCACTGGCGACTCTTCTGGGGTGGACAAATCGGCCTCGACAAATGAGCCCGACAAAACGGCCCTCGTCAAAACGGCCTCGACAAAACAGCCCCGTCATTTTGGCCCCGTCATAACGGCCCCGTCAAATCGGCCCCCGTCAAATCGACCCCCGTCAAATCGACCCCCGTCAAATCGGCCACAGTCACATCGGCCCCTCACAAAATATTCCATGTCCCAAGTACTTTTAAGGTTGGATAGATGAAAAGAATTCTTTGCGTAAATAGAACTCGGTTTGGTAAAACCGTAGTTTACGTTGCCAAATTATTTTATGTGGTCAGTTAAAACTGAAAGTTGGATTGCTGAAAATAATTTTGGCGTTAAAATGGGAGTTGGATTTATGAAAAATAATTCGTTGCGTAAATAGAAGTTGGATTTATTATATATTTGTCATTGAAAGCATTAAACAATTAAATACGCAACCCAGTTACCATTAGACGATGGGCCCCGCAGTCCATTGTCCAGCTGAACCGTCGCTCGAGGCCTCATTTCAACATAGTTAGTCAGCGTAAGCTTAAAAGTACTTGAAACATTAGATATTTTGTATGGGGCCGATATGACTGGGGCCGATATGACTGGGGCCGATATGACGGGAGCCGATATGACGGGGGCCGATTTGACGGGGGCCGATATGACGGGGGTCGATATGACGGGGGCCGTTATGACGAGGCTGTTTTCTCGAGGTCATTTTGTCGGGGCCCATTTGTCGGGGCCGATTTGTCGTAGCCGATTTGTCCTGGGCCGTTCTGACGGGGTACCCTCTTCTGGTAGGCCTAATCTGAGCACTGTTTTCTAACTGAACAGGCCTATGTCTTCTCTCTACCTGAAAGCAACAAACATCGTTTAGGCTGGTGCACAGAGCACCTTTGAATATTTTTCTTCCAGTGGCCCACATAGATTTCCTTAATAGATTAATTAAAATCACAAATATAGATGGATGGAAATCATAATTTTTATATGCTGCGTGCATGAATTCAAATTATTTCAGATATCAGTTGTTTGCGTTCCCAGTTTAAAGATGAATAAATACAATATTATGTGCTTCACGATAAGCATCCATAACACTCTGGTTCAATGCATCTCATGACTAGGCTAAGGCTATCTATAGAGGCGTTCAACTGAATTTGTCATCGTGGCAACAACACTTTAGTGAGGTGGGCCATTCATATAATTATGTATCTGAGAATTGCTCATTTGTAATGATTGAACTTTAACATCTGAGTATATTAAAGATGAGTATATTAAATTCAGTTCTGCTAACTTAATAGAAAATTATGTCAATAGTCCAGGACGTGAGATTTATCAAATACACATTCAGAGTACTTGCAGCAAACTCCAGTACCCGGTATAGCATCTCGTATCTATCGTATCGTATCTAAAAATTTGTAGAGCGCCTCTCGCAGCAGAGACTATTCAGATCTCCAATCCAGTAATAGCACAAACACTATCAAACTAAACGATTATCAGTTTTTCGATAGATAACGGGTAAAGGAAAGCTCAGACATTCTTGAGGTCAAGCCTAACCCACAGCATTAAATTATTTCCACAATAGGGTGGAGTGAAGGTCTAGAAAAAAAATTATTTTCAGTAAACGTTTTCTAATAGTGATGGAAAGTTGTCAGTATGTTAGAGTAAGCAGTGTCCAAAATATTTTTGATTTTGCCTTTTGTCTTTTGCCCTCTACCGGCGAGGAAAGTTTACAATATAAATTCTGTGGGAAACGTCCATGCAGTGCATTGATTTTTCTTGAACTAAATATTGTTAGTGAGGTGGCTTAGTGAAATTATCGTTACCTGGCGGATATAAGCACCAAATTTTGCATGAAGATCCGTTAGGGGTCTACTAATTAATGTCAAAAGTAGGAGCCCTCTTCAATTAATAAGCATTCATATGTAAACACCAAAAATCAAGGTCAAAAGGTCAAACTCAAGGGAAAAGGCCGCAACTCAGCTAAATATTATTCTATTTGGGTGATTCTTTAACCTATTTGATCGGACCAATAAGGGCTGCATCAAAGGAGACATAGAACTAGAAGGCTAACATAATCCAAGGCCATTTCAAGGTCAAAACGTCAAAACAAAGAGAAAATTGGCAATAGCTGGGCCAAAATTTGCTTGATCTGGATGATTCTGAGTTATGTCGAGCGGTTGCAAAGTCATGAAATACACGTTCAAATCAGAATCCAATGAAGTGCTGCAATTTTAAATATTTCCAGGGACTGTGCTTTAATTCACTTACTCTTTCAGATCACGTGTGCATCTAGTTCTTGCCGCCCCATCTCCATTCTCAGCCTCTCCATGCCATTCGCATGTCCTGTAGTCAGAGATCCATTGACTGTCGGATGCCCGGCGACGCACTTCGTATATATGAGCTCTCTCCCGCCATCGACGCTTGATGCCTTAAACGTTGACCAGCTCTATACGACCTCCAATCCTCCACCATGAACCAGCCCATCGACACCATGCTACCGCTTCGGGAGTGAGGACTCGCTGCTGACCTCAGGCCGTCTGGCTCGATCCATTGGACTAGGGATCCTGCTAACTGACTTGCTTGGATCACTCAATTTCGTGCTATCCACCGTCGGAAGAAGGCGGCCTATAATAGTAGAAACACTTGGTCCTACGAATTGAGAAAACCCAAACTTAAAGTCTCGTGAACTGGACTTTAGTCAAATTTGATGACAACAAGGTTTGAGGGCTCATAATTCGCCTGTACTTCCTATACACGGCCGACATTCCTGCCATATTTCTAAACACGCTTGTCAACGGGTGACTTCTATGCAGATTCCCATACAGGAATCGGTTCACGGCCCCCTCTGTTCAGCATCCTCTTACTAGTTGCACTTCCTATGTCTCTCTGTCTCTGTCTGTGTGTCTGTCTCTCGACCTTCACCTCTGGATGCAGCTCTTCTGGTTTGGCACTCGCCAGCAGCTTCTTGAGCTTGACTGCCTTCTTCTTGCTGAAAGATTCCTGTCCGCTGCGTTCCACTCCAGCGATCGAGATCTTAGTGTAGTCCTCGACAACACGCTTACCTTTATTAAACGCATCGCTAATCTTAAGCCATCTTCCTACTTGCAACTAGGACGGCTCAGAGCAAGCCGACGCACCTCTGCTCTCCGTTTTTACCTCTGTTGTTGATGCCTTTATATAATTCCGAGTTGATTACTGTCACTCTGTCTTGTTGACTTCCCAAAAGTCTGTCTCTCCTCTCTTTAGTGGGTTCTAAATGCTGTGGCCAGATTAATAGCCCTACTTCCAAGCTTTTGCCTTCATTGACCATGCCCTATGGAATCAGCTCCCTTCATTAACACGTTCCTTCTCATTAACTGGTGATCCAAGTGCCTCCTTTCGTTGTCTTAAGACCACTATCTTTTGTCTTGGTCATTCACACTGGGTGCGCCTCTGATTGGTGAGCACTGAGAGAGGCGCTTTATAAATATATAGATGCAATACAATTCCAAAAGTGATCGACATTCACTAATGTAAAAATTCAGTAAGTAAGTAAGTAAGTAAGTATATCCTTTATTGAAAAACCAACCGCTAACCGCATTTTGGTGTACAAAGATCATCAAAAAAATAAGTATAAAGCATCCGTGTGACAAATGTTTTACGATATAGAGAGTTTGCCTTAGGTTTTATATTCTATTGTGGGTGTCTGGGGCGTAGCGAGTATGAAACAGTTTTCACGGAAGGCAGTTACTGTAGTTGATGTAATACATGTGCAGGGTTGCTGATGATGGTAGAAAAGAGGTTAGAGTCTGCTTTTCGGCATTCAGAATGATGTGCGAACCGAGATATTTTTGGGTAAAAATCCTTGGACTCTATCCTACAGCATAAATTACATTTTACAATATTATGTTCTTCGCTGCATGGTGCATAATTGAGCTAAGGTTTCGTAATATTATATAGAATAGTGTATAATAGCAGTAATCTGTTGTGACGAACTCTGTTGTGCGGCTTCTATGCGATTTTTACCGAAAAAAAAATAAAATTTGAAATATTGAATTGGTGGTAGAGGGCAGAGGATATCATTTGAAATTTAAAATATTTGGAGCGTTTCTTTCTCTACCCAAGTTGCAACTTTTGCCCATAATTAGAATTCATTTATTTAAAAAAATGTTTCACTCCACCCTATTTCACCATGCTGTGACAGCTCAGTGTACCATAATGCTGAAATGGTATCTGGACATTTCGCCCTGACATTTCGCCCGGACATTTCGCCCGGACATCCCCCAACAGTAAGTAGGTAACTCTGCCATTGTCCATGATGACTGTCATTAATCCAAATTCTATTGAAGCAAAGACCTTCTTTCATAAATCCAACTTCTGTTAAGGTAAAGAAGTATTTTCATTAGTCCAACTTTGAAGGAAAATGTCCGACGGAAAATATCCGGGGGAAATGTCCTAGACCCTCCGGAAATATCTATGTAACACTTCGTTTGCTCCGCAGTGTCCACTCCGATAGGCCTACGTTCTATTATAATCTCGACCATTGTTCCGTGCTGGGATCGGGAGCATTTCTGAGTAGTAGCCTTTAAGTGGTTCTATGTTAATCTTTGTAATGAATAAATGATTGAATACTTAATAATTTATCTTGTGACTTGCCTCTCTGCTCAAGTTTCCTTGGTCTATAGACGCGTAGGTAACACAGAACAAAAACAGTTCCAACGATAGCAGCTAGGAATATGACGAGGATAATTACTGCAGCTATATACGAATTGACATTGCAGATTTCAGAAGCTGCACATGTTGGACAATCTACACCTGCAGGCAATAACATAAAATTACGCATTTTATTTTTTTTACCATAAAACGATAAATGTATATAAATTTTGATAGTAGGCTTAATTAACTTTGAAGTGGAGTTTTTAGGATGAATGGATTTGAGCTGTAGGCTACCGAATAATATTCTTATTCAATTCGCTTTGGACCAAAATAGTATGAATGTATATTCGTATATTTCAGAAAAAAACAGGCAGAACGCTGTAGGTTAACAATAACAGTTGACAGCATGGCTACTTACGGATGGGTTTATTATTGTAGGCCCCACCATGCAGGAGAGGCATACATCGTACGAGATATGGTTGTAAGTCTGGTAATAGTTTGGAGAGATTTGGAGAGTTTGGACAGAGGCTCCATGTGCTTTAAGAGTTCGGATTGCATATAGTGAGGCAGAACCAGAGCAGATGATCTTATCAATGTGGTCTGTAATAATTTTTATTGTTAATTAGTGCTCCTAATCCTTTTTCGGCCGAATAGTTTTTAAACCGAATACGTATAGTAAAAGCGCTCCGTTATGGGCAAAAGTTAACTAAAAATATGCAAACTTCTAGTTTAACTAACAAAAACATTTTAATGCAGTAGTTTAACTAAAAGAAGTAGCTTAGTTAAATTCAAAGTTTAACTAATATGTTTTAGTTATTAACTAAAAAGTTTAACTTATAATTTTAGTTATTAGCTAGAAAGTTTAAGTAACAAAATCAGCAACTAGCTTCTGCAATGATTGTTATGAGTAACTGGTTTTATTACTCAAGTCAAGTGAACTGCATATTTGCATTGCAAGATGCGTCATCGTTTGCATTTGCAACTTTCATGCTTTTCTTGTAGAACTGTACTATAGGCCTATTATGACTATTACTTCTAGCACACATTACATAGTTTGAAAGTGAAATTGTCATTGACGCTCTGCACGATTATAGTTCAATAATATTAACCTTTATCATTGTGAAAGTGTTTGTGAAAAAGTTTGTTAAAAAGTTGGAAAAAGTTTACCTAGTCTAGATAACTTATTTTCAAAATCAGTTGCCAACTGTTAGTTAAACTGTTTAATTTCAGTTCGAAAAATAGTTATAGTTTAACTAAAAAATTAATCAGTTACATTATAGTTTACCGTGTATCTAATAAATGCAATAAATTATGTAAAATTAATGCTTGACTGTTGTTTTCTTTGTGATATAGGACTACACTCTGTTTGGCTTCCGGTGTCATGCATGTGAGAAAAACCAATCTCTAACTTCTTGGATATTCTTTTAATTCAACATTTACAGTGTATTGACGGTTCTAAAAATTTGCAATCAGCGAAGTGGAAAGTTTGTACAATAAGCGACGATGATACGAACAGGGCCATTAGCACTTCGTATAATGTGAAAGGCAAGCCTAGTATTTTCATCTGGTACTGGCCATTGTATAAGTTTCACAAGTCATGCACTCGAATCATGATGCATCTCCAGTGGAAAGTATAATTAAAACAAATTGGAGCTTTTATTCTTTATGTAAACAAACATGCATATCTTTCAGTTAGAAAGGACTATTACGATTAGCTTCTTGCGTAATGTCACGTAAAAATCAGAATTCAAGGCAATATGAAGTGCAAATATTGTTCGACAAGTGAGTTAGTCTATTATTAAGTAGTTTTACATCCTTCAGGCCTATGGTCAGGAGAATTACTACCGCTAAATACGATTTGCAGATTACAGAAGCTGCACATAATCTACACCTGCATGCAATAATATTAAAATCAGGCATAATTTTTCTTTCCCGAATCAATATATCTGTCTAAGTGTTAGTAATAAGTAACTTTGAAACGTGTGTTTCAAGATGAACATATTGAGACGTTTGTCGAGCACTCAGTAAACTGTTTGAGTTATAAATGTCGTCGATTGTTACTGACAACAGCAATTCATTGATAGTTGCGTTTATAAGCGTAAGCTTAACTTCGCTAATGTTGCTAATTGTACTTCTGTTTAACAATGCTACGGTTCTTATGATACTAAGTGAACAGTTAAATGAAATTGGCTACAGTAAAATAGCATTGGCTGCCCCTCCCCAAGCCGGAACTTCCACATTACAATACAGATGCTTCGTAATTTCGGTTCAACTCTCCGGTATGGTTCCCTGGGACCTACGATATGAACTCGTAGGATTTTCTTTACCTCTGTTCCACAGACGCCTGAATATAATTCTCTTCGATCCTGGGATTTTGTAGTAGGCTAAGGTCGGCTGTGCCTTTAATGAGTATCTGAAAGAGCGCTATAGAATTAAGTGAAGGCAATTACAATCATTCAGAATTTGTAACTGTAAGCATATCAGAAGATAAGAACTTGTTGCCCTCTGCAAATGTATTCACTAACCATAGTGTATATATATATGTATATATATATATAATATATAGTGGACAAGTTACATACATGTTAGCATTAAATGCGTATCTGTTCAGCAGTTGAAAGACGCGGCACAGTGCATGGGGAAAGACCCATATTCCAACAGAATATGTGCTGCCACACCACTACAGTAACTGTACAGTGTAGCCTACAGTTTGTCCCAAAGAAAGATGTGATATACCTGTTCCTTTAACTTTGATTTTGCCGGATTTGCATCCGTAATTTGACATTGCCGATCTGGTTGTGTTGCAAAAGTAGGAATCACCGTCCATCACAGAAGAGTTTCCTTTAATCGTCAGGTTGTACACCACTCGATTGTTGTCTATGGCTCCATGGGTCTCTCCTTCACTGACGAGTGTATTATCGCTGGCCCTACGCCATTCCATTACTGGAGCTTCATTGCCTTTATATTTAACTGTACAGGACAGGATGACTTGGTTTGGTTCTATTCCGCATTTGTTTGGTCCAATGATTTCATGCGTCTCCAAGTGTGGCTCACAAACAGGGTCTGATTCTAAAAAACCGGGAAGTTATCTTCAAGTTATCCATTTAGATGCGCCTTGAAAAAGTGAACAAAAGTACGCAGGTTAACACATTTCTTAAATATAAAATCGATACTATGCCAAACGATTTTGCTTTTGTCATTGTTATCCTGTGAAGTTGCATAAAACAGTTGAACCAAGCGTTAGTTTAAAGGTGTTTAGTAGATTATACGATGGTTAGAAGGCACGTGGCATAAACGTGCTAAACCAGACGCAGTAGACATACTAAAAGCATTGAAGAAATCTAACCACAGTAGGCTAAGTTTGTTATTAAGTAAAGACTGAAAACAATTTGGCTAAAGCTACATGTAGATCCATGGTTTTTGTATTTAAGCAAAGCAAGTGCGTGTAATCGTTAAACCTAGAACAATTAGCTCTGCTGATTCTTTGCTTCCTTGAACGGTCTCTTCCTGACATCCGTAGATTCCAGCATCTCTGCTTTCCACAGATGGAATGACTAAATTGTACACTCCGTTGACTTCATTCCTTTCCAGTTGGAATCGGCCGTTGACAGATAGGCGGATTGCATCACTAGATCCCAATGGAATGCGGAACCAATCGATTTTAAGACTACTGTTAGTCGAGCAGTTGAGAAATGTGGAACGACCTACTACTACCTCCGTGACAGTTGGCTTGGTAACAATTTTGGCGATACCTAGACGGCGGCAGAAAATGCATCAAAGGCATTAAGCTATTATCAATTATAGGGATGTTCGAGCGCCCTAAAAGTCTTTGCACCTCCACATAATTTTATGTTATTTTCTTCGTATAGGCCGATTATTTTAATTATAAAGGCTAAACATTCGCATAGGTCTTAGTGCACTTTAATAGCATATATTCTTTATCCAAAGAGTAATTTATGTATCTGAATTCGCTGTACGAGATAAAACAAGACTTCCATAATACGATTAAAATAAATTACATGTACTTTGAAATGGTTCCGCGACAGCTCGTCTACAGACATTTCGTCTACAGACGTCTACAGACATTTCGTCTACAGACGACTACAGACATTTCGTCTACAGACGTCTACAGACATTTCGCCTTCGATTGCATCTGTATCCATTAGAGCTAATAAAAAGAGGCGGCTTTCTTATAGCTTCGCTAAATAGTGTTAAATATTCTCAGGAATCGAGCTTCTAATTACGGAAACGATTATTTTCACCAATCCAACTTCTATTGAATGGAAACTGTGTCATCCATCAATCCAGCTTGGTATCCAGCTTCTATTTTATGTGAAAAATTATTTCGACCAATCCAGCTTCTATTTCAACACAGGAATGTTTTCATCAATCCCACTTCCATTTAGGGAAACAGTATTTTCATCAATCCAGCGTCCATTTTAAAGTGACAATATCAACTAATTTCGTAGACAAAATGTCTGTCGGCCAAATGTCTGTAGACAAAGTGTCGTAGACGAAAAGTCTGTAGACAAATTGTCGTGACACCCTTTGAAATGGTTCTACATCATTTAGTGATACTTCACATGAACGAGCTTCTTGTTAACCTTCAGACTAATCAAGTGTTGCCATTCTTGATATCTGATTTATGATGTTGAAAGTATTCCTGTCCAAAATTAATGAGCTTTTATTGGTAGCATGCTGTGCAAATTATTTAGCTTGCAGGCTTCTACTATTAACACGATGCTAAACTGGTTTACATTGTGGCAAAGCAATTACTAACCTGCATTACTTATTTAGAGTTTGTTTCTAATATGCGTGTTTTAACATTCAAATTCTCACGAATCTAATTGCTTCAAAAACTTTCGTAAGTTTCGTAAAGTCAACATACATATATATTTTAAATGATTTAATTATGCCATCTAACTATTGTCATGATACACTTTCACCTAATGCTAAGCAATATAAAAATAGAGATAATGCATAGATACCAGTTGCTAAGGACACAAGAAGCAGGAGGATTGTCGTTGCAATTCTGTTGTTTTCCATTTCTTTTACTGTATTCTCTCGAACGGTCCGTTACTTTAGAAATTGCAGAAGCTCCGCAAAATTAACCTGAAAAACTAGACTCGGTGCAATAAACCAGCAGCTAACAAGGCAGGATATAGCCTAACACGCCAATTTTCAAAAGCTAAGCCTTTTACAAATCTATAGGGCATAGTATTCAACTTTGAGTATCTGTGATGATGCCGTGTGCTGTTGTACATTGTGTCACAGCCGAGTTGTGTATAATGTGGAAGCTTGGATTATATTGATTTTTAACAGTTACCTAATTGAATACAATATAAACAGCGTTCAGTTCATTCATTCATTCATTCATTAAGAGCATTTATAATGCGCACCTTCAAGAAACTACTTAGGAGCACTCCCGGTCCAGCCACGACTACAGAAAAAAGACTTGAGGGACTTGTAGAGTCGGATGGCTCACATGTAAAGAGCGGAGCTTAAGCGGTAGGTCATTCCATATGGAAGGGCCCAGAGTTGATCTTTTCTACAACCTTGAAGACTTTTGAATAGCTTCAATAATTTTCATTAGAACGAGTTATTGTCAAATGATATACAGTAGATTTTAATATATGAAGAATTAAGAATTAATAACTAGAAAATTGTTTTACACACCCTTTGGTAGAATATATGCGACTATATTAGCGACTATGTTCCAATCTGATCTGCACTATGCAACATGCATTTAACCAATAAGCCCTTGCTTAGACTTGTCACTATTATTATTACTGTGGTTAAGAAAGACCTGAAGCACTCTGGATGGGATCAATATTCAAGTTAAGTCCGCTTGGGCGACCGATAAGGCCAGGCCTCAAAATCAGTTGTCTATTGGTTGTTTGAATATAATGGGCTTATATGGTTTTTGAGATCACCTCGCTCCCAGCGCTCTTTCGTTATCAATATTTTAGAGTAATCGCAATACTTTTACGAAGATTTATATAGCGCCCCTACTCGGAAGCACTCCCGATCTCAGCACGGCTGATAAGGACACTAGGACAGTTTTGAGGCAAGAATATTCAGAGTGGATTCTGGGAAGCAAGCGCCAAAGGGAGCCGCTAAAATGACTGTAATAATTAGTAGAGCTGGTTACTTGAAAAGCTTCCATAATGTGGCGCAATGGTTATAGCTGCCAAGCTGCGTGCGGATTGGATTGGATCCACGACATGATACAATTTATTAAGGCAACAAAAGGTGTTGACGTCGTCAGAAATTATTTCAAGTTTTACCGTTCGCTTGACGATAGCACCGTACTACACGCTTATGTTTATCTTATCTTATCTTATCCTATCTTGTATGACAACTGCATAATCATGCACTGATGTTATCTTGTTGCGTCTTGACAGCAAGTTCTGAAGTAAACGAAAATACAATACAAAAATACAATACAATTTGTGAAGCACCTCTCGCAGCAAGATATTCAGAGACGCTTTCAGCGTGACAAGCCCATGAGAAGAAAGATCTTTTATCAGAGAAGAGATGCAGGTGAGATCCCCTGAAGAATACTTCTAAGGTCTGTCGTGGAAAGGTCATTCCATAGTGAGGGACCTACTACAGCAAGAGCCCGGTTTTGGGATAAAGAAGTTCGCGACTTGGTACAAGAGATCAAGCCGGTGAGCAGATCGAAGAGGCCGAGAAAAATGAGCAGAGAGTGGCTTACACATCAAGTCGCAGGTATGCATGCATTTAGACGATAGACCCTGCTGAGGCTTAGTAACCAAGCGCAAGACTTTATATTTGATTCGAGACAAAACTGGGAGCCAGTGTAGATCATTGATAATGTAAGCGGAGATAATTATGTGAGTATCTTGGAAGACGACTATGCAACAATTTAGACAGTTTGCACAGAGAGCAGCCGAGCCCGACGCTGCTATCGTCAAACGAAGTTGTATCACGTACTACACTAGGGGACTGCGGGTATACCCGTACCCGCGGGTTTACCCTTGCCGACCCGTACCCGAGGGTCGGGTACGGGTCGGGTACGAATTTCACGGGCCGGGTCGGGTACGGGTAGGGTCATCACGGATACGGGTATACCCGGTTTTACCCGTGCCGACGTGAAGTTTTGGGGCTACAATGTCACCGTTACATATAATAGAGAATATCGGTGCACAATGACCCTGACCGTGTTACAGTATACAACGTACTATTAACAGTTACTTAGCGTTCTAGCTGACAGCATATATATATACCAAGGAGATAAAATGTACAATGCAATTGAGACAGCACAACAGTTGCAAGTGACAGGTTCCATACCTATTATTACTACTACAACTGCTGCTGCTATTACTACTACTGCTGCTGCTGCTGCCGCTGCTGCTGCTGCTACTAACTACTACTACTACTACTGCTGCTGATGCTGCTGCTGCTGCTGCTACTACTACTACTACTACTACTTCTACTACTAGGTCCACTACAACAACAACTACTATCATCATCATCAGCCTATTTATTATTATCACTGCATGCTGAGTTGTAAGCCTATTGGCCTGGTAGGAATAGGGACTTTGGGAAGGCGTGTTAATGACGTGACGGGTACTGTACGGGTACGGGTATACCCGCGGGTACGGGTAGGGTCGGGTAGTAATTTTGAGTACGGGTCGGGTACGAGTACGGGTAACGGTTCTGTGTTACGGGTACGGGTCGGGTAGCAAAAATACTGTACCCGCAGACCTCTAGAACTACACGTACTGCAACTGAATATAGCTCAATATTATAAAGATCACACTAAGGTGGTCTTACTAAAGCCGAGTCGCCATTGCTCCTTCATTTCGAGCAGATTGATAAATACGTGAATGTAGCATAGAAAATTAAGTGGTGTTCTGCAGAGGCGTTCAACCACTTCAATGTCTATTGTAGGTTTTATTAAAATGGACGTGGTTAATCGTTTATGCTCACAGTAATAATACGGCCTGTGTCCCGTAAACTGAGAAATAAGGTTGCACGACCCGTGAAAACTGCTAAGCCTGCAAATGAAATTTATGTAAAATTTAAGAGAGCTATTAATGAAGACAGGGTCAAGAAGCGTGTATGAACATGCGCATGTATCAGATACTTGATAAGCTTACTAATAATATTATAGCCTCTTAAAATAGCGCAGCGCGATCTATCTAAGCAGGCAATATCAACTAATGGGTCCCAATTACAGAGATCAAAGTCCAAGTAGGATAATTAAACTAATGACATCAAAGTTGAAAATTAGGACTACTGCCAAAAGCGCAAGAGACAATGTCGGACTTTACTCAAGGCTATACGGCAATTATGTCTTGAGAGAATCTCAAACTGACCACCATTAGCCTACATCGGTTCCGCCAAAGCGATAACAGAGTTGTCTATTTTAGCTGCAATGGGAACTTACAAGCAACTTGCAGTACCTCCTGGTATTTTATTTACTCGTGAAATTGTTCATTTTGTTTTAAGTCGTCAATGATGTTACAGCATATTAAGGAAATTCGCAAGCGCGAGTTGCAGTTTCTAAGCCCTTCTCTCAGAAGACATATAATATTGTGTAGCAATGTTAGCAGTAACATACACTTGCATGATATTTTCACTCCTACTTCGTAGATCTACAGTGCGGGATATTCTTTAAATTGTCTTTCTTAAAGTCTGCAAAGTATTAAATTCACAATTGCCTCAATATCTTTACTCTGAACGCCCTAATCTAACTGAGAATCAACTAGAAGTCAGATGGATGAACAAGTTGAAACAGATGAATGAGCATGAGTCCTATCATCAATATTAGATTAAAGCCTTTGTTTTTCCTCATTGTTTTACTCTTTTTATGCTTTAAGCCAAATCATATTTCGGTTCTCAGTTGCTTGTCCGATGATATGACGTTTACGGACCGGTTCTGTTCGTTCTGGACGTTCTTTAATGTAATTCAGATGTAAACCTAAGACTCAGATGGTTCAACTCGCTTATTCACCTGGATTCTTGTTTTCTTAACTTATCAGATTTCGATCAAGTTTTTCATCGAGTTACAGTTGTTACCCCTGTGTTACTTGAATTGAACATTGTTTGATGCGCTGGGAATATAAACAACGGTAGACGCCATCAAGTTAGGTTAAATTTTTCACAATGAATTTTTTATTAAATACAGTGGTGTTATACTATACTGTGCATGTATGTTATAACTTGTAAATCAGTAGGTTATCGATTCGAGACTTAATAGTGTCCTAGGAAGATATAACCAGGAATTAACAGCACATGATATAAAATTCAAAGTTTTAAGGCTATGCCTTATTCGAGAAGGCATAACACTGGAACTCCTGTATTGTTGTACATTGTGTCACGACTGCTGGAATAACAAACATCTATGAATAATATGAAGGATTACTTAATCTTTCTGTTGAAATCTGACAATTTTTAAATTGAATACAACAAAAACAATGCATCATATCATTCGATCATTCAGGAAGCTGGATCACTCATAGGCCTACACTCTTGAAAGCTTCTGGAATAGCTTCAATCAATTTAATTGGAACGCGTTCTTGCCAAACGGAGTGCAATACATTTGAATGGGCTAAGAATCTATATCCTGAAATGCTCTAGTTGTAGCCATGTGTGTGATAAAGGGAATGTGTATAATGTACACATTCCCTGAAAAAATCCAGGGTATATACATATACCCTGAAAATTTCATGTGATTTCCATACACATAATTATCCTGTAAAGCTTACAATGACACATTAAGCCAGATTTATATACGCATACCCTGAAAATTTCAGGGTATATGACATCTACTGTTACATCTCACAAGATCTTTATAGCATGTACATCTGTTTGCTTTATGTATTGGCTGTCAAGTACGCCAACATAACGAGTGATGCCATCGAGTTGTACACATCTCTGTGCATAGAATGTCTCAAGAAACGCAAGCGGTATGCCATCAATGGGGTTGCCGTACGACCGATAGTGCCGACGGACTATTAGGCCTACTCACGTGGACAAGTGGACCTGAGTGACATGACATGCAGTCCAAGCCTAGTGGACATCACAAATGGATCATGGTATACCCAGATCATCTTACCAAATGCTGTGCTGTTCGTCCATTGTCTACAAAGCTCACGGCTGATGTTGCCTATCAACTCAGTAGCTGACATCATACAGACTACTTCGAGTGTTTCGGGGGCAGCAGTGCACATCGCACAACAACATCCAACAGCGCTAATCCTATCATAGACAACGCTTCAGCGTCAGGCAAAGTGGCAACAGAACCAAATCAGAAACAAATAAAAACTTAGAGAAAACGAGCTTCTTCCGGATGCTGACGTCTCCAAAGGTGAAGAAGTTGCTCTGCGAACCGCGGTTCAGCTGGAATCTTTGTGTGGCTGTCAAGGTTTCGTTATTGAAATGTACCTGCGCTTGAACCGGCAGATGTCAATCAAACAGTGTGAAAGGTAACTGTAAATGTTGCACGTACCCTGAAATTTTCAGGGTATTTGTATTTCAAATGCGTCGCTACACCTGAAGTGACCAGTGGCCGTGATTGCAGCTATGAATGTCCAATTGAAATTCGGTTCAGTCTGACTATAATGTCACTAGTAGCGCATTACAAATGTTTGCCTCTGTAGCCTATTATTAAGAGCCATTATCTAAATGACGAAGCATCGGTCGATGGCTCTCAGCGATTGTCTATGAAGGGTCGACTTGATCAATGTGCATACACAGTAATGTTCTCGAAGCTGTATACCCTCCGCATTCAAAGGACAGCGCTCAAACTATTTCGATTGAACTCAGTGCGGATCAGAAATACCTGTATAGCATTTGTATTGGTGTTGCCAAAGGCGCGTGTAGTTCTGATCTTGCTTTGCAAAAGCCATGACCAGTCTGTCACTCTAGATGGCTGACAACAGCCAATCGTATAATGAGATTATACATGGCTACTGAAAACCCCCACAGATAACCTGGTGACACTGGCTATATGAGTGATGTCAGTCTATGCACCAGTGTGGTTCCACATAAAGACAAAGTCTGCATGCACGGAGGGATCGAAGCATCTGTGGAGAATGATAAAGTACTCTAGATATTTGGAAAATCATTTGCGAGATGCGGTTCATGAAGTTATTCAGCGAAACGGATATTTCGGTCACGCAGAAAACATACTACTCGCGATGTTAGCAGATGAGAGAAGCCAAATTCGAGAGCTGGCCTACAGGAGGATTTTCGCAGCAAGAAACGAAAATGCTTCATCAACGCGCATCCGAGAATTTAGGGTTCCACGACTCAACTTTAACGCTAGTGACTATACAGAACTTGTCGACTGGCAAGAAATTGACAGATACGAACCACCTCTTCTAAAGAGCCGTTCAAACGCCCTGATAGAAGAATGGGTAAAGTCGAATGTTGCAGAAGAAGTTTCAGAAATTGCTCAGTTCACCTTTCATACGCAAGGACAGAACGATGTATTCGTCTGGTGACTGAAGCGGCCGCATCAGTATGCGGTACCGTGGCAAGAGATGGATTTATTCGTGCAAGAATTGCATAACGGAAATTGATGAAAACATTTAACACCAAGTCTGACTTTCGATTCAATTAACTGCTTCATAGAAGAGCAAGAAAGTGCATTTAGCAATATTAGGCTTAGTAATTTGCAAGACTGAAACGCGTAGAACTTGAGTTGTCCTGGGGCAGCATAAGAAATAATTTTACATTTATAATAATTCAACGTGTTATAATTAACACTCAAATACAACTTCTCCACACCAGGACGAAACGAATTGTAATTTTTGGATATGTGTCTATTACGTTCACTCCACCCTAATCCTCAGCATAGAAATGATTTCCCAGAGAATGATGATCCGAGTGGTGTGGTGTATAACGTAAACAAAGAGGACATAAATGATTTGATTTGATTTGACGAAGCCCACAACACTGATTCATTCATTCATTCGTTTAAGGAATTTATATAGCGCCCCTTCAAGAAGCCTACTCAGAGGCGCTCCCAGTCCAACCACGGTGATACAAGTAAGTCTTAAGGAGCCTGTAGAACGTAGATGAATTATCCCTAGGTGCAGGCGTATCTCCAACGGGAGACCGTTCCAGATAGAAGGACCTACAACTGAGAAAGCACGACGCTGACATGTTGAGTTTCTAGCTATGGGTCTGCGGGTATACCCGTACCCGACCCGTACCCGCGGATCGGGTACGGGTCGGGTACGCATTTCACGGGTCGGGTCGGGTACGGGTAGGATCATCACCGATGCGAAGTTTTGGGTTACAATGTCACCGTAACATATAGCCTAATAGAGAATGTAGGCGCACAGAGGGCCTGACCGGGTCGGCCACGTACTGTTTACAGTTACTTAGTGTTCTAGGCCAAAGAGATAAAATGTACAATGCAACTGAGACAGCACTACAGTTGCATGTGACAGGTTCCATAAGTTGACTGCCTATTATCATCACTACTAGAACAACTGCTCCTGATGTTGCTACTGCTGCTGGTGCTACGACTACTACTACTACTACTGCTACTACTACTACTACTACTACTACTACTACTACTACTACTACTACTACTACTACTACTACTACTACTACTACTACTACTACTACTACTACTACTACTACTACTACTACTACTACTACTACTACTACTACTACTACTACTACTACTACTACTACTACTACTACTACTACTACTACTACTACTACTACTACTACTACTACTACTACTACTACTACTACTACTACTACTACTACTACTACTACTACTACTACTACTACTACTACTACTACTACTACTACTACTACTACTACTACTACTACTACTACTACTATCATCATCATCATCATTATCATCAAACCTATTTATTATTGTTACTGCATGCTGAGTTGTAAGCCTATTGGCCTGGTAGGGACGAAGACTATGTAAAAGCTTGCTAATGACGTGACGGGTACTCTACGGGTACGGGTATACCCGCGGGTACGAGTCGGGTCGGGTAGTAATTTTGAGTACGGGTCGGGTACGGGTACGGGTAGCGGTTCTGTGTTACGGGTACGGGTCTGGTAGCAAAAATGCTCTACCCGCAGACCTCTATATCTAGCACGAGGGACCAAAAGCTCCCCGCTAGAAGCAGAGCGCAGTGCTCTGCGAGCCAGCACATCAGATACAGGACAATAGAGCTCACGTAGATAGGTCGGAGGAGGCCAAGGAGGCAGCGTCAAACCAGCGCAGCAATTCTGTACTCAACGCGCTGCGAGACAGGAAACCAGTTTAGGGTGCCATGCATGTAAGCCGAAACAGAGGCAAATTTATGGATTCGCCCAAGTTGTTGGTTAACCAGAAGCTATTAATTTTTGAAACGTTGCGCTCTATTCTAGTTCTCAAGCCTTATAAAGGAAGCAAAACCTCTGTTGTCCAGTGTAATTTTGGCGGAGGGTCTATACAATTTATTTTTTTAAAGTAGACTACCTTAGAAAAGTATTTTGGAAAAGTATTTTGAAAAGTATTTTAAATTCTCTAAAATATTTTTAAAACTATTATGAAAATACTTTTACAAAATACTTTCAAAAGTATTTTGAAAATACTAAATGAAATAGTATTTTTCTATTTTGAAAATGGAAAACTATTTTCAAAATACTTTCGTGCCCATCACTGACAATAACCTACACGTGCATGGCATGTTCACTCATACATCGGAGATCTACTTCAGTTTTTTTTTCTTTAAATTCTCTATCCTAAAGTTCGTAAGGTATTACTTTCACAAGCGCTTCAATATCTTTACTCTGAACGCCTTGCTACAGCAATATGGCTGCCAACTCTATCACTGTGAAAAACCAAAAGTCGATGGATAAGCAGGTTGAAACAGACGAGCCTGAATGCTATGATCAACATCAGATGAAAGGCCTTTATAAACAGCATGAAGTGCAGAGGTTACCTCCCCCAGATGCCGGGGGTGCAACAGACCAGGCCAAAAACGCCGACGCAGCGCAATTCCGCACAATCTGCAACAACCCGGACCATGTAGGCCTACTCCGGAGACTTCCCCTCCAAACTAGACAAAATAAATACCATATAAGATCAAGAACTCACAATTTCCCCCTCTCCCACAGGATGACCGAAATTTTATAGCCTGTATCCTATTTAAATAACATTTATTAAATACCGGCCTAATCTGAACAGCCATAAGTATCACAAAGCTATAGATACTCTATTATTACAAACATGCGCATAAGTTATCCTGTCTTGAAGGAATAAACGAAAATATTGATAACACAGAGTGTTATGCTTTTCATGCCTCGAACCAAAGCATAGTTCGGTTAATTATCACGCGTTCTCAGTTATTTGTCCGAAGCTTTGAAATTATCTGTTCGTTCTGGACGTTCTTTAATGTCATTCAGATCTCGACCTAAGACTCGCTTATTGAGTTCTGGTTTCGTTTACTAATCAGACTTCGATCAAGCTATTTCATCGAGTAATAGTTTTACTGCTGTTTCACTTTAATGGGTCATTGATTGATCGCTGTGCATTAATTATGATAGCGGTAGCTGACATCAGTTTAGATTAGATTTTTCACTATGACATTTTGCATTGAATACAGTGGCGTTATACTACAAGGCGCAAGTATGTTATAACTGGTAATTAAGCAGTACTTCAGTAGGGTATCAATTCCAGAATTAATACTGTCATGGATGACCTAACAAGCAATTAACAGCACATGATAGGCATATAAAAATTCAAAGTTTCAAAGCTGTGCCTTATTCGAGAAAGTATTGCATTTGAAGTTAATGTCGTGTAGGCCTATAATTATTGTCGTACATTGCTGGAATAACATCGGTGCACACAATATGAAGGCTCATAATAATTATTTATTCTGTTTAAATCTGATGATCAATTAATTGAATACAATTATAGAAGTAGCGTTTCATCTCATTTGATCATTCACGAAGCTGATCACTCATACACTCTTGAATGTCTTTGAAATAGCTTAACTCAATCTCATTAGAACGCGTTCTTGCCAAAGGAAATGCAGTACATTTTCGTGTGCTAAGAATTTCAATCTTTAAACATATATCTTCGACATGATCTAAGTTTAACCTTGTATAATACATACCTTTTAGTAGAATATGTTGGTCTATATCGAATTCACAGCTAAAATGTGTCCAGGCTAATTAAATGTTAGGCCCTATAATATCAAACGCTTTGTCTCAGCTCACATTTACACGTATGCGACTACTGGTAACGTTCAACTGAGCTTTGCCGACTGAACAGGCCTCGACTTACACTCTGTGGTCTACTGTTTACTCAAACATTCATGGGTTTCCATTAGTACTGTGCTCAGAGCTCGCTTTCATTATCGATAGCTAAGGCTAATTGCAATACCTTGGTAAAGTTATGGCCTTTGTTACTTGTTAGGTATTATGAGGTTGAAGAGATTATAAATACTATTTTGTGCAAAGGTTATAATTATCAAGTGCAGGTGTTACAAGTGAACATAGTTGAAGATCTTAGCAAAAGAAAGGCGTCTTTAGAACGTCTTTTTGAATAATAATTATTTAAGCCTTTATCAGATTAATAAATATATGAATGTAGCATAAACAAACTGCTCTCCCACCAACATGTAGGAAACACTTAAGTGATCGAAATTTAAATTTCCAGACTTTTAGCCCATGTGGAGTTTTGGAGAGGCGTTGAATCACGTCAGTGTTTCGTCTGGATTTCATTAAAATGGACGTAGTTACTCGCTTAATCCTCACAGTTCCAATAAAGTCCGTGAGCCGAAAAGTGCAGAAATAACTTTACCTAAAGGGTGAAAATTTCACAACTGTCCATTTCGTCAAGTTTTTCGGTTTTGTACCCAAAGTCAATAAATGTAACTGAAACTGTGTATGATGAAAGTGATTGAATTGGTCATGTAGGAAATGTGTCTGTTTACGCTAAATTTCAATTATATTCAAAAAAGTAACTTAGATAAAAGTTGCCAAGTAGGCTAGCACTATATTGGCTACTGTCGTTAGACTCGTTACTCTAATGATTAGAGTAACGATAATTAACCCGACCAAACTCTTGTGTATCCATGCAACTAATGTAACAACCGCTGATTTTGTTAGAAAATAGTAGTATCTGAATATAAATGATAAAAAAGATAATACATAAGCAATTTTTTATGTAAATTGACAGGTTTTCCGGCTCCGTTTGATGTACATGTCTCCGGGGTAACGTTACTCTAATGACTCGATTATGACCGTTACTCTAATGACGGAAACACCTTAAATTCGTCGTTTCAGTATGATCGCTGGGAGGTGTCAACGATGATGCTAGTTTCTCAACATATGTGCCTTCATTCAATAACAAAAAACACTAAACCCATTATAAAAGGGCACACATCTTTTCTCCAGCAATCCGTTATCTAATGACACATAACGGATAAACGGGATAGTTGGACATAATTAGAAACACTTCAATTTATTTGCAGGAGATATTTTACGGAAACACAACCAACGCTGACAGCTATTTATAGTACTCGTTCTATGGATTCATAGACATTGCCTTCAATCACTTTCATTTAAAAAAAATCTTGGTTAAGAGTGTGGCGTGACTCTAATGACAAAAAGTGGAGACATCGAAACTTCTCCTTATCTGACAGCACCAGGAAGTGACATGGGAGATTAAATAGTGCCATTCTGTACGTCAGTGCATGAATAAGCAACATCAGATACCAGTTTGTCTAAAGAAATAATTTCAAAAGTGAAAAATCCACGTAAATGCATGTTACTATGCTGAAAGACACGCCGATTTCGGGGTACCCTATAGCCTTTTTGTTTGATTATATCTTCCAGTAATCATATTCACAATAACTCTGCATTTTATATGACCGAAAATTGAATAAGCTGGCAAGAAAACACGAAAGAATGCATTAATATAACTAATTTTGCACTATAAAATATGAAAAACAGCGGAGACATGCATTCGGACAGTTGTGAAATTTTCACCCTAAACGTTTTACTGCTGATTTGCAGGTAACATTTTATTCAAGATATTAAGAGTTTTTGATGAAGACAGGCCCCAAGAAACATGTAGGTATCATTAGACGCTTATATAGTGCCGAGCAATAATATTATCAATAGCAAGAGGTAAAATAATTACGCTATACTAAAGCATTGTTACATTACATAAAATGTTTTTACTAGAAGTTACTGCACTGTGAGTTTTAATGTACTTTAATTATTATTGGTTATGATTAAGGAAATGTGTAGGTTATCTGATATTGAATGTAGGATATTATTAGTGAGTGACAGATGGAGAAAGAGCTGGGAGAATGAATATGAATGGGGGAGTGCCTTCAAATCGATGTGCTCACCAAGCAATCAATCTCAATCACAGGATCAACATTCAATGAGGACAATAAATAATTGACGCCCAAGTTGTAAATTGCCGGCGAAAGCGCAAGTAAATCATCAGCCTCTACTCAAAGCTATCTCGTAAATATCTCTTGATAGAAGATCAGAGACTGAACTTCAGACTGACCACCTGTAATTAGTGTTTGCATGTGCACGCATCAACTACGGTACAACCTTTGCACTACAGTAAATAATATTTATAATCTGTTCAACTCTATAATACCTAACAACGGCCATTGTGTTTGCTTACTTATTCACATGATTATTTATTTAACGCCACTCTCATAAACATTAATCAGCGGACGGGTTGGGAGTATTTATTAAAATTTAGACTGTGGAGAGCAGTGATCGTTTGTCGATTGTTCGATCTAGGATCACCTCAGTCAGTGCCGGTGACCCGTGATATTCTATCCTTCCTAAAGCCATCCGGGGAGTTGAATAAATTTATCCCCCCAGATGGTATACACCGGTAGAGAATATCCGGGGATAAACCATTTCTATCCCCCATCGTGCGAAATCATCCCCCGAGGGATAAAAATTCGCAGGCATAAGGTGTTATTTTTAAGAAATGCGTTTAATTTATAAATCGATGCTTTAATCAAAATCCAAAGCCAGAATTATGTAAAGTAAGTGACTCTAAGTGTTCCAGATGTTCTATGCAATCAATCAATCAATCAATCAAATAGTTTATTTGTGGAAATTAAGCTGATACGGACGCAATCTTAAACAGGCAATATTGTTTAGGACATTCTAGTGACAGTCATAGAGCAAAGATCAAACATGTTAGTAGACTAGCGTATTTATACGTGAGATAAAGTTGTGGTGATCTTTAATAGGTTATGAGAAGTTAATGTGCAGACCGAAGTTTCATCAGGAAGAATAACAATACGGGAGTGGCTTTCTTTCCCTTCTCTTGAGAGGGATTTTGGGCAAAGGCAGCAAGACAACTAACTTTAAGGCATTGTTTATTTTACGTGAGATTACAACGCCATGCGGCACAAAAGAGCCATTGAAGTTGGCTCGTTGCCTCAAATGGCTTTAGAGACGAAACGTTGATATCAGGCGCGAGCCACCAAGTCACCCAATTAACACCTTAATTCCTTTTCATAAACACTGTACACTGACCGTATGCTGTCACATAATTAACTTGCACAATTTGTGATTAAGTCGAAGGGGATACTTTTGGAATGGGAATGATTTCGTTCGACTCATGGGGGGATACTTTTGCACGAGGAGGATAGTCCCTCCCGTTCAGATTCATCCGGCCTGATACTTTATTTCGCTATGGGGATGTGATTTTAAGGAAGATACTCTATTTTGTGACACCGGTTTTAGGTATAGACGATGTATAGACGGGTGCCCATAGCGGCATTTCAAGGGGCGGTAAATTCTGGCAAACCTTAAGCAAGAAAAGCATATTTCTCTTCAAAAATAACTATTAGATATAAAAGGCGGCATTTTTGTTTTTGCAAAACTATCAGTACAAAACTATCAGTGGCTGGCAAAGGCAGCCTCTGGCTTCAGTCGTTAACATGACAGAGATCTTTAGTGGTTAAACTCATATAATAAGGCGAATACCTAAAAGAATTTAAGGTCGATGCCAGGTATTCTAGTAACCCTTAGATGCTGTGTCACTGGATACTATTACTGCTGTTACACGAATATGAAAACTGTCAGAAACTCATACTGCTGCAGAGTGTTTATATTTATGAAGTTTTAGAAGGACCGCATATTCCTATCATTTGATCGCACCAAAATTACATTTAAAGATCTTTTCGTCGGATTTTATTCAATTTGAGAGTAGACTGAGAAGTTCTATTAAAAATATCCTGTATCAGCATCGTTTAATCACCGTAGCATCGGCTTCATGGTCGTTACTACGATATGCAGAGAAGGAGACATGCTCTCGACTGACTAAGCTGTGTCAGAGAACAATGGAATTGTCAACTGAATTAAAGGTAGAGCGGATGGCGAGAGTAACAAAAAGGAAAGGCGAAAGCTGGCACTGGTTCGTTCTATAGATCAAGAAGACCTGGGTTGCTCGTTGAAGATGAATGGAAACGGATTTAGGGAGATGAAGCCTAGGAGACAAGTGTAGTAAAAGTTTAGAGATAGTGCAAGAAGGCGGTTTGAATGATGAAGGAACGGCACCTACCGACGAGGACAATTATTGAGCAATCGCGGCAACGCTACCTCGCACACTGTGCGCCCAAGCATTGTACAAACCTATTTGAAGTGAACAGAACAATGAAACGATAAGTTGTTTGAGCCAAGAGTCTGAGGTCTTTCCGTTTAGTGCAATATAATGTAGTTCTAGATGGCTACTACATTCGTGCGCAAGGGATGAATTTATGTTATTGCTTGGCTGATTTTCTTTATTTAAAACTTTAACATCTTAAAGGCACAACATTAATGTGACGCCAGGGGTCAAAACCCGTCACATGTCGGTTTCTGACCTTTTTATTCAGTCATATTCTACAATTAATCTGCTTCAAAATACTTTTTACAGGATGGGAATATCTTTTTCTAACTGAAGTTATGTGCGTTTGATTCTTTCATTGGTATAGAGTGAAAAAATCGAATAAAAAGTTTCGGAATATTCATGTCATTAAAGTCCTCAGCAACCAATACCTGATTTTTCTGCAATTGTGTTGCACAATAAATGGCTCTATTCTGTGTTGAATAAAATAAACGGCATCAAAATTGGATTTCTACTGTACAAGTTATAGCAAATTCACAGGCAACTGCTGAATTGAAGAATATTTTACATTGTTGACCGCTCTCGCCTATTTCAGCTTCAAGCTAAGTATCTAGGAAGCGACAAGCGACGGGTTTTGACCCCTGGCGTCACCAATGGTAAATTGGACACTCGATTTCTAATCGAGCTGCAATAAAAGAATTTGCTGCGAGTCGTTCTATACGCTATAGATGTATAAAAACATTTACTAGATGTATAAAAACATCTACTAGCTGCTTTGTGGACTCGCGTCGGGTCTCTCTCACAACATTTAACTAATCCAATTTAGCTCTTTTAGAAAACTAATTATAGTACGGAACAGAGCAATATTCTCAGCCTCTAATATTATAACTGTTTAGTCTTGCACTGCTGTTACTAGCTGCATCAAGACAGCCAGTTTCGAATAAACGAAAATTCAATACAATTATGGTCAAAACACGACTTAGACTTTTAAAATTCATCCATAGCACGCATTCTCTCGTAGATTCGTGAAGACCACTCAGGTACATTATAAATGCCCTCATAGTTCTTTTCAGTTCACTAGCACTTGATGATATCTCATCTTTCAACATATCCAACCCTTACAGCTTAGAGCCGTAGACCCATAATTATCAATTATTATTATGTGTGTAGGCCTAATTCTTTTAACGACGCTGCATCATAACGAATATGATAGCGTCGTCTTCCTCCTTTCTTCAGGCCTTCGACTACAACCACAAGAGAACATACACATATTATTGTTCATTTTGACCGCGTCTAGGCTGCCGTAACTCGCACACGATCGACTAAATTAATGTGCAACAGCATATTCTAGCGTCACAAGGTATTACGCGAGAGTGGATTATAATATTGGAAGGTGTTAAAGTTAGGTGACTTCTGTAGGACCCCTACAGAATTTTCACTACTACGGCATTGCTCCATCAATGGTCTTTTGACGAAAGCGAAATTTTGCATGGTGATGGTGATGTCATCTTTAGTAAAAGCGAAGTGTAGAGCTCAGCAATCATATCGAACCCGATTGTGCCAGATGAGATCATTTTGAGCTAGAGTACATCGGAGTAAAATTATCCGAACTCCATTAAGATTAATTTAATGTAAACAAATCTGCAATAGGCCTCTTCAGGTCAGATTAGATTCTTCATTGTAACATTATGCATTAAATAGGCCTACTGTAACAGTGGTGTTATACTATACTGCGAATTCATGCAATAACTAGAAAATCAGTACATTATCGATTGCAGATTTAATGGTTTCATTGGTAGACCTGGCTGTTGGTTTAACTAGGCCTGGTAACTGATATCATCTCTAAAAATCATTCAGTCGTGTAAAGTTTAAAAGTTGCGACCGTTTTACTTTATTTGCCATACACATTGGCGATAGCCCTGCGTCCCATAAATTAACATAGATATTGATGACAGATTCGTGCTCAGGGTGGACAACCGGTTAACCTGCTTTTAAAGGCTACGATTGATGATGTAGACTTTGCCTGAAGACAGTTGCCTTGTAAATGGCTTTCATTTGTATGCATATATATATATATATATATATATATATATATAATATATATATAGGGCCTATTGTTACATTAGTGAAACAATAATTAAGCATTGAACTGGTAATTTCATTCAACATAACAGGAATAAAACAGTATGCTGGAGTGGTGGATTGGAATGATTCAAAGAACTCATTATGACGCAGTCTCCATCAATTGTTGCCGAGCATCATGCCCATTTGGACACCAATATCCTAATTGGGTTAGCTGTGGTCCTGTCCCGTTTGGGTAATAGATTCAGTGTGACTGGTATGGTGACTATGATTTGTGTCTATTCGTCTTGCCGGTGTTTACAGCAAACCTACCAATATTATTTGGCTTTAGCTACTTACCCTCGAAGCTATTATAGTAATACTGCACATAGAAATCCATTTTCTTTTGCACGGATAGGCATTTCAGTGTATTGTATCCACGACGCGCTTTCTGTGGAACATTATTCAGTTGTAAATTTACCGTTGTCCAGTTCTGCTAATGTTAATTACCTGATAACAGTTCTAGTAATATTGCCTGAGATGAGTCAGGTAATTTTGTTGCAACTGTTAACAGGTCAATTTTATCAATGTCTTATTTCTCATAGATAACGAGTCAATTTTAGATAAACCAAATATAAAAACCCATTCAGCTTCCAAGTGCAATGTCGCACTAAAAACCATAACTCAAAAACCAGATATTCCTTTGGTTCTCTGCCTTCCGAAGCAGGTTCGTACGTCGAATGTCGCCATTCGTCACGTTGTCTGGTTCTCTCCTTCAACTTGCTGTACAATCCTCCTCCATCATCCAGTCCAACAACATCATTCTCGGTCTTCCTCTTGTCTTCTGCTTTCCAATCTTCCCTAAATGGGCCTAATAGTTCTTAGGATGGAGTCTCCCCTCATGATGTGGCCCAATCATTTTCTCTGTCAGCTTCGGATTATTCCTATCAAGGATTTTTTATTATCTTTATAAACAATTAATTTTAAAGTTTATTAAGATTATAAACCAAACAAAGACAAAATTAGTAGGCCTATGTAATTAAAATTAAATGTGATATAATTTGAAAGACTGCTGACTGCTGCAATTTCTAATAATGTGCCTCCTGTCTGCACAGGTGGATTAGCAATTTTCTACTAAGTTTACCTATTTCGTGAATGAAATGTCTTCAGTTTGTGTAGAAGCGGTTCGGACTCCGCAGCGAATTTTTTTGGCTAAACGAACAGGTCTTTAGCGCAATTAAGAACAGAAAGTACATTGTCACAAGTAAACAATGATCAAATGACGAAAATTCGCTGTAACGAGTGTCTTGATCCTATTAAAAATGTTGACAGTTGCGGGCTAGAAATCAGCAGATTCTCATTCGGAGTGGAAAATGACACCTTGTTTAGAGTCCTTCAACAGCGCTTGATCGAACATGAGAAACAACGAAAATTGGTCATGAGTAGGCCTAACACTTAATTATAATCTAATACAGACTTCTATAGCGCCTGTTGTCAAAACGCCTTATACATCACTGAAATAGTGACTTTTGATCTTTCTGATACAACAAAAAGAGTAAATCCGCAGAAACGTGTACAGTATATTGCAAAACTCGTATTGGAAAAAGCCTACAAAGTTAGCTAAAAAATAAGTAGGGAAACATCATTCACAGCATAGATACCTTTATGAAGTGCTACTATATAATAGTCTAATTAGATTGTTGCAGTATCGATTATAAAGGTTTATGGATTTATAGTTAAAACCTTTCCTTCACTACCACTATTTACACATTCACGTATACGATGTGAAACAGTAAAATGGCCGACAGGAAATAAATGATCTGAAACCTACAGTACTGTAGGTACCCTGTATTCCAGATGGATAAAAATCTTATCCTGAGTTGCATGATGCAATTTGAACAGTTTTAGCCTTTGCAATTCAGAATCTGTCAATGCAGCGTATGATTGTTCGTACCCAGCAACTATTCACAGCTATAAGAGGAACAATATGGATACGGTAGCCGATTGGATAGAGCGCTTGTTCTGTAAGTCTGAGTTAAAACTTGCGCTCGAGAGTAAGGGAGATCCTCTGAGACAATTGTTGTGGAATATATCCTCGAGCAACACACACAACTGCTCAGCACTCGATCGATGCTTGGTCCTTGCATAGATGCGCTTAATAACTGCTGCTGCTGATGATGATGATGATGATGATGATGATACTGCTAATAATAACATAGTCATAATCATGATTAGAATAATGATAAGGGGACAAACATTAATGGCATCATTCGTCACAATGAACAGGTGCACGAAAGATATGCCAACTATTCGAATGCTGGCAAGGTCATCGGTGCTGCGGCCAGATGCGTCAAAAGCAAATAAGTGCATAAATTATAAGAATCGGCCTTAAATGATAAATGTCAAGTATAGACGTAAGCATTGTAAAACAATGTCGGCTTTGATACCAGAATCATTTATCAGGTTTTCTAATGTTAAATATTACGATTCTACCATTTTTCCAATCTTTCCCGTTCGAACGCAATGTGTTTTCTGCAATAAATAATCGTCCCTTTGTTTCATCTAGGCAAATTCTGACTGGATACTGGTCTGATCCCACATCTTGCTTGATTAAGCTTCGCTTACACTTTAAGAAGCAATTCAGAAGCCGTATTTTCTTGTTATCTCTATCTGCCATCAGAATGGACCTCTCGCTGTCTTCTACTAAGCAAATTGGAACATTCAGCTTTTGCGATTTCCCTTGCCTTAATTCTTTTATAATGTTTCCCTGAACATCGATTATGCACACACGATTCAATTCATCTCCTGGGTCTCCATGACAGACGGCAAAGTGGCTGCTGGTTACTTTTATGGCATGCCAAGGGTGCTTGAAACCAACAGCTGGTGAAAGACGAACGGTGTGGATAGGATATCCATCTCCACTATACTCATTTATTTGCTGTTTCTCAAACAGACAAACTATGACGTTGGATTCATAAGTTGACAATCGACCACTATCCCCTCCGGTTGACCATTTCTTAATTAGTTTTCCTTTGGGTTCTAATTTCATGATTTGACTTTCTGATTCATTCTCTTCTCGGAAGATGATGTAGAGGCAGTTGGCTATTTTGCAAGATGCTATATCCATTGGATTTAACATTCCTTTAATCAACCAATTTTGTACAAACTGAAATGTTTCCTTGTCATAAACTTCAATCTTTGAGCTGTTCTCGTGTGGAACAAACAATTCATTGCCCAAGATCGTCATTCCGTTGATTGGTCTACGTGGTTCTTTTGCTGCACCTGTTACGATTATTTGAACCAAGGTCGGCTTCTCAGCATAATCTATGTTTCCTATAAAATAACAATTATACATAGTGTATTTAATTTACACGGAATAAATATAATTTAGTAAATTGCATTCATTCATTCATTCCAAAGATTTATATAGCGCCCCTTCAAGGTTACTACTCAGGAGCGCTCCCGACCCAACCCCGGCTGAAAAGGATGGTTTTAAGGCTAGAGTAAAACGCATCTAAATGAACTCTAGGAATAAGGCGTAATGTTAATGGAAGCCCATTCCAAACCATGGGGCCAGCAACAGAGAAGGCGCGATGCTGTCTAAGAGCAGTTCGCGCACGGGGAACAAGAAGTTCACCATGTGTGGAGGAGCGGAGAGCTCTACGTCCCTGCACATCCAAAGTAGAGCGACAGAGCTCTTGTAAGTACACAGGAGCGGAACCTAAGAGGCACCGCCACACCAAAGCAGAGAGCCGGTACACTATCCGCTGCGGGATAGGAAGCCAGTGCAGGACATCCCTCATAAAAGCGGTGACATGGCCGAACTTTGGGATATGGCCGATATGCAATATGAACCTAAAACGTCCACTGGTGCCCGAGGTAGGCGACACAGAGATCAACAACAAAATCACGTTCGAAAAATAAACAGTTTAACCTTCGCAGGACCAAGCGGGGTAAATAATTACCCCAGCGGTATTTGGATGTTGATTGCGGAACAACTGTAGGGAGTTATAATTTGACGTTTTATGTGTTTACAAGTTAACACCCCAGACATAATTATTCTGACAGCATAACCACCATGATGTCATGTTCTGGAAAAAAGATATTTAAGTCCAAAGTGTCATGGGGTATGTCCTGGGGTAAAAATTTACCCCTTTTGGTCCTCGACGTCGTTATTTTTTCATACATAGGAAAAATAATATTTTTCAAATATCCGAGCTCAGAAGTAACTTAAAATCACAAATAAAGTGTTGAATCTAACAAAAAATTAAGTTTTAATAGTTGCATAAATGTGGAGAGTTTAATTTCCAAGATGGCGGCCAATATGGCCGCCAAAACACAAAAATATGCATATCCCAGCTCATAGGCAAGCTAGAATAACAAACGAAGTGTCGAATTTAATATTGTCAAGGTCAGCGATTCGAACTGTGGTAGAGGTAATAGTATGGGAGTGTTACTTTCCAAGATGGAGGCCAATATGGCCGCCAAAACACAAAAATGTGCATATCCCAGGTCATAGGCAAGCTAGAATAACAAACGAAGTGTCGAATTTAATATTTTCAAGGTCAGGGATTCCATATGTGGTCGAGGTAATAGTATGGGAGTGTTACTTTCCAAGATGGCGGCCAATATGGCTACCAAAACACAAAACTATGTGTATCTCAGCTAACAGGTAAGATACATTAACAAATGAAGTGTCAAATTTAATGCATTCAAGGTAAAGGAATTGATTTATCATAGTGGCAATAGTGTGTGAGTGTACCTAGATGGCAGTAAATATGGCGACAGAACAAAGAAATGTGTATATCTTGGCTCATATTTCGCTTTTGGCCGCCATATTGGACGCCATCTTGGATAGTAACGTTCCCATACTACTGCCACTTAGAAAATCGATTCCTTGATCTTGGAACTATTAAATTTGATATTTCATTTGTAATTATAGCTTATTTTGATATGAGATATATTTCTGTGTGTTGGTGGCCATTTGTCCGCCATCTTGGATAGTTACTGTAGCATTCCCACACTATTGCTACTATGAGAAAGCGATTGATTGACCTTAACATTATTAAATTCGACACTTCATTTGTTACTGTAGCTTGCCTATGAGCTGAGATATACATTTTGTGTGGTTTGATGGCGGCCATATTGGCAGCCATCTTAAAAAGTAACGCTCGCACACAATTGGCACTATAAGAAATGGATTCCTTGACCTTAAAACTATTTAATTAGACACTCTATTTGTTATGATAACTTAACTATTGCATTTATTTGTGTTTTGGCGGCCATATTGGCCGCCATCTTGGAAAATAGAAGTCGCACAGTATTAGCACTACGAGAAATGAATTACTTGACCTTTAACCTAGTAAATATGGCAATTTATTTGTTACTGTAGCTTACCTATGAGCTGAGATATACATTTTGTGTGTGTTATGGCGGCCATATTGGCCGCCATCTTCGAAAGTAACACTGACACACTATTGGCACTACAAGAAATCGATTCGCTTACGTTGAATCTATTTAATTAGACACTCTATTTGTTATGGTAACTTAACTATGAGCTGAGATGTACATTTATTTGTGGTTTGGCGGCCATGTTGGCCGCCATCTCGGAAAGTAACATTCGCACACTATTGGCATTATGAGAAATGGATTCCTTGACCTTTAAACTATGTAATTCGACATTTCATTTGTTGCTGTATCTTACAAACATGTGAGCTGAGATATTACAAATTTTAATGGGGTAAAAAATTACCCCGCTTGGACCTCGACGTATCGTAAAATGTTTTGGTCATGCGAAGGTTAAATTCACTACAGGCAACTACCGATCTGATAACTGCAACTACCTACTGATAACTGAAATTGATGTTAAACGTAACCTAACGTAGCCATAATAAAGGTTGTACATTGTTGTGGTCTTTGCGCTTCGTTCCAAACTATTCTATACTACTAGGGACTGCTACACATTGAAGTGTGTAATAAACGAGCGATTATGGAATTCTACATATCACAATCGCTTACAAATCACGGTCACTTTAATTTTGTCAAAGTGTAAACTGAAGTGCACGTGTAACCTGCCTTTTGGATAAAGACTTTGCTCAAGATCCTTTACTTTGTCCTGCAGATGCTCCACTTTGTCCTGCAGATTCTTTGCTTTGTCCTGCAACTTTGCATTTTCTACTTGCAGTGAATTATTCTTTGCTTTGTTTGATTCGTCGTCTTGTCTGAGGTCGTTTATAACTTTATTCTGTTGGTCTATGAGCTCCTGTGACCTCTTTAAGTGATTCTCCAAAGCTTTAATTTTTATATCTTGGCCATTGCTGCACTCTTCTGAAAATAATTATGACAACTGCAAAAGAAATGAAAGATTCATACGCAGTTGATGTGCAGTTGTGCACGTATCATATATTCAATTCAATTCAATTCTATTTTATTGCTCCCAACGAATAGAGACAACATAACAATTTACAAACCTAAACGATTAAACACAACTCTATCATAGTTAAAAGGTACAACATGTTTGAGTAATGAAGAAGATAAATGATCAAAGAAGAATATAACCAATTAAACAGTAGGTCAACATGAGTTACAAAAAAGCTAACAAACTAAAGTGATGTGGGAGCAATAGGCACCCCAAGGGACGAGTCCCGCTAAGAGGTCCCTATGCTGATACAGCAGAATAATTAAAAGATGACGGAGGTTATTGATAATCAGAATAAGGGGAACATTCCTTGTGTAATTAGAGGCGGTAAATAAAAAGAAAAAAATGTATACAATAATGAATATGATCTTAACTAAAAACTAAAGACTATAATACATGCTCCAGTGTGTGTGCTCGTAGCAAACGCTTAACCCTCAGGGCTACCAAGGGGTGGTTACCACCCCCTACGTTTTTATGGATAATTTTATTTTCCATATGGAATTTTTGCATTTTAGGAAGCTGTAGCAGATTCATTGGCGCACATTTTGAGGTAAGCATCATGGTGGTAGCCAACACCATTCAAAGTTATACCTGATATACCCGAGGCACAAGGGGGGTGGTGGATACCACCCTTCTTAGTTTTTTGACTATAGCTTATTGACTATTCTTCCTAGAAGAGAAACAATTATACCATTCTTTAGAGGGAATGCAGGGCTTCATTTGCATACCTACATCTTTGTCTTATGAAAACCGGAAGTAATCAAAATAAATAATAATACGCGTAATATGCGTAAAAAACTGGCTGAATGGAAGCACTCCCCGTTAGTTTTTGTCTGTAGCGTATTCATTTGTCTCCCTGGAAGAGAAACATATATACCATTCTTTAGAGGGAATGTAGGGCTTCATTTGCATACCTATATCTTTGTCTTTTGAATACCAGAAGTGATCAAAATAAATAATAATACGCGTAATCTGTGTGAAAATGGCTGAATACATCATTACAACGTAAACAGATATATATGTATGGATATACACCGTGATTCAATAAAAAGTAAGCCAAACTTTATATTTCATATAAGTACTTCTAACATGAACACAGTATTTAATATTTTTGTGAAGAAACTCTCAGTAGTATGGTTTGATTGTTTAATTAAAGAAGATGTTCAAAATGTCCTCCTTTTGCTTGCACGCAAGCCTGGAGGCGCTGGTGCCAATGGCCAACAGCATCGTCGACAAGGGCAACGTTTTCTTCAGTGCGCGCTGACCTTCATCTGCCACTACCAATGACGAGGTCGACTGACCCTGTAACGCTAATTTTTCGAAGCAATTTATCTAATCCGCTTCTGGTCCAATGTTTTTCTGGATACTTTGGTAGAAATTGACGGCTGCTGTAATTCTTGGATTCCCTCAAACCTTTTATCATGTGTAAATCTTCTTTACTAAAGGCATTTTTTTTGCTAGTTTCTTGTTTATGTTCTCTATCGTGTTATCGTCTTCTTTTTTGAGTAGGAAATATAAACCGGAAGTCAATAAAATAAAAAGTAAGTCTGTGCATATTTTAATTTTGAAAATATTATTAATAAAATATAGTACAAGTTTTAATATTTGTTTATAAAGTTTGTAATTCTTGGATTCCCTCAAACCTTTTATCATGTGTAAATCTTCTTTACTAAAGGCATTTTTTGCTAGTTTCTTGTTTATGTTCTCTATCGTGTTATCGTCTTCTTTTTTGAGTACGAAATATAAACCGGAAGTCAATAAAATAAAAAAGTAAGTCTGTGCATATTTTAATTTTGAAAATATTATTAATAAAATATAGTACAAGTTTTAATATTTGTTTATAAAGTTTGGCTTACTTTTTATTGAATCACCGTGTATATGTATGAATGTACATTTATACTATATAAACATGTGTAGGGATGATTGTGTGTATCTTTTATACATAGATTAGTTTCAAAACACACATAATCTTATATTTGTTTATCCAAAAAGTACAAAATGTACGCAATAATATAAAATATTGCTAATGAATGGGTTCCGTTGTTAAAAGTGATGTAATTTCGAGGTGCATTCACATAATGTACAACTAAATATACCATTCTGTGCAAAAATGAATTCTGAATCCATTGCTATGTTACAAGTTATGATATGTGAAACCAAACACGAAATCCAGGGGGTGGTAACCACCACCCCTTGTTAGCTGATGCCACAAAAAAAGCTTGGTAGCCCGAGGGTTAAACCAGGGGAGGGTGTTGCAGGTACGGATACTTGGAGGTAGGTTATTCCAGAGTAGACGACCTTGATACTTGATATATGTAATATGTAAACATGATGCTTTTGACCTTGTTTCCTATTTACTTAGAAACTTACTTCAATTTTATTGAGTGTCTAATGCGAAATACATCAGGCAATGGCGCAGCGAAAGACAAGTCGTAAATCAGGTAAATAGTAAAAGATCTGTACACTAAAACAGAGAAGAAACCTATGCTAGATAAGCAGTTTGTAAAAGTTTACACTTACGTTGTGGACGAAATTGGCCTACAAAAGCGACTGAGCAGAAAGAAACAGATACAGGAACATTGTTCTAAAATCTCGACTCGTCAACCGAAAAAGCACGTGCACCAAGAAAATTTCGAGTTTCAGGTATGATCGGGAGAAAGATAATCAGATTACCGGTTTCGTACCTGTTACGACCGACGTTGTCTGCCGGTTGGTTAAGGACGCTGCCGACAAGTACTCGATGAAAGACCCGATGCCTACGTGGCTGCTTAAGACCATCATCGACCTGCTCGCCCCATACATCGCCTCACTGTTCAATTTATCGCTGTCCTCCGGCACCGTCCCGATGTGTTACAAGGACGCTTATGTTACACCTCGCCTTAAGAAGTCTATGCTTCCTCGTGAAGAGCTCTCAAGCTACCGACCGATTTCGAACCTGTCGTTCCTCTCCAAGCTGCTCGAGCGGGTCGTCAGTCTCCAGCTGACCGATCATCTGGCGTCGGCAGGACTTCTTCCCGTTCATCAGTCGGCCTATCGGAAATTCCATTCAACCGAGACCGCGCTTCTCAAGGTGGTCACCGACCTCATCGAGGCGATTGATGCGGGAAACCACGCGCTGCTCGGCCTGCTCGATCTATCGGCGGCGTTCGACACCGTCGACCATGATGTGCTGATCGAACGCTTGGAGAGGACCTACGGAATCCGTTCGGCGGCACTAGACTGGCTCCGTTCCTACCTGAGCGGTCGTAGACAGACAGTGCTCTACGATGGAGTCTTGTCATCTGTTCGCTCTCTCGTCTGCGGTGTCCCTCAAGGCTCTGTACTCAGACCGCTGTTGTTCCTGCTCTACACGGCCGACGTGGGTGAGCTTGCCGCCAGTCTCGGCTTGTCATCTCATTTCTACGCCGATGACTCGCAGCTCAACACGTGGGGCCGACCGTCAACTGATGAACAGCAGCGGCGAAGGATGGAGTTGGGCGTTGAGCGGATCGCGGAGTGGATGCGATCTAACAGACTCCGTCTCAACCCCGAGAAGACGGATTTCTTATGGTGCGCGACCAGCAGACGGTGCCCTCATATTGACACTGGCGAACTGAGTGTCTGCGGGTCTGCGATCCGACCTGTGACCGTCGTCCGCGATCTCGGCGTCACGCTAGAATCAGACCTGTCCATGAGAAGTCATGTGGCGCGAATCGTTGGCTCCGTCTCCTGAGAGGCTGCATCAGGTCATTGCCTTTCGAGGCTGCGAGAGCGGCCGTTGCCGCCTTCGTCACCTCTCAGGTTGACCGCTGCAACAGCCTACTGGTCGGTGCGCCCAAGTGCCTCTTGGATTGTCTGCAGTCCGTTCTCAATGCTGCTGCGAAGCTGCTATGCAACCGGAGGAAATATGATAATGTCACGCCGCTCCTCCGTGATGTTCTGCACTGGCTGCCAGTCTCTCTGCGTATTGAGTTCAAAATCTGTTTGTTCGTCTACAAGTCACTTCATGGGGCCGCGCCTGAGTACTTGCGCGATTACTGCATCGGGACGCATTCTTCCGCCTCCGGGTTGCGACTCCGATCGCTCGAGAAAAGCGATCTTCGCGTAAAACGGATGAAAACCCGTTTTGGCGATCGCGCTTTCTCGGCAGCCGGCCCCAGATGCTGGAACGGTCTTCCTCCTGCCCTGCGAGCGGCTAACACAGTTGACTCTTTCAAATCTGGACTCAATACTTATTTGTTCTGTAAGGCCTACCCTGCTGTTAGTTGACTGTGAGGCGCCCTTGTAACGGCATGGCTGTGTTGCGGCGCCATATAAAATTCATGTGTTATTATTATTATTATTATTATTATTATTATTATTATTATTATTATTATTATTATTATTATTATTATTATTATTATTATTATTATTATTATTATTATTATAATTATTATTATTATTATTATTATTATTATTATTATTATTATTATTATTATTATTATTATTATTATTATTATTATTATTATTATTATTATATAATTATAAACTCTGGCTGATTTTAAGCGATATCCATAAACTATTAATTATAAATGCTAGCGCTATTAGGAAAAATTGAATGAAGAAACCTTGCGCTGTTAGGTTTAGTTGGCTCGTTTCCGCTTCAGCTCCTTGTCCATTACTTTCTACGATATTAAAACAATTAAAAAGAAATTGAGATGCAGAGGTCATTGCTTGAAGACACAAGTGAATTAATTATTCTGACTAATTAGAGTTACATTCAGTAAATTGCATGTACAATCACATTCAGAGCACGTTCTTTAATGTATCTCTTGGAGAGACTTTCGAATCATGAAAATACTTCTATATGTCTTAACTGTTCATTAATATTTAACTATAAGAACAGCAGAATTGACGTCTGATGGTTAGATGCTTAAAATGTAAGACAAATCAAGCTTCCAATACGTTGAATCGGTATACGAAATCAACACGAATAGAGGTTAAAAGCAATGCACCGGCATAGAGATTCTTCAAACCATGAGACCAGGTTTCGAGGAGTTACCATAATGGTGTTAAAATAAGTTTGTTTGCCCTTACAGGAACACATCACTAAATTGGACGCCATCGTGGATAGTACTTTTCCCACACTATTGCCACTGCGATCGTTCTATCACAGAGTAGAAAAAGGCGCTATAGAAGAGTAACATAGAGTTACATGGTTTGCCTACCACATACGTGCCTTTCTCCCTAGGTATTAGCGACAGTGTTTGTCATATCAGATAAAGTTATCATCACCATATTCGGTCGAAGCGATCCATCTTGCCGACAGACCCATGGCCCATGCACCCGGGGTAGGGACCATTTTGGGTCGGTTCTCCCACATTAGTTTGCACCCTAGATTTGAACCCCGGTTGTGCCACGTGACCAATAGTGTGGTCCAAACTTACATCGGAAAAAATATTTTCTCAAAATATGCTGCTCCAGAAGGCTGCCCCTTAGTGTGGCCCAAACTTGCACGGCAAATGTTTTTTCTTAAAACTTGCTGCTCCACAAGGCTGCCCTTGTTCCACTTGACAAGAAGACTATGTGGTGAAAAAATTTAAGAGATCTGAGCATGTTTAGAGGTCGCGCCATTTTGACACTTTTTTAGAAATCGCAAACACCGCACGTCGCGTTTTAATAGCTACATTATAAATTAGGATTCACACCATGAACTCCAAGCACCTTCTTTCTAAATCACAATCAAGATGTCAACTGTATTTAAGTAAATTGAAGAACAATAAGCTTACTTACAAATAAAAAAGCTTGTTTTCAAGTTCTAATTGTCTTTAGAAAATGGTTGCTGAATTAGAGGTAGGCCTAATCTCTAAATTTTGCATGCTAACTTATAGACTAAAGTTTTCATATGAATTCGTTTAATTTACAATTGGATTGTTCACTATTGCTCCTCATACCGCTAAATTTGCATGATTAAAGTATTTTTTATTTGTGAAGCACTCCTTAACTGTGAAATACAACGCATGCCTTTTCACTTTTTATAATAAACGCTTATAGGCCTATGTAGCAAAAACAGCAGCTATCATGGCATCAACCAGGAGTTCTCCACAATTTTGGCTGTTAGGGATGCCTAACAAGGACATTCTTGGGTCTGGACTACCAACAAATGGGGCTATGTTTCATCACCAAAATGAGTGATTCGGGTGTTAGCTATAGCTGCGAAAGTCGTATGACGGTTACAGTGTGTTGAAGAAGAAAAGACTTAAATTCAAGATTTCTGCCGAGTCAAAGAGGGACAGTTTAAGGTCGATTTAAATTAACTATTTAACATCTCACGGAAGGATGCAATGACTTTGATGACAAGTCAAGAGGACAAGCTGTTTCTAAAAATGAGAAAAAAGATCCTTCAAGTTTGTTGCCAAAATCTTGACTCACAAGAATTTCAGTGGCGCTCAAGCGGCTGTTCGAAAGTAAGAGTAAGTAGCCGACCAATAATTGCAACTAAGTAGTTTCTTGAATACTCAGACCGTGTCATCAAAGAAAAAGCAGTGGAGGCATTCAGTCGTCTTCTCTGGTATTTCACCGAGCACCCTGTGCCACTTGCTTTGTTTGATGAGAGAACAGTGAAAACATCAAGGCCGCTATGGTGAAAACCATACTTACCCACCTAATCAGCTTTCCATGAAACGGCTAGACAGGAGATCCTTTGACCACCACACTACACTGGAGGCGTATGTCACAAGGAGTTCTTTAAAACTGCGTGGTCTTCTTACCATCCTGGGTGAAGAACAAGCCAAATCCTTCCTATCAGAGCTTTCTGCTTTCTGACCATTGAACCCTACATTCCAGACGATGTAGGCTAATGTCAAACTTTTGATGAAGTCAATGACTGCGTAGAACGCGGAGTGGCTCTGATCTAGTCTCACACTGATGTACTAACTAAGGATGAGTCACAGAAACAATACTTGCTGCAACTTGTCTCCAGTCATCGCACAAATCTTTTCCGACAAGAGCAAAATGAAATAATCGCGGTTTCGCGTTTTCCGGCATTTCAATAACGGTTATTTATGCAGACTGGAAAACTACTTTAATTATGAAAAATTATATTGAATTACAAATTACTTGCATTTAATGCACTCTGACTAAGCAGTAACACTGCGGTATATATATTTATTAGGCTGCTCAACGTTCAAAAATAATGACTGCCTTGAAATTCAAAATGATACATGTTTTTTGACGTTTTATACTATATAGTGTAAAAGTGTGCAAAAGGCGCGACCTCTAAATATAGTTCAATATGTCCAAAATTTTGCATACAGGGTTATATTTTCATGTGTAACAAGGGCAGCCTTGTGGAGCCAAACATTTCCACCTTTTTTTTGTTTTGGGCCACCCTACTGCCCCTGTTACACTTGACTAGAAGACTCTGTGTTGAAAAAAATTGAAGAGATCTGAGCAATTTTAGAGGTCGCTAGGTTTTGACACTTTTTTACGTAGAAATTGCCAAAAATTGCGCATATGACGCGTTAATAGCTGCATTATGAATTAAAATTAGCACCCATGAAGACCAAGCACCATCTTTCTAAATCATGATCAATATGCCAACTGTATTTAAGTAAATACAAGAATAATAAGCTTATTTACAAATAAAACACTTGTTTCAAGTTCTTTCTGAGAAATAAACGGTTGTTGGCTTATAGCGAATTCTTAAATTTTGCATGCCAACTTTTCATTACAATTCGTTTCATATACAATTGGATTGTTCAATATTGCTCTGTATGCTGCTAATTTAGCATGATTCGAGTATTTTTTTATCTGTGAAGCCAGCCTTGAATATGAAATAAGCTTACAGCACAATGTCATGTTTTTTCACTTTCTGCAATAAAAGCTCATACGTGACAAAAACGGCAGCTATAGTGAAACTGGTATCAACCAAGGAGTTCCCCACAATGTTGGTTGTTAGGGATGCCTAAAATTCGCTTAAAGCCAACAACCGTTTATTTCTCAGAAAGAACTTGAAACAAGTGTTTTATTTGTAAATAAGCTTATTATTCTTGTATTTACTTAATAGAGATCCTGAGTGACCGAGTGGGTTGGTAGCCCGCTCTTCACCCAACGCCCCGGGTTCGATTCTGAGTCTGTCGGTTTATCAACGATTAATTTCTCGGATCTTTACTGCGGGTGGCTCGGTCGCAATATAAACGTGGAGTAAAATACAATACAATACAATACAACACATTACAATACAACTGGGGCGCGGTGGTTTGGGGGTATGTTCGGTGCCTTGCAGCTGGAGGGTTGCGGGTTCGGAATCCACCTCAAGAAAATCGCCGCGTAGGGACCGCTTTCATGTTTCATTACCAAAATGGACTAACAGTTGGTGAGGCCACGAATGTAACAATAGTCACTGTGTTCGTAATTAGGGAGAAGGCTACAATCCCTGCACAGCATGCTGATTAGGGTGTTCGCAAGTACTGGAAGTTGTATGAGCCAAGGTTTCTGCTGATTCAAGAATTTACAGTTTGAGGTAGAATTAAATTAACTCTTCCAGTCGTCATCTCTGCTATTTCTCCGAACACCTTACTCCACGCGCTTTCTTTGATGAGTGGGTCATTGAAGCCACCAAGGTTGCTGTGGTAATACAATCTTACTCATCCTCTATCGATGAAACGTCTGGACAGGAAATCCTTCGACCACCAGACTCCACTGCAGGCGTATGTCAAGAGGAGATCCTTAAAACTGTTTGATCTTCTTACTATCCAGGGTCAAGAACAACCCACAGCCTTCCTATCAAAGGCTTCTGCTCTCTGACCACTGGACCCTACTTTCCAGTCGATGAAGGCAAATGTCAAACTGTTGATGGTCGTCAATGACTGCGCAGAACGTGAAGTGGCTCTGATCCATTCTTACATTGATGTACTAAGGATGAGTCACAGAAACAATACTTGCTGCAACTTGTGTCCAGTCATCAGACAATGTTTTCTGTTCCAACAATGGCAAAATGAAATAATAGCGGGTTGCTGGTTTTCCAGCGCTTCAAAGACATTATTTAGGCAGATTGGATGACTTCTTCAATTATCCAAAACTATATTGCATTAGAAATTGTATGCAGCCTGACTAATCAGTAGCACTGCTGTATATAATATTATTTCTAATTGGGCTGTTTATTGTTCAAAATAAAAACTGACTTGAAAAGAAAATTATAACTGATTTGAAAAAAATCAAAATTATACATGTTTTTTGACAAGTTCATACTATATAGCAAAAAGTCGAAAAACATAGCGACCTCTAAATATAATCCAATCATCCCAAAATTTTGCATAGAGACTTCATGTTTTCACGTGTAACAAGGCAGCCTTGTGGAGCAATGCATTTCCAACTTTTAATTTTTTGGACCACACTAGTGACCAACCCAAGCCCCGGAAATCTATATAAGCCCGCGCAACCCAGATCACGTCATTCTTGTGGGAAACATGGCCTACAGAAATCGTTGTGTGGCTGATGATGATAATCCTCCGTGAATTCAGTATGAGAGCTTTACTTCTTTCTTGGTATGTTTACTATTGGTTTTGTTTCAATGTTTAATTATTACATTTTCATTTAGCTGCTACCGAAATTCATTTCATATATTAATTTACTTTTATATTTTGATCGAGTAGTTTCCATCTTTTAGGAGCTAGTTCCCAGAGTAAGTAACATAAGAGATATCAATGAATCTTAAAGCTATCTTTATTAGACGGCGTAGTCCCCCGTGATAGTTCGATTCCTTGACCTTGAGAGTATTAAATTCGACACCTCATTTGTCATTGTAGCTTATCTCTGAACTTGGATATGCAATTGTTTGAGCTTTGACGGCCATATTGGCCGATATCTTGGATATTACTATTCCCACACTATTATCAGTGCAGTATTTCGATTCCCTGACCATGAAAGTATTAAATTCGACACTTTCTTTGTTACTGTATCCTACCGATGAGTGAGATATACATGTTTTTGTGTTATGTCGGCCATATTGGCCGCCGTCTTGGAAAGTGACATTTTCACAGTTAGGCAAGTATTAAGACTGAGTTCCATGGTAGAATCAACACTTTATTTCTAATTTTTGCGTTATTATGAGCTAATATCTTCTAACATAGTATTACACTTTCATTATGAACGAAAAAGATTTCTACCCCATGGACTGAAATAGCTTTCTCAGACAACATGCCACTGTGATGGTTTTGTTGTCAGAATATTCAGAGGTCTTAACTTGTTAACATAATCAAACAAATAATTATGAAACTTCAAATTAAAACTATCTACAGTTGCTCCGCAATCAACATCCTAACACCACTGTTGTAGAAATCTACCCCATTTCGTCCTACGAAGGTTAAATACAATGAATGATGATCAGATAATTTTAAATATAAGACAATGCAAATAGTAAGATATTAATCCAAATAGTTTTGCGACATCTTATAGCTGCTATGGCCGTCGACGTCTTTAAAATATAATTGCTAGTGTGCAAAATATAATAAATATTTTCCATCATTTTTGTGTGCCACATAAAATCACATGTTTTCCAAATTTTAGACAATGATCGTAAGCACAATAATTATTGTGAGAATATTGTCAATATTTTTGTGCAAAATAAAGTAAAGTTTAAATTGTTATGTTTAAAACTAGAATAATTAGAAAGTACTCGTGAGCATTGTTCTAGTCTATCACTTTGCTTAAAACATTAAAGCATTAAAATATTTAGTGGTCCATATGGTGATCGTTGACTTGTTTGGGGCCGGAAACTTTTTCCGATGTTCGGACACCACCTGGAACAAGGCCTGCTTTTGACCTTCATTCTTGCTCATAATTTGATTTTGTTCTTGCACCAGTGCCACTCCCCTTTCTGTCCTGCCATTCATCACACTCAACCTTTCTCCAGTCTGCTGACACATCAAATAGATGCTGTCCTCTTTCCACGCATTTCTATCACTGACCTTCATTCGATCGAAAGCTGCTGCTACTTGCAGACTGATAATATTATTTGGACGAGGTCTTTTAGTCTTTGGAGTTTCTGCTTCATCAGCAGACTCCAGAGTTTTCTACTCAGTCCATATAACTATCTGAAGCATCGGATTCAAATAACTCGGCTGCTGTTTTAATACCACTGAACCTGGACATTGCAGGTATTGAAGAAGAGGGCGCCAGCGTAGCTGATCGAGCGTTGTGTCGACGAACATCTAAGTTTGTCGCCTTTTTTTTAGCGTTCTCGCTTCTTTCTCAGTCAATCTAAATCAGGAATTCAGGTCAGATCGTTTCTATTTAATCTAAAATAACCTCAACCCTCTGCAAGCTCACGCAGATTAAATTATAAGTTCCCGCACATTGTCACCCTTTCGCCATCTTAGACCTATAATTATATCAACCGCCATCTTTGACCTACATATATATCAACAATGCCTTCGCTGGTCTCAATTCTTCTGCCGTTATCCTCTTATCTTTATCCAAAACCAACATCGGACCTTCGCCTCTTTCGTCCCCCAGTTCCACACTACCGACGGCAACAGCACAATATTCCGCCACTGTTTGTTTTCTGACAGTGCCAGTCCCAAGCCTGGATAAAGGAGGAGGGCGACGCTAATGGTCTTTGTTACCACACAGCTAGTCGTTAAACAGAAAAACCACCACCATACCAGTAACCCTTGGTTCACTTCCTACCTCCAAGCTTTTTAAACCTTCCGTTGTCGCCTCGAGCATATATATCAGCGCACCACTGACCCAACTTCTAGAGCAAAAGCCCTCATTACCATCAAATCAGTTACCATTAGATACTACAAACTGATCTCGGCTGCGAAAAAATGTAGGCCTACTACTCCTCACTTATTCATTCCAGCTCCTCCAATCCGAGACACCTCTTTTCTTTCTTTCTTTCTTTCTCCTCCGTCAAGTATTCGCTGACGATGAGGCTCTAACAAAACTTCTCCATTTCGGTCGGTCTCTTGCGAGTTCTATTGCCCTTCTTAAGTCCCATCCTCTGTCTTCTATGTCCTCCAGTACGTTATCTATCCATCTCTTCTTCTGACGTCCTCTGCTCCTCGTTCCCTCCACCTCTCCGTGCAGCGCCTTTGCCGGCATTCTTCCGTTCTCCATCCTGATCACATGTCCATACCATGTTAGTCTTCGTGGCGCATTGGATAACATCTGGCAAAGTGACCGAGAGGTACCGAGTTCGAGCCCCCGTTGGGCGGATATGCTTTGTGTTTGCAGGCTGTCTGTTCTGTTAGTAGTTAAGATTTGTGTCTTGTGAATTGCATAATTGTACACTGTAACCGGTTGCGGTGTGTCAACCGGATTGTTGAATAAACGAAAATATATATATATACATATATATATATATATATATATATATATATATATATATATATATGTTAGTCTTCGTTTCTTTATTCTTTCCACTACCGTTTCCTTCTGTCCCAGTTCTTCTCGTGTCACCTCATTCCGTATCTTTTCTCTTCGTGATCTATTCAGTAGTCCTCGTAGCCATCCCATCTCCGCCACCAGGAGTCTTCTCTCGTCCTCCTTTTTCATGCACCAAGACTCTGCTCCATACGTGAGGACCGGTATCACCAGTGTTTCGTATAGTTTGGTTTTTGTTCTTGTTGAGATGTTGCCTGATCTCCATAGTGTCCTCAGCTTCCCAAACATTGCTGACGCCAGCCCAATTCTTTTCCTTATGTCCCTTGTCGACTCCGCGTCCTCCGTAATTACGCCCCCCCCCAGGTACACAAATTCCGTCACCTGCTCCAGCTCCTCTCCTTCCAGGGTGATGTTTTTCTTTTCTTTTTCCTTACCAATTGTCATTGTTTTGGTCTTCTCTCCATTGATCTTAAGCCCGAATCTTTTGCTACTTTCATGTACCCTGGTCGTTAGTTCCTGCAGTTGGCTTCCGCTTTCCGCCATCAGATCTATGTCGTCTGCAAATCTTAGGTTGTTGACTATTGTTCCATTTATTCTCACCCCTATTTCTGTATCTGCCAGCGCTATGTCCATCATTGCCTCCAATATCAGGTTGAATAGGTATGGGGATAGACCGCAGCCTTGTCTTACTCCAACATGCACACGAAACCATTCCGTTAGCTCCCCATCTACTCTCACTGCGCTTACCGTCTTGCTATATAGGTCCTCTAGTAGCTCCACTAGCTCCTCTGGTATTCCATAATTCCTCATCACTCTCCATAGCCCCCGCTGCCAGATGCTATCAAAAGCCTGTCTGAAGTCTATAAAGTTGTTATAAATCACCTTGTTCTTTTCATAGTATTTCTCCGCTAGTTGCCTGATTGTGAATATTTGGTCTACTGTTCCCCTTCCTCTTCTGAAACCCGCCTGTTCCTCTCCCACTATTTCCTCCACATACCTCCGTAGTCGTTGTTGCAGGACTCTGGTGTACACCTTCCCAGGCACGCTCAGGAGGCTAATTCCTCTGTAATTGCTGCAGATGGTTTTGTCCTTTTTCTTGTGTATGGGGACTATGATCGCCTTTCCCCAGTCCTCCGGGCATTTCTTCCCTTGGTATATCCTGTTGCACAGAGTGTGCATCATTTCCACCGAGCACTCCTCTCCTTCCCTGATCATTTCTGCTGTGATGTTGTCTTCCCCCGGTGCTTTCCTCTTTTTTTGGTTATTTATCGCCTCTTCTATTTCTCCTCTGAGTATGTGACCTAGCCTATCCTGGTTGCTATTCTGTGGCATTTCCTCCAAGACCGTGATGTCCGTTGGGTTCTCTTCGTTATACAGTTCCTCGAAGTGTTCTCTCCATCGTCCCCTGATCTCGTCCCTGTCCTCTATCTTTTTCCCATCCTTGCTTCTGATTTCTGATGATCCGCTGCTCACCGTGCCACATATTTCCTCCGCCATCCTGAACAATCCCCTGGTATCTTGTCTCTCCGCTCTATGCTCCATCTCTGTGCATTTTTCCTCTATCCATTGTTCTTTGCATTTCTTTGCCTTCTTTTTGATCTCTCTAGTTAATTTATTGTATCTTTTCCTGTTTCCTTCGTTGCCCGTTTTGGTCCTTCTTAGTTCCTTCCTTTGGTCACTTAGGTTAACCCTCAGAAGGTTTCGCTACCTTGGCCTACACTCAAGGTCTCGGGGGTGCAAATGCACCCCAATGTATTCTCGATGTATTTGAATCAATCGAATCATATAATACTATAAATAATTGGAGCACAGACAAAGTAGTTTTATTCAAGTAAATTCTAAGACAATTTATTACGTCATATGACGTCATGACATGGCGTCAAAGCAACATGTCGAAAAATGTACACTTTTACAGCACAACTATTTGAAAGTTTTCTGTACAACACAATTGTAACACTGATTAGTGTAAGGCCTACAGATGAAAAAGCAATATTGCAAAATATCCAATAAGTTTTCCTTATCTACTTTGCACACTCATGCACAGCCTGTGCAAAGTGCGACTAAATGGTCTGCGCAAGCAAATGAACCACACCTATGACACGTAGTACGCGATTTCTTGTCTTTACTGCGGTCACACAGAATGCAACGACCCTGCTTTCTCTTCCTCACAGCATTGTCTGCACCGCCATGGCCATTGTTCTGCTCTTCATAATTGTTTTGTGTCGCATTATCTCGAGCATCGCCTTGTGATTCATGCTGTTGTTCAATGCATTCATGAATTGTGGTTTTGAGCATGAGTGACAATCCAGGAAAACTCAGTCTGGATGTTAGATGTTTATAGACCAAATCTTTTCCAAGCTGTTTCAGGAAAAGTCTTCGACGATGTGTTTTCTTTGCATTCCACTGGGGATTCACATGACTCCAGATAATGAAGGCGTTGACTGCAGAGACATCAAGGATATTGTAAAACAACACCATTGGCCACCTGCGAGACTTTCGCTTAGTGGAGTAAGTTTCAACCATTTGATCCAATGTGTCCACACACCCCTTTGAACGATTGTAATCGAGTATGATCTCCGGCTTCTTATCTTCACGGTTGGATATCTGAGCATCTGTATGCATGCTGCTTAGCAGGATGACACTCTTGCCTTTCTTGGGGACATACGAAACTAGAGTCAGATTTTCCTGATGGCCAAATAGAGTGTCATTGACAACCCTGTCGCGATTTGGTAAAAACTCCACTGGAATGTCACTCTTATTCTTTCTCAGAGTTCCAACTAGACTTAGCTTCTTGGACAGCAGATGTCTTGCAAGTGGCACTGAAGTGAAGAAATTATCCATTGTCACATTCCTTCCAGACCCTTTGATGACTTCAATCAAGTCCCGGACTACACGCTCTCCTTGATTCTTTTCCGGTGGTTCACCAGCTCGTTTACCAGTGTAAGCTTGCATGTTCAACGCAAAGCTTGTACTCGAGTCGCAAAGTGCCCATAATTTAATCCCGTACTTTGCAGGTTTTGATTTCATGTACTGTCGAAAGGGACAATGACTTCTGAAGCCCACAAGCTGTTCATCCACAGTGACGTTTTCATATGGAATAAAACTCTGTGAGAGTGTGGCTACTCACGATTCAAATACGTCACGTACTGGCGCCAGTCTATCTCTTCTGTTTCGCCCAAGTCCATAGATATAAAAATGCCAAGTTAGATAATTGACTTATAAATGCCGCAATATAACACATGGGGTGCATTTGCACCCCGAGGACCGCAATGTATTAACCTCAAAATTATCAGAAATGTTGAGGGGTACAATAATGGGCAAATAGTGTTAAGTGCATCCTCATAAATAAGGAAAAGTCATAAAATGTAGGCATCATATCATGAGTCCTTCTGGGTGAAACAAAGGAACAAAGTGTGACTAGGGGTGCAAATGCACCCCAAGAACGGCACAGGGTTAAGCACTTCTTGCGTTATCCACGGCTTCTTCTTTCTTGTTTCTCTGTAACCCAGCACTTGTTTTGCTGTCTCGTTGTAGATTTATCTGATCTCTTTCCATGTTCCCTCCACGGGGCTCTCAGCTCCCTCCTCTTCTTCTTTGGCTTTCGTCCATTTCCTTCTTAGTTCCTCCTTGTACCTTTGTTTCATTTCTGTATCCTCTAGTTTTTCCACGTCGTATCTTCTTATTTTCCCATGCCTTCTTGCTGTTTTTAACTTTATGCGTATACCTGCCATTACTAGTTTATGGTCTGACGCTACATCCGGTCCTGAGTATGTTCTGCAGGTTGTTACACTGCTCCTCCATCTGTTGTTAACTATGATGTAATCAATTCTGTTCTTGGTTTTACCGTCTGGCGACTCCCACGTCCATTTCCTACTGTCCTTCTTTTGATGGAATGCCGAGTTCATGACTCTTAGGTTGTTGATCGTGCAGAAATTTAGCAATCTTTCGCTAAATTTCTGCACGAGACACCTCTGGCGAGCTGTAAATTCTCTTCTCCGTCGCAAATCTCCCTCCCCACTGCCCAGCTCCACTGCCTCCATCTCTATCGCTGATGCCTTCTGTTCATTCTTCTCGGACAAAATCTCAACCCTCGCTTTACATTACAATCTCTTCTAAACTCCAACTCCTCCAGCACTTATTCACTCCCTCTCCAAACACTACGCTTCCTGCATCTAAATCATCTCTCCCAATTTTCTCTCCTGCGACTGAAACAGAAGTGTCACTCCACCTAAACTCTCTTAGTTTCATACATGCATCCAGCTTGGTTTCCAGCTTCTATTTACGGGAAAAATTAGTTCGATCAATCCAGCTTCTATTTCAAAACAGGAATGTTTTCATCAATCCCACTTCCATTTAGGGAAACAGTTTTTCATCAATCCAGCTTCCATTTTAAAGTGACAATATCAAATAACTTTGTAGACGAAATGTCGGTAGACGAAATGACTGTAGACGAATTATCGTGACACCTATCCATGGTACATCACACTCATCACATATCACAGTAATCAAAATTTAATAATAGGCTCTAGAAGACTTAGTGTTTAACTTTTATCCAGCTACTGAAAAAATAAAAAGTTGATTTTTACGGCTTCATTTATGTATAATGTTATATGCAAAATTTAAGTTGTCATGTGGCACCCCCCAAATAATGGAATACTTAAAAACGATTGTGCACATGAGTTTCTACTACCAATACGAAAACAACTAGGGGATGTCCCAGTAGGGTGGTTCACAGATGCATGGTCAAAAATAAAGTGCAAGCTAGAAACCAGGGCACCCTCTCAGTTTGTTAGACCTATCAATAGTATTATTAAGACAAAAATTTCAGTTTTCAATTCCAACGGGAAGACGGTGCTCACGGACTGTTTCACTTTGCCTGATACCGATATAAAGACACTAATATTATTATTGTGGAAATGAATGCGTCGAGCCTACATTTCCGTACGAATGTATTTTTATTCACGATAAATCAAATAATACTGTAATTTGACAACACATGTGATAGTAGAACAGTTAGTCAGGTTGAACTGTAAAATGTCAGTAGGTTTGAAGAATTGGAAATGTCCAAAAATAAAAAAAGAACACGTCGTTCTGACCATGAAGATCGATTGTTCCAGTTTTATGACTTCAACACCAGCGACAGTCTTAGAGTCTAGAAACTGCCAGCACTGCGTCAACAACAGACTTCTTTGTGGTTGTGAGGCAAATAGCATTCCTATTTGCCACGACCACTTGGAGAGACACTGCTTTTCTTCTTCATTATTTGTGATGAGTCGGTTGAATTCCTCGAACAACTTCACACACCTCTGAGCCGTGTCATTCACCACTTTCAACTGCTGAATTCTTTCTCTACCTTGTTTGTAATCCTCATTCTCGATCCATTTCTCTTGTGGAAGTGTAAGAAAGTAATCACAAATCTTCAGGTGTGACAGCAGTGTCAGTTTTCACTGGGTTGCAAAATCACCCAGGCAAGACCCTCATTCAGTACCGCAGCATCATCTCTCACCTTCCTTTCACCAGGCTTTGCAGTTAGTCTGTGAACAATATTCACCTTATCTGTTACTGGAAGTTGGTCTGAGAACAGTGCCAGATCTACAGCCTCATCTGAAACACTAGGGGTTTCTTGGGCCTTCCTAGCAGCAACGCTGATCTCGGAGTCAACTGACTCATATTTTCCTAGATTAATCCAAAGTGTCAGATCTTGTCCTGGAGCATCAGCAGCAAGTGAGGCCTTTGTCCATGCTTTTGTGTGAAAGAAAGGCAACAAAGCTGCACAAATCGATGAATCTGAGTTTCTTTCTTATTCGTCAGATTGAATACACCACGTTGATCACCAAAAGGGTAGATTTTGATGGCATACAGTAATTTGGCATCCAACTTGCATGGTGAATTGGCACAGGGCTCTCCAGTGAATTATTGAAGGCTAACTTCCAAGACAACCATTTTCAGCTCAATGAGTTCTTGGTAGTCATCCCTGATCTCTGAATATGATTTTCTTTCAGTAAACTTATTGAGAAAACTGAGTGCTGTTTCATGATAGGGTTCAGTGCCGGATATGATATTCGGTCCTGTTTCACACTTTCCCAAGCAGCTTTATACTGCATGTCTGGAAGATTGGAATATGTGGTGAATTAGATGGACCGAAGCACAATGTATATACTTTGGCTAAAATCATCACATGGTGACGGCAGGCCAACCACAGGAGATCTCGACATATCTTGCCCTCCAGCAGAACGCACACTCCGTTGAAGAGCTCAGTGTTGACAGACATCAGAGCTCAAGGTTTGAACCTTGTCAGTGAGTTTCCACAACACCAGAAGATTATGAATGGCCATGGATTCATTGTATCCTTTGCCACAGGTTATAATTTCGACACACCAAAAAGTTAAAGTGTTAAACATGAGCTATTAAATTTCATTGGCAAATTGTAAATTTGAAAATTCACTTCTGAAAACATTTCTGCCAAAAACACAGAAAGTAGACAGCATGACCTTCAACAAGAACTTTACACTTTGTTCAAAATGCCAGGAAGTAAGTAAGTAAGTAAGTATAACACACCATAAACCATTTGAAGCTCATCTCCATGACAAATGTTGAGTTGTTGACCAAGTTATACGACTTCAAGATTAACCGCTAATGCTACTGTATGGTAATATTTCTATGTCATTGAGCACCATCTTCCAGCTGGAATAAGATGCTGAAATTTTATCTCAATAATACGATTGACAGGTCTAACAAACTGAGAGGGTGCCCTGGGTTCTAGCTTGAACTTTGTTTTTGTGGACCCCCCTAATGTCCCAGGCATTATAAAAAAAACTCTGTGCCACCCTAATTATCGCAGCATTTCTTTAAATATTTGTAAATTAGCTGCTGTTTAATGTTGTAGAGGAAGCGAGTTCCAGATGGCGGAACCCATAAATCTTATTGAAAATCTACGAAAGCTAGAATGCGCCTGTACGCTACGATACGATAATAATTATAGAGTTTATAATGTAATATGGATGTACGTCGGAACCTTGTTGGAAAAGCACCGGTAAACGTTCGGTAGGAGGTTGTGGTCAAAGTGATAGAAGAAATCACACACCTGAAGCTTATTAAGCTGACAAAACCTGAGAATCTGGAGTTCGGAAAATAAATGGTCAGTATGGGAGCCACGGGGAGCTCTAGCAATTATTCGCACAGCTCTCTTCTGTAGTAGCACTAAGTTACTCAATTGTAGTGTTGCTCACCATAACATATATCTGTAGTTGTTTCAGCTGCGGCGAGTTATAAGCTGCAAAAGAAGGCTGCAGCGAATGCTGTTTGCATATACCTAAATCCCAACCGGTATAGCAGGTCATAAATATAACGTAATAGTAAAACTAGAAGTTAGATGAGCGATGAAAACATGGTATTAATGCTAAATGATTGCAGTAACATTAGAAGTTGGATTAGCATATTAAATATGAACTATGTCTGCTATAAATTTTATAGCAGACATAGAAGCTGGATGAGCGATGAAGAAATCATTTTGATGCTAAATTATTGCGGTAAAACTAGAAGTCAGATGAGCGATTAAAATATTTTTAGTAGAGGTAGAAGTTGGATGAGGGATGGAAATATGTTATAGTAGAAGAAGAAGTTGGATGAGCGATGAAGACATGCCTAAGATAATTACTATGTTTTAAAATTTTATGAACTGCTATACCGGTTGGGATTTGGGTAAATGCACGCTGTTTTGCCAACCATCCAGCGCTCAGCATGGTATGCATTCAGCGAAATGACAATCCAGACACACTTGTACTGAGATGACAGTGAGGGGAGGAGAGCTAGTGTCCAAAAGTTCGTTGAGCTGAAGGGCGGAAATGATGATACACTGGGAGATCTTTCTGTGCGTGCGAGGAAGACACCTTCTATCAACCCCAGTGCTTCGTCCCTGTTGGAGCTGATAGACTGGTCTGACCGGGGTATATGAACCTCCCGTGACATGTAAACTTACGCCAGCGGAAGTAAATGGGTTCATTGACGAACTCGACGCAAGTTCCACAGTGGCCCTGAGAAACTCGAGGGCTACATCAGAGACCAAGAAGCAAGTCGGCGGCTGATGTCCAAGAACGAATCAAAGCAAGACTTGATGAAACGTGTTGCTTAAATTTCTTATTACCTGATGTCATTACTTTCTACAGTTGCTTTATGAATGCAAGGTAATGTTGTATGCTTTTTAGGATGTATCTTAGCATAGCATCGGCTTGTGCTGCTTTTGGGCTATCCAATATTTTTTCACGGTATTTTATGGATTTGTCATCTGGCTATCGGTCACTGATTATGTCTATTGAAAGCCGCTTTTGCTTTTAAGGTTATCTTTTAAATTAAAAAAAATCCCCAGCTTCAGCCGTGCTTTTAGGCTACATGAGATTCGACGACAAGGCAAGACTTGATGAAAGGCTGAACTACGACCAACTGGCGTCTTTTAGTGACATATAACGGACAATGTTTACTGCTCATGTGTCAAGTTTTTTTATACTGGTTCAGATCTGTGCGTATAGCCTACATGAGTAGCTGATGGCTTACCGTGGCAGGTATGTAATTCAGGCAGTACGTTCGCCGTCCAAACCCGCAAACTACGGTATCAAGAAAAGGTGGTGCTGCGATGATGTCACTTTGGAATCCATTGACTGCGGACATATATCTGGGCAGAAAAGATGGAACTCAGCGTGAGACAGGACAAGGTGCAACAGCAGTGAAACAGCTCGTACCATAGTAGCAGGAACGTGGTATCAGCTAACTTGTTTGCATCAGATTCTGTTGATCTTGCAGAGTAGCTACTTGCAGATTAAATGACATTATGTTGGTGCAATCCGTAGCAACAAACCTCATGTTCCTAATGCAAATAAGGCTGTGCGCTGAGCTCTTTGTTTGGATTTCATGACCAACTTACTCTTGTATCATTTGTTCCGAAACCAGGAAAAGCTGTTCTGTTAACGAAAATATCACTGCCACGGTGACACCTCACTCGAAACAACGAGCAATGACTCATACAATGCAAACAACGATCAGAGCTGCGACGAAGAACTGTGGTATAAAAGTTCAACCCCGTCAACCACGCTCGGCTTCAATCTCCAAAAGCTCGAAGACCAAGCGTCGATAATGCTCACTGTAAATGTGTCAATGCGGTAACGGCAAGAAATGTAGCTCGTAATGTACTCCTTGCAACAGACCAGTGTGTGGCGAGTGTGGCGAACACAGTCGGCAGCAAGCAGTCTGTGATAGCTGCAGTAAAAAAAGTTCATTGAGGTCGATGAACTCAGCACAACCCATGACTGTGCTTATTTTAACAATCTTGAGTTCTTGACATTCGGTAAAGCAATAATTTTGTCATCTCAGACTATTGCATGGTAAGCAATACACAGGTGAGCAATGAACTGTAAGAACTTTAACTTGTACCAGTTGGTCATAATTATTAAGGAGTAAAATATGTTGGTCGCATGAGGGCTAATTGCGTTACCTGACATTTTACGAAGGTTAAATTAAAATTCTTGGGTATTCCGATAGCAGTTTATGTGCCTTTTAATCAAACAGAGGTTTACCGAGCTAAATGTTAATTAATAGAGATTTGAATTCCTCATACCAAAAACCATATTTTTGGAAACCAAGACTTAAAAAATTGGGAAAAAATTAATTTCATCCCTAAAATGGTCAGTGATACCTAACTACCCAGCTTCTCGGCAAGGGAGGAGTGGCGGACGGTGTCGAATATATCAGAGTAATCGGTTGATATGACCAGGACTTCGTTGATCCGAAGCGTTTCTGTGATATGTACGATTACTTGTCCAGTCAATCGCTATATAAATCCATGCAATCAATGAATGAATACACCATGCTATATCCACGTTAGACTTCATAATTTCTGTCGCGACTTGCCTGCCTGCGTATGGTTCTTTGTTTTGTCGAAGTGTAGATACTGTAGATACCACAGTACGAGTACGGTTCCAACGAAGGCAGCTAGTAGTATGACCAGTATAATTACTGCAGCTGTATACGATTTGCAGATTTCAGAAGCTACACATTTTGGACAATTTTCACCTGCATGTAATAATATAAAAATTAGACATTTTTACTTATTATTATTTTTTGAAGAAATCGATAAATGTATCTAAATTTTGATGGTGAGCATAACTAATATTTAAACGTAGTTTTTAATTAACTAGGACTGCGAAGATATCAGAGGGTATAGTTCGTCATGCACTTCGTCTATGATTTAGTTATGAATGTTGTCTATTACCGATGTTTGTTGACTTGTGCGAGCAGAAATTTTAAGTTATCAATTGGTGCTAATGGAGATTTGTTCAGCATTGTTACGACCTTTACAGACATACACAGTGCATGCCTAATATGAGTGAGAGCTACAGCAGAAAACATTTTAATTGTAAAGATCCCATTTATTCGGCTGAATTAAGTTGACACAATATAAGAAAAGCGCGGGATTTCTGCATTATGGCCGTGCACTGTCAGCGAGAATATCAGGCGGTATGAGAGAGCCGTTCACATAATTTTATGCCGAAGTTAAGAAAAATAAATCGCTGAAGCTTCACACCATGGATGCCTGAGGTTGCGCTATTTCTGTTTGCTTGGGCCGATAAAGCTAACTCGAGATCATTTCAAGGTCAAAGGTCAAAATAAAGGAAAAATGATAATAACACAGAATCACCCAAATAAAACAACATTTGGCTGAGCTATGACCGTTTTCTATTGAGTTTGACCTTTTCACCTTGGAATGACCTTGGACGATGCTATCATTTTGGTACTATAATATTCTCTCAAGTGTAGCCCTTATCGTCCCGAGCAACGATGTAAACTAATTACCCAAATAGAACAATATTTGACTGAGTTATGGTCCTTTCGCCCAAATTTTCCTCTGAAATTGACCTTTTTGACCTTTAAAGTAACTTTGGATTTTACATTTAGTGGCATTGATTCATACCACAGGTGGAGTGGTGGACCCTATTCGAGAAACTCAAGAAAGAACTGGCCGATTTCAACAATTATTGGCCGATATCCGGCCACTTTTATCTGAATTTTCCTATATATATTTTTTCTTACCTCGAAATGACCTTGAATGACCTAGAATATAGTGCTAATATTTTTCCCAGACATAGCTCTCGTTGAGACAAACAGAGCAAAATAGTTAATCGAAATCGGATTCCTCATTCATGCTTTGTTAACGAAAGAGTAAATTGACAATGGACCCAAGTTCTAAGTCCAGAGTTTGAGCGCCTCCTGTCCGGGTAATTTAAGGCATGGCTTCCCAAAGTGGTGGTCCGCAAACCGGTATCCGTCCGCGAGTCCTCAGTTGCCGGTCCGCAAAGTGAGTAAAGAAACTGGTCAAATTTTCTTGGAATCAAGGAACTACTATTATATTTTCAAACTCATAACAGAAAGCACTCATTTGGCTAGCGTTGAAAGGGTAATAGAATGATAACACTGGCTAAACATGCATTTAAATCAATTTTAAAACATTCTGAGGAATTTAGGTGATTGAAAACGAAAAAGAGAAATAATTAATAAATTTGGGCCCGGTTCGCCTGCAGTGGGAAAATTCCAAACTTTTCCGTGACACTGAAAAGTTTGGAAAGCACTGATTTAAGGGATCTCTCGTCCAAACCGAGGGTATCACTTGAGGTTTTCCTAAAGACAGAGGCAACTGCTTTTAGTGAAGCCCTACTCCAAGAGGCCGAGACAAATTATCTCTGGGGCCCTAACGAGGAAAACGTGTTTGGCAAAAATGCTTTATCTTGTTTAAATGTCAGGTAAGCCATAAGCAATTGGTCGTAATAAAGACTATACTTAATTTAACATACCTGTTGCTTTAACTTTGATTTTGCCGGATTTGCATCCACCGTTTATCATTGCAAATCTCGTTGTGTTACAAAAGTAGGAATCTCCGTCCTTCACAGTAGAATTTCCTTTAATCGTCAGGTTGTAAACCACTCGATTGTTGTCTATGGTCCCATGGGTCACTCCTTCACTGACGGATATATTATCGCTGGCCCTACGCCACTCCAGTACTGGGGCTTCACTGCCGTGATAGTTAACTGTACAGGACAGGATGACTTGGTTTGGTTCTATTCCGCATTTGTTTGGTCCAATGATTTCATGCATGTCCATATGTGGCTCACAAACGGGGTTTGTATCTACAAAACGAGCAGTTATCTTTTAATCATCCATTATAATTATTATTTAAGCTCGCATTGCAAAATTGAGTCCCGTTCGAACAAGAGAACACATGTACACTATAATAATTTTATTAATTTAACACAACGTTGATCTAACTTGTTCATTCAAAATTTATCTATATAAGTTGCATAAAACACTGGAACTAAGCTTTCAGTCTTGATGACAAGATGGTATCAATATATATATATATATATATATATATACCCATATACGCACATACCAATACTCGCTTATTTTTCATAAAATCTGTTGGCTCCACAACCTGGAACATGCTTCCCTCTCACACACGTTGTGTCCCCCACCTACGGCACTTAAAAAAATGCTGCATGCCTACCTGATTAATCATTTACTGTGTAATATGTACTATACTATTTGCATTGCTGTACGAAACTTGATGTTGCACTGTTTATCAAGGATTTAGCTAATTCAGATTTCCGAAATGTTGTTCTAGGTGTCCCTAGTTAGCGGGATCTTGATCCCTTTTGGGACTCCTCTTGCGGCCAATCCTGATATTTTTATGTTGAAATGTTATGTGTTTTTTATTTGGCTTCAATAAAAGAGTTTTGATTTGATTGATTGATTTGATATATATTACTATTACATCTTTGTTGAACAGGTTACGTTGTATCGAATTGATCTGTTTTACATAAATAACTTCATCCATGTTGCTGCTTTGCATCGAAACTGTCTATATATATTAGGGTGTCCCAGAAAAACCAAAGTACTCAAATTTCAATGGCCAACCTCTAAAAGGTTTCTCTTGGCTATTCTGATAAAAAATGCAAAGTTACAGCAAGATTGAAGATCATTTAGACGTGGCTCAAAGCCTTTTCAAATTTCGTATACCCCCCCATGCAATAGCCTGTGTGGAAATTTTTACCAACATATCGGTTTTCAATGCATAACTTTCAAACGGGAAGAGATATTCAAAATTCCTTTGGTGAGGTTTCCTGGAAAGGTTTGCTCACAACATGTTTTGTCTCATAAGGTTACTCTTGCATGACGCCATGTGACATGACGTTAGATCAATGGTTCTTCTTAACGTGTTGTACTTAAAAGGTTTATTTTTAGGTATGAAGTTATGGTTTTAGGAAAGAAGGATTTGCATAAAATATTCTTGAAACCCCTTAGCAGTTTCTTCTTCCAGAACATGTCACTCAACTTTTGAAGTAACCGCTCCAAAGCCAGAAGTCTTGGAAAGGAGATCTCGGTGTCTGCAGACTAGGGTTATCGACTACAAGGAATTTGATTATAATATTATATTTCACAGACCATTTGACCTCATTCACCGTGACGTTCCCAGTGACCTTTTATATATATATATATATATAATATATATATATATAATATATATATATATATATATATATATATATCCAAAACCACCCACAAGTCTTAGAAAGGTGAACTTGGTGTCAACTATAAGATTTTTGGCTACAAGAAATCCTGAAGAAACATGCTTGCCACTCTGCGGTAATTACATTCCGTGATGTATAATATCAAGTAACACGTATGACCTTGGAAAATCGTAGACAGTTTCCCGTAACAATTTTCTGTGAATCACAACGTACAATAACAAATCTCATGTTTGGGAAAGTGCTTTAATGCCTTCACAGAAGATAAACCACAATCACAATTCTATTGCTTGCAATTCCCCAGAAACGAAGGGCAACCACGCCGGGTCGTCAAGTGACCTTGAAGCTTAGATGTAGTGTAATGTAATTAGTAGCTTATATAGCGCCGTTCAGAGCAGTGACTATTCAGTAGTGCTTCCAGTGCGAGTACCCCGAGAGAAGAAATAGGTTTTGAAGAAAAGAGAAGTAGGAATAGATCTAGAAGGAATGGAAACGCGTAGAGAGGAGGGGAGGGAATTCCAAAGGGCAGGCCCAATGGTGAGAAATGACCTAGCTTGCGCCAAAGTGGTCCTAGTTCGCGGGACAAAAAGATCATGCTGGTCCAAAGAGAGGAAAGGTTGGAGAGAAGCTGAAGAATGAGGAAATCGATCGTAACCTATAATGTTGAGTGTACAGTTTTTTGGCGGCCCTTAAAATCATAAAAATTATTAGACATCAAGAAAACTATTCTAGCACTTGTAGTTTCGGAGAACCAAAGGTTAAACATTGCAGGTCAATGGACCCTGAACTACAGTCATGCACTCAGCATATGATGTTCATCATAACTCTGTTGAGTGTACTTCTTTCGAATTCAAGACTCTGAAAAACATCATATACGCCAGGAATTTTTTTACATAACTTGTAGTTCCAGTGAGGCCAAAGGTTAACCATAGCAGGTCGAGTGACCTTGAACTACAAAGTCATGCGATGGTCATACGATGGTCATACCAGGTTGTTTATAACTCTATTTTATTTCCTTGAGCCCAGTGGGCCTATCTTGGACTGACACCTTCTTTTTAGCCTTCACCGATAACGAAATATTATGACAATGGTTGTCAAATGACCTTGAAAATGAAGGTCATCCGATTGTCCTACAATGTTAGAAATAGTATATTTGACTTCTCCCCTGAAAACCCTGTCATAGACACAAAAATCACTTCTCTATTGCTTTTAGTTCCTGAGATACTTCTTTAAGTTCTCTGCCCTTCGGCAGGTTCCAACCTCCAGTGACGCCACTCCCTCCGTGCTGTGCCCCTCCCCAACTCGCTGCATCCGTCGGCCATCCACCCCAGCATCACCCGCCCCGGTCCCCCTTCCCCTCCCTCCACTCTCCCCTCCATGACCCCTAGAAGGAAGTCCCCCAACACGTGCCCCACCCGGCTCCTCCGTCCCTCCCCCACTGCTGCCACCAGCGATCGCTCCCCATCAACCACCTGTAGCACCTCGTCATTGCAAGTGTTTCTTGGGAAATTAGAGAGGTGGTTTCCCGTTGCCTTCCTCTCCCTGAGATACTCTGGGATACAATTTCTCAATGGGAAATTAATGAGTACGATTCAGCTATACAGTATACAATGCTTAACTTAGAGTCGCTTGAGCCACGCCTAAATGTTAATCTAATGAGCTGTAACTTGGTACAATATAATAACTAGTCCTATAGAAACTTTCTAGAGGTTGGCCATCAAGATATATAAACTTTTGAAAAGTTTCTGTCTATTTGGGACACCCTAATATATATACGTGGTAGCCCCGATGTGATAGATCTATACCATAAGCGTTGCAGAGCTCAAACAACAGTAATTTTGTGTCTTAGCAAATCGATGGTCAATTTGGCTAAAACTAGTTATAATTTTGCGTCTAAGTAAAACATATGTGAGCAGATGTTGAACCTAGAACAATTAGTTGTGCTGATGCTTTGCTTCCTCGTCCGGTCTCATCTTGACACTCGTAAACTCCAGCATCTTCCATTTTCACAGATGGAATAACCAAATTGTACGCTCCATTGACTTCACTCTTTTCCATTTGGAATCGACCGATGTAAGGTGAGTAGAATTGATCATAACCGTAGACGAAATTTCTTTCTTGATTTGACCCGACTGGAGTGTGGAACCAATGGATTTCCTGATTACTGCTTGTCGAGCAGTTGAGAAATGTTGAACCACCTAATACTACTTCTGTGACAGTTGGTTTGGTAACAATTTCTGCGACACCTAAAATGCGTCACAAATGCATTCATAGACATCAAATTATATCCATTCGGAATTGTTCGAGCGTCGTACAAGTCTCTGCGCCTTCGCATAAGTTATTTGTCTTCGCATACGTTATTAATTATGAGATAATAATTTCACCTGTAGCGCAAATATTCTCTATGCTAAGAGTTACTCCTGACTCTAAACATAGCTGCATATTGTGCTTGACATTTACGATTGTAATTGATTGCATACAGTCTAAAGTATCCTATTATACTGACCAGAGATTGAACACTTGTACGGGCGCCCTGTTGGCCTTCATATTAGATAAGTATTCATAACCAGGCAACTTGTTCACGATTTTAAAAGAATTGTTGCCAAAGTCAATCGCCAATAGTAGCCTAAAACTTTAGCCCATAAGCGATGCTCAAACTGTCTTATCTTCGTGCAAAACAAGTTACACGTTTGTATCGATAACTTACAAGTTATAATGCACTTGCATTTTCTTACATTTCCATTGACCTTTCAATTACTTGAATATATTATAGTAAATGAAGTCACCGTCATAAATTGTCCTACTAAATTGGATGCCGTAATACACTTTAACCCACTCAATAGCAAAATTCATACCGATTTCTAAGGACATGAGAACCATCATGATAGTCGTTATAATTCTGTTGTTTTCCATTTCTGTAAACGTGACTTGTCTAAGGATCTTTCACGGTCGAAAAAGTGCATATGCTCTGCAAGAGCAATTATAACTAATTCTTACAGAGGAAACAGTAAATCCAATAATAATCGGCAATTAACAACAAAAGATAAAAAGAACACTGCCTGTTAAACGTTTAAACGCTATGCTCTGTTGAAATATACAATTGTTGCATGTAGGCGCTTGGCCTGAGAACGTGCGGATATAGCACGTGAGGATTATGTAGGATGGGCCACGCGCCTAATGCTTTTGGCGCCATTATTCTACTATAAATCTAGCCGCTTTGCCTGTAAACCTAAGTCTAGTTCCGACTGGCTTCGACGTTTGCTCTGGACCTCATGGATCCGTTTGGTTTCGTCTGTTTGTTCGTGTACGCTGATGTCCGTTTGGTCTCCTGCGGGATGACATTTGTATCGGCCGTTCTTCGTCGAATCCTCTGTTAGGATTTTGTTTTGACGTTCCTGTTGCTGTTCGTTTGGCTGATGTTCTGGCACTTTTGTAAAGGCATAATTTCATTGTAAATAGATAATAAATCGTGTTTATCTAACTCGGGACTCTCAAGCAGTTTCTCGCTATCATAACACGCCACATTTGGGGGCCCGTGGGTTTGCGTAAATTTTGGCAGCGTAGACGGTTATTTATTCGCTTAATTGTGAAAATTTGGTATAGGAGCGACAAATTGATTGTTTTCTGTCAAATTTTTAAATTGGTTGAGATATTTGGTGGAAATTTGGTCGCGTAGTGTATACGTAGAGTGTACAATGACGACGCCAGTAGTGGCCAGGCGGCTTGAATTGGACGACGTGTTTGATATGTCGACCGAAGAGCTCAGGCAAAATTTGGGTTATCTAGGAGTGGTTACTACGAGGTTAAATCACGCGCTCATTGAATGAGGTTGAAGGAAATGTCGCAGTTGATGTGGGTCTTGTGGACAAGACAACGGAGCATGAGAGTGTATGCGAAAATGTGTGTACGGATGTTGTATCTCCAGTGTTCGACGAGTCGATGGAAACTGTACAAAAACGTGCATGCTTGGACAAGGAATTGGCAATGTCTTGCAGTATGTTTGATTCTGTGTCTGATGGTTTGAGTTGTATGTTGTGCAAGGTGATTCCTGTTAGAAGTTGTCGTTTGTCTTTTGTGAATGTGTTGGTTGGTTTTGAAGACAACACGCTATTGATGACAGGATGGTTGTCTGTGGAGGGGCTGCATAATTTTGTTGCATTAGGGATGAATGAGTTTGTCCGGAAGTTGGGTGCATTTGCTCAAAATGATTTGAATTTTGCGGTGGATGTGCAAGAGAAAGTTCGTCTGTTGAGTGATGATAGTCCGTTAGATGTGATTTTGGAAACGGATGACAGTATGTTGTCAAATCTGTGTTGTGTTGGCACTCCGTTGCATGATCAGGAAATGTTGTCTTTGGAATCTGTGGTGAAACTTTGTGGTTTTGATAGTACGTCGCAGTTAAGAATTGTTTTCATTCATTCATTCATTCATATCAGATATTTATATAGCTACTCAGAGGCGCTCCCGACTACAGCGCGGACACTGAATCGGAGTTTCACGCCGAAGCGCATGAGCAATTGCGAGTGAAGGACTTGCCCAGGGTCCCTACGCGGTGGCTTGAGGTGGATTCGAACCGGCAATCCTCCGGCTGCAAGGCACCAAATATACCTCCTTGAGGTGGATTCGAACCCGCAACCCTCCGGCTGCAAGGCATCGAACATACCTCTACACCACCGCGCACCACAGTTTTGTTATCATTGTCAAATATTTGTTGTGTGGCTGCGTCGGTGCATGATTGGTGTTATGAGGCACTGTTGTTGCTCGAGTCTGTGGTGACAACCATTGGTTTTGTTACGATTTTGCATCTGGAAATGATTGTGTGTCAAGCATGTCAGTGGTGTTTGTTTGGTGCAAATTTTGCACTGTTGTGCATAAATGGTGTTTGTGCCAAACCTTGGGTGATTGGTAATAAGACTGCGTGGATGAAACTGCCTGTTGTGGTGAAATATGTTGCGGTTCATTGCACGGTGGTTGAGGTACAACAGTCTGTTGAATTGGCAATTAAATTGGAGCGTGGTCTGATTGTTATTTGTACACGTAAGAATGATTATGTGGTATGCCAATGGAAAGTAGCCGTTGTTCGAATTTGTGACAATGTTTCTCAGTGTGGGGTGAGAGGTTGTTGCTTGCAGAGAGTCGCGGTGGTGATTCCTCGGAGGAGCGGCCGTATTCTCCGAAGAGGAGGACGAGTGAAGGAGCAATCGGCGTACCGGAGGCGGTGCGGGACAATGATGGCTGTCCTCTGCACTCTTCTGCTACATGTAATGGACGATAGCGAACCGCACACCGTCAATTTCGATATGGATTCAAGTCCGCGGATGTGTGAGCAATTGGAGATTACACGAAATCAGAAGTTGTCAGGTTTCTACGGAAGTAGGCCTACCTACACCATGGTGTTCCGACATTGACCAAGACTTTTTACTTTGTTTCCGAACCTTTGGAGTCGATCGTTGGAGTTGTTTGTTGGCCTGTTGCCACGGGCGGTTATTTAGTCAAGCAATTAACAGAGACTTTATGTAGTTAAGTAATGTTTCAGACTTTGTTCATTATTGTATTTAGAAGTTAGTACAAATGAACTTTATGATTAATTTTGAAAAAGAACGATATTGAGTTTCAATTACACAGAACTTTATGAACATTATAATCTTCGTCAACCTATGGGTTGCCTCGCATTTCAAGGGGAGGGATATGTTGCATGTAGGCGCTTGGCCTGAGAACGTGCGGATATAGCACGTGAGGGTTATGTAGGATGGGCCACGCGCCTAATGCTTTTGGCGCCATTATTCTACTATAAATCTAGCCGCTTTGCCTGTAAACCTAAGTCTAGTTCCGACTGGCTTCGACGTTTGCTCTGGACCTCATGGATCCGTTTGGTTTCGTCTGTTTGTTCGTGTACGCTGATGTCCGTTTGGTCTCCTGCGGGATGACATTTGTATCGGCCGTTCTTCGTCGAATCCTCTGTTAGGATTTTGTTTTGACGTTCCTGTTGCTGTTCGTTTGGCTGATGTTCTGGCACTTTTGTAAAGGTATAATTTCATTGTAAATAGATAATAAATCGTGTTTATCTAACTCGGGACTCTCAAGCAGTTTCTCCTTAGACTAACACGCCACAATATGATATTGAAACCTTGAGTATCGTGGCAAATTCAATAGTAGGCCCAGCTGCACTAACAACGAGGCTTACGCGAGGGTTTTTCACATGAGAATTACTGCTTCAGTACATTTCTTCTCATGATAAACTGATATCCCTCGGGCTACCAAGGGGTGGTGGTTACAACCCCCCTACGTTTTTATGCATAATATTTTTTCCATATGAAATATAATTTTGCATTTCAGGTAGCTGTAGCAGATTCATTGGCGCACATTTTGAGGTAAACATCATGGTGGTAGCCCACGCCATTCAAAAGTTATACCTCATATACCCGAGGCACCAGGGGGGGGGGGTGGATACCACCCCCTTAGTCTTTCGACTATAGCTTATTGGCTATTCTTCCTAGAAGAGAAACAATTATACCATTCTTTAAAGGGAATGCGGGGCTTCATTTCATACCTACATCTTTGTCTTATGAAAACCGGAAGTAATCAAAATAAATAATAATACGCGTAATATGCGTGAAAAATGGCTGAATGGAAGCACTCCCGTTAGTTTTGTCTGTAGCGTATTCAATTGTCTTTCTGGAAGAGAAACAAAGATACCATTCTTTAGAGTGAATGTAGGGCTTCATTTGCATACCTACATCTTTGTCTTTTGAATACCGGAAGTGATCAAAATAAATAATAATATGCGTACTATGTGTGAAAATGGCTGAATACAGCATTACAACGTAAACCGATATATATGTATGGATATATATGTATGGATGTACATTTATACTATATAAACATGTGTAGGGATGATTGTGTGTATCTTTTATACATAGATTAGTTTCAAAACACACATAATCTTATATTTGTTTATCCAAAAAGTACAAAATGTACGCAATAATATAAAATATTGCTAATTAATGGGTTCTGTTGTTAAAAGTGATGTAATTTCGAGGTGCATTCACATAATGTATAACGAAATATACCATTCTGTGCAGAAATGAATGCTGAATCCATTGCTATATTACAAGTTATGATATGTGAAACCAAACACGAAATCCAGGGGGGGTGGTAGCCGATGTCACAAAGAAGCTTGGTAGCCATAGGGATATATATATCGAAGCAGGACGTTTTGGCGCCGCCGTTTTGGCGCCGGACGTTTTGGCGCGGCCGTTTCGGCGCCGGCCGTTTTGGCGCCGGACGTTTTGGCGCTAATAAACGAAGTAAATAATGTTATTTTTTAATGCAAAGAAATATCAGTTGCATAGCCAAATTCTTGTGGTGAGTTGGATTGATGAATATAGAATTTGGAAAATTAATACCATCTTTTTAATGCTGTATTATTTTTCGTTAGAAGGCAGTCTACCAATGTCCATGATTACTGCCACCAATCCAGCTTCCAGTGATGTAAAAAGAAATTATTTTTATCAATCCATCGCTCCCATTGAAACAATTATTTTCATCAATCCAGCTCCCATTGAAACAATTATTTTCATCAATCCAGCTCCCATTGAAACAATTATTTTCATCAATTCAGCTCCCATTGAAACAATTATTTCTATCAATCCAGCTCCCATTTCATTACGGTAGGATTGGTGTCATTCGTACTCAAGCCATATAGTCGGTCCAAACGGTGACGCCTAAGCATCCGGCGCCAAAACGGCCGGCGCCTAAACGGCCGGCGCCAAAACGGCCGGCGCCAAAACGGCCGCGCCAAAACGGCCGCGCCCAAAAGTCACGTACCGTATATATATATATATATATATAGCATTATATTGAATCGTAACTATAAATTTATAAAGCGGAGGCGTTCCCAGTGCGAGAGAGCCCGAGCGAAAAGAGTGGTCTTAAGACAGCGAAAGGAAGCACCTGGACCGCACCGGTTGGTATTGAAGCAGTGAGAGGGAGACAGTGAAGATGTTCAACCTTTAGGAGGAGATGTCTGAGAAGCAGGGCAGTCGGGCTGGCTGTGAGCCTGGCAGCCGCATTAAGCACAGATTGAAGAGGGCAGAGGCGCACTTTAGGAAGGCCTACAAAAAGAGAGTTGCAGTAATCAACACGGTAGCAGATAAGGCGGAGACAGAACGTCGAATTGCTCTGAAACGTCTCAGGTGGAATTTGCAGGAACGGGTGAGATTCTTGATGTGTTCTGAGAATGTGAGTGTGCTGTCAAGGATAATGCCTAGGTCACAGACACTGGACGAGAAGGTGAAAGATTGAAAATTTCTGCGAGAAGGGCGAAGTCGAGCTTAAGAAGTTGCTGTCGGGTACCAAACCAGATCAGTTGAGTTTTGATGAATTGAGTGAAAGCCAATTGGAGGACATCCACAAGTGAAGGTCTTGGGAGAGAGCATTAATGCGAGCGGAAAGAGCAAGCTGAGCAGATGGGGGTCCAATGCGGTCCAAGGACAAAGGCTTGCAGTGTAAAGGTGGCCAGTAGACAGATGTTTTGAGAAGAGGGCAGGAATATCAGCCGTATACAAAAGGTAAACAATGGACCGAGGACAGAGCCCTGGGGACCCCAAATCTGACCATTACCCAGGTGCTGCTGGATTATCCACAGATGACCATTTGGGTGCGGCAGAGAGGTAAAACCGAAGCCAAAGGAGAGGAGGGCCTTTGAGGCCACAAGAAATCAAGGCGTTGCAATGAGATATCGGGGTCTACCATGTCAAAGGCAGCAGAGACATCAGCGTAAGGTGCAATTGATCGACGGAAGAGTAGATATCATAATTATAATAGAAGGGATAGTAGAACCGTTTCAGTGGAGTGGTGAGCCCTGAAACTTGACTGACTGGGAGGGAGCAGACCAGATTGCTCGAGGTATGGGAGAAGCTGCAATGAGACAGTCTTAGAGAGGAATGAAAGGTTGGAAATGGAACGGTAGTTTGACAGAGGTTTGGGTCGAGGTTAGGTTTCTTAAGAGAAAGAAAGACGATAGCTCGTTTTTGCGAGGCGGGAATACATCCTTCAGAAAGAGACCGTTAAATACATAAAAAAATGGGAACAATAATCATCAACAATGTCACTGGCAATAAATGGGGGAAGAGGGTAACGTTCGCAACACATCAAATTTACATATATGTGACGCCAGGGGTCAAAACCCGTCGCTTGTCGCTTCCTAGATACTGAGCTAGAAGCTGAAATAGGCGAGAGGGGTCTACAATGTAGAATACTCTTCAATTCAGCAGTTGCCTGTGAATTTGCCATAACTTGCAAAGTAATAATCCGATTTTGATGCCGTGTGTTTTATTCGGCACATAATAGAACCCTTTATTATACAGCACAATTGCAGAATAATCAAGTAATGGTTGCTGAGGATTTTAATGACATGAATATTCCGAAACTTTTTATTCGATTTTTTCACTCTAAACCAATGAAAGAATCAAACGCACATAACTTCAGTTAGAAAAACGATATTTTCATTCTGTAAAAAGTATTTTGAAGCAGATTAATTGTAAAATGTGACTGAATAAAAATGTCAGAAACCGACATGTGACGGGTTTTGACCTCTGGCGTCACATATATATTATATATATATAGGTCTAAACTTTAGAACAGCCCACTTAAATAAAGACTTAAATCAGTTAGAGATGAAGGTAATTGGCTAAAATTTTAGATGCTGTTTCATCCAAAATATGTCCTAGGCCCTACTTTCTGTTGCGGGCTATTACTCAATACGAAAGCAGTACATGTATATTGTAAACTGCGTAAGTCAAGAGTTTAGCCTACAATATGTTGTTTCAAATTCAATATGAAATTAAACCTCTATGGATCGTGAGTGTAACTCTGTGACAGGCTGACATCTAAGTGTGGATAAACAATGTATGGTGCTTTTGTCCATAGACATGTTAGCCTATCAACTTTAATTAATTATTGAGTTTTATTGAATGTGAGAGTGAATTATTTTGTGTATAATCGTACAGCAACGCATATCACTTTAAGTCTGTCGTTTCTTCATTATAGATGAGCTCGCTTTCAATAATAATTATTGAAAGCGAACTCATCTATTATGAAGAAACGACAGACTAATTGTCTATTTACATTATGTGAATTGGGTAAAAATTATTGTCTAAAATTTTAACAAGCGTTGTTCGCCAATAATTTTTAAATATTAAAATATAAATAAATATTCGTTTATAAATAAATATGGCTTAAGGGTTTTGGTAATATTATTTAATAACTGAAAGAGGTAATAAATTCTATACGCGGTTGTAATTGTGCATGCATACATACCTTCATACGAATAATACGTGACTGTAATAAAGATACACTAATCTGATCTTAGACCTTCGAAAAATATATTTTGACCCCTAAGCAGCTAAGTAACCATGCACGTAAATGTATATTCAACATGGCCGTCAGCTTTTCTCGTGGTTTCTTGATGTAACCTACGTGGTTTTCTCTTGTACAACGCTCACCGTTCGCTTTCATTATCGTCTAAAAGGACTATAACGTCTATTATTATTGTACACAACTAGAAACTCGAAAAGCTATCTAATTTGTAAAAATGTTTGTACGCACCTGCAGCTGAATATACAGTAGTTCAATATCGTGAATGCGACATAAGCTGGTCATATCAACCAAGCAAGCCGCCTGTTGACCTTCAAGCAATCAGCTAAGCCTTAATCAGATCGTAAAGACAAACGGTGGGGCCCGACGACATTGTAAGCTACACTTGAGATCGAAATTCAGATTTGCAGACCATATATGGTATATAACAAAGCAAGTAGGCTTAGGCCTACGTGCTTCTCGTGGTTTTTCTAAAAGGGACGTGGTTTTCTCTTGTAGCGTTCACAGTCATAATAAAGTAGACCAACGTTGGCTGAAAATTCAGAAATAGGTTAACTAAAAGCGTGAAGCTGTCTAGTTTACATGCACAATTTGGATACTATAATTTGTATATTATTACGTTCATTAGGGCCTGCACTTGATGTCGCGTTGATGTATGCTATAAAACTACAGTCTGGCACGCAAAACTTTTATTATTAGATGATTTATTCTTTTATAAAACTACAGTGTATACAAGTACACCAAAGCGACATTAAGATTAATGCACACATATACAATATGGTGGTCATGGTGGTAAAAAATGAAGTTCAAGCTAGAGTTCAAGACACCCCCTCAGTTTTTTACACCTGTTAATCGTATCATTCTTACCAAAATTTCAGCTTCCTACTCCAACTGGAAGACGGTGCTCACAGACCCTTCCCCTTTGCCATATACAGTAGAACTAACAGTGCGGTAAGTTAGAAAATACGCATAACGTCTTGAATTCTTAAATTATGATAAGATTATTAATTTACCAATTTACACATACACAGTAGGCCTAGTTATGTCATGTTAGCAATATTATTTGCTGCAAGGAAACATAAATAATCAACAACTCTCAAATGATGTCGTAAGAAATATGTGTCGTAGAACTTCATTTCTTCAGCAATGCATCTATAGAAGCAATGCATCTATAGCAATGCATCTTCTTCGTAGTATCAGTGGGATCAGCCACAAAAAGTTACAGGAGGAACTGCAAGTTGTTGAGGCAACAACTTTCCTCATCATCTGGAGGAGACTGTTCAATTCTTCAAAAAACTTAACACCGGGTTCGGCAATGCTCTAATCCATTTTTTCCACGTTCAATTTTGATAGTCTCCGTTTTCTCTCCACTCGTCTGGTGGAAGGAGGAGAAATGAAACACCTACTTTAAGGACTGGAGTAGCTTTGCTCCTTGTCTCAAAATCTCTGAGGCTTGCTCCCTCATGAAGTCTGTTTGCCCTGCCTCTCACAATCCGTTCACTGGACTTATTGGACATTCTGCACAATCTTCATCTTCCGCCATTTCCTTCCCGCCATATTGTTGAGGAAGGTGATGGTGGTTTCGTGTAAATTTTCTGTTTCAGCATTTGGCTTCAGTCTCTGCAATTTGTCATATGCCACATTTCCAAAGCAGCCTTATAACTTTTGAATATTGGTAGGCTATGTGTAGTAGGGTGGAGTGAAAAAATATTTTTTGGAGCAAACGTTTTCTAATAGTGATGAAAAGTTGTCAGTATGTTAGAGTAAGTAGTGTGCAAAATATTTTAGATTTTGCTTTGTGTCTTCTGCTCTCTACCGGCGGTAATACATGCATTTTAATATGTGAAATGTTGTGGAAACACGTCAATGTAATGGATTTTTTCTTGAACTGTGAGCGAATCTTCAGATCGATTCGGCCATATCAGATCAGGCAGTTGCGGAAATCCCATCTGGTGTGATAGGCTGCAGGACTGTGGAAGCGTAATGCCCAATGAGTCCAGCGACGTCATCGACAGGAACACAATTAGGAGAGAACGAAAGAATGGCCGAAGCTCTGCTAATGTAGGGTGTGCCAGTATGACTGTGTTGATGCCCTTCGCATTTCTTTTAACGGTCGAAAAGACAGAACCTTAGTTCATGAGATGTGAACGGAAAATTGCATCGCAGAGTTCATTCATTTCGAAAATTTATATGGCGCCTCTTGCAGATGCCTAATCAGAGGCACGCCCCGCCCAGCCACGGCTAAAGATGAAGGACTTAAGCAATTTGTAGAAAGGAGGTAGATTATTCAGGTGCAGTAAGCGGAGGGGCAGAATGATTGATTGATTTATTTGATTGATTGATTGATTTAGGGGCTAACAATCGTGAACGCTCGATGTTGTCTGACCGAAGAGTGTGCCCGAGTGACAATGAGCTCCCTTTTAGCTCTAAGACCAATGAAATGTAAATAATGGAGAGCAGAGGGTACCTGTCCCCTAGGGTGGATTGAAAAAGCGAAAATTATACATCCGAAATTTAATAGCAACCAAAAGTTGCCAAAGGCATGCTCAAAAATGTCGAAAAAGTTTTTTTGAAATTTTAATGTCTTGAGCCTCCCCCAGAGGGCCAAAGTTACGAAAAATAGCGTTTTTCGAGAAAATCTGCAGGTTTTCAATCTTATTCTAATTGAAAACTAATTAACTGTCATTCATTATACCGTTGGAAAGAGCTCTTAAAACTGAATAAAATGATGTATTAATTTCCGGAATATTCCCGTATTTGTAGAAGTTATTAACTTTTTACCATTTCCGCATGTTTCGTGACATGTCGCTAAGTCTGAAAACGGTTAAACACTAATAACCTTTTTACCCTTCGAAATATTTCTACCGATAGTATGTCATTCGATTCAGCCCTGGACCGCCGTTCCAACGGTACATTGGGATGCGGGATTATTTAACAGGACACATTTGTTTAAATTTTTTGGTTTTAGTATAGTGCTTGCAATCTTTCATTGATTCTGTTGTCATTTAAGCTGTATGAACACTTTGGAGAAATGGTAACAATTAATAACTTCTACAAACAACTTTTGATGCTCCATTCAAGCGACCAGTGTTCACAGGAGTACTGTCAAAGCTCATGACTTGAACTTTTTTTAGTCAACTTCAATGCTTTCAGCAGATCATTAATAGCCTTGGCTTCATTAAGTCCTCTTCCAAAGGCCAACTTTAGAATTCCCAGCAGGTTATCCTTGTCACCCGGTGTTATTTCTATTAACTGTAACTGTAACTGAAGTAGCAAAATAACTGAAAAATGTTTGTTAGTTTACTGTAACTGAAACTGAAAAATGCTGAATAACTGAAACTGTAATAGAAACTAAAAAAACTGTGTAACTGAAAAATAACAAAGCGTTAACTTGAAAATAAAACATAAGTGTTTTTTCCTTATTTACTTGTAAAACATCGTTTTTTCTCCTTACTCGTTGAATAGTAATCCTACTCTAGTCTGTGGTCAGTTTGCTATGCTCATTTCACTTCCGGTATTTTTTCCTTTCGGTTTTGTTTCGTTGATTAATTTAGGCGCTAAACCGTAAAACAATCGACGACTATGAAAACAATGTTTAACCCAAATAACGGTCGAAAATAATAACTGAACTGTAACTGAAAAATAAAAAACTAACTGAAATTGAAAAATCTCATTGCAGTTAACTGTAACTATAACTGTAACTAAAAAATCAAAAATTAGATAACTGTAACTGAAACTGTAACTTAAAAATCATAACTGAAATAAAACTGTTCACCTCCAGAAACCAGCACTGGCAGGCGGTCTAAGTCATTGATTAAAAAAATCTCAGAAAGCATTTGACCTACCCTGTTAACCACCAAGGAACAATCTGGTATCGATTCGCCTAATACGGAATCAGCATGTTCATTTTTAGCTTTGTATGCATGTGTGCATGTATGCATGTATACATGTATGCATGTATGTATGTATGTATGTATGTATGTATGTATGTATGTGTATATATTTAATTATGCATATATATGTTTGTATGTATTTATCAATGTATGAAATGCTGCAGAATGCAGTTGAAATGCAATCGAAGATATGAATTCTGGAAACAGTACTTTTGCACAAATAAACTTCAAAAAAATATCTGCTAATGAAAAGGATGTACATTGTAGATAGCAAGATCTATGATAAAAACTGTGAATTGAGTCGTAGATATAAAAAGTTAGTAAGAGAACATAACTGCATAATTCCATAAGAAAGTTACCAAGATAATCCCAATATGTAACACATTTATTTTGCTTTTACACAACGATTACAATGGTGTAAGTTTTTGTTAATGAGCACCATCTTCCAGTTGAAGTAGGAAGCTGAAATTTTGCCAGAATAACACAAATGACAAGTGCAAAAAATGTAGGGGTGTCCTGGCCTCTAGCTTGACATTTATGTTTTTCGACCACCCTAATATTATACAAATATAATATCTAAATTTTGCATGTAAAATCGACAGCTTCACGGTTTTAGTAAAACGGCGATGGTAATAGATACAAGAAATATGTCGGTCTACCGCTGGCCGCGAAGGTAACTACAACAACGTTGCGCTTCTCTGGAAACATGCCTGACGTTTCTTACTTTGACGCAAGAGGGCGAGTAACGAGTGTTTGTTGAAATTTGCAGTAGAATTCACTGTTAGTTTGTCGATTGTTCGGACTGTCACTGATCGTTTCAATCGTTAAAATTAAAGTCATATTTACTTTGAACAAAGTCCGACTCACACCTCAACGTGGTGATGGGGTGGCAAGAGTCAGTAGCGGAGTGCCTGCTGAGGCTATGCCATCAGTGGTGAAGGTCTTGGCTGAAGTACCAACCTAGAGCGCTACGCGAGTTGGACAGGCTCAGTTGGAACCCTGCAAAACCTGGCAATCGTGGGCAGCATCGCCGCCTTTGATACCACAAGATAGTGGATATCAGAGCCAGTCCTAAGCCTGGAACTTTCTTTAAGGGAGAAGTGCGAAGGTCGAACGCATAGGTGCATATAGTCCGTTCGTAAAGAAAAAATACGCATTGGACTCCAATGCATGGATCCGATGCAAGCGTTGGACACCTAATGGATCCTGATGATGATGATGATGACAGTAAAATATGAAGTCGTGTAGGTGCCTACTTGGAATGTCGACGTCACCGACTATGGCAAGCGAAATATGTTACTATTATGCCGGATACTGGTATTGCAGTGAAATGTAAATTAAAACTGCAAGAAGCTCCATAATTCGATAGAAAATTTACATTTCGTAATTTATTGGTTAAATAAAGTACTTCTATTTCTACAAATGAAGGATTCGATCACACCAATATTATTTTCGTATCCCTCCGCCGGATTTTCGTCAAATTCAGGGCTGTTTATATTGCGAAACCACAATCTATGAATTTCCTCACTTTGTGTGTACCCGAGGCCAATATTGAACTCTTGGGTCAGATTTTGAGGTTCCCGATTAACCGCCAACAATGACATTCCTATATCATGTTTGATTGCGCTTAATGCTTTAAGCAGCGCTTTAGAAATTCCGCCCATAACCGCAAATCCCTCCGACAGATGGCATGATGAGGAAAACTTTCATCATTAGGATGATATATAGGATATCGCATCATATGTAATTATGTATAATTTTATAACATTTGACTTTCATGATCAGTATAATAGATTAGACCTATGTATGTTTATTACCATGTCTGTACAGTTACACACCAAAATGAGGATAGCAATACCTTAGAGCAATACCCAAGTATGTCAGAAATTATGAGTTTTGGGAAATGGCTTCAAAGATTTGATACTTCAAACTGCTGTATCTAAGCCATTTGACGACATATCGACAAGCTGTTTGAAGCGCCATGTAACTATTATTGTCTTTACCAAAATTGGTACTTAATGCAATGCGATAGATAACATTATTTTTTACACGACTTTTAGCTTCATACCGGGTTATTGACATAAACAACACTTAGCCATCATTATCATTACGGGTGCAGTAACAGGTTATGTGGACAAACCTTGTTCTCTAGCATGTTGATTACCACACATGTCGTCTGGTGTTAGTCGACATACATTATTCTTGCACCGAATGGTCGCTATTACACAGTGCGAAAATCATTCAAGAAGCAGGTATGTCAAATAACCTGAGTGTTGCTCGGGTGTCAATACAAAGATTACAGGAAAAAAGGACAATCTTGTTATCATACCTGGATATTGCAGCGGAGTAATGGTAGAATACTGCCGGATGCACAATACCATGTTATGTTGACATAACGTTTTTTTCAAAAATGACAATCAGAAATATTCAGATCTATACCAAATTCGCAGGGGATATAGATTACTATATGTCAATCACGCTGGCATACTTTTTAGCAATAAAGTGGTATGTCGACATACTTGGGTATTGCTCTAAGGTCTTCAATTGGCCAATTAAAGAATAATTCTTATCTTATCTTGTCTGCATGTTGCACGGGTAATGTATGCCGGTTACTAGTTTTACCCGTACAGGTAAATTGGTTGTAACAACGCAAAGAGTGTCTACCATGGTGCATAGAATGGTAAATTTGCTCCCTACGGACTCAGATTGAGTTAACCTGTCACCTGTATTACAGAGAGTGTCTTACTCTTGACGAATCGAAACAGTACTGTAGGCCAAAAAACATTGATAAAGACGAAAGCTGGTGCTGGCTTCGTTCACAGCGGGTCAAGAAAACTCGGAAGTGCTCATCAGTATTGGTGAGAGCGGATGGATGGAGCTGAAGCCCAGCAAACGATTACAGCAGCTGTTCGGAGCGCCATTGTCATGATCGGCGCGTACTTACGATACGCTTAAAATTGAGCGTACGGTACGAGCTTATTGGAACCGCCTATTGAGCATCGTAGTGGACATAACGAAAACATCAGAGGTTGGTTCGGATCGGGGTTTAAGGTATACGATTCAGTTTATCCTAAAAACATGTCGATTTGGTCATGGTGGTGTGCATAAGTTGCAGTGATGTCATGGTTTTTCTGACTTTCTTTGTTTAAAGTAAGTAAATAAGTAGGTTATCTTCTTTATTAACCAATTGCTAATCGCACTTTGGTGTACATTCATCTAACAAGAACAGTTAGGAAGTATATAACACCCTGTTGGCTGGGGGTTACGCGGTCATGAGCACTGGGAAAGGGGAGTAGTAATTCTGTGTAGGGAATGCAAACCCGAGACTCTTTTCGAAACCCAGTTTTCGGGTTTGATGCCGTAAAAGCCCGGGAAATCCGGGTTTGGACAGGTTTACAAATTTTACATGATGAGCATTATTACTGCACTATTTCTTGCAGCTACAAAGTCCAAAGTTCTCCAACAGTCAAGAATTTGCATACAAAAGAAAACTTTAGGAAAATCGTGATGGAAGCAGTTTCATATTTATTTGAAAAAGTTCCGGAATACGTGATTCGTAACTATCTGTCAAAATTAAAACCCAATGTCCCTATCGCGGGACGCGGGGTCTCAGGAGGTTAAGCGCAATCAAACATGATATAGGAATGTCATTGTTGGCAGTTAATCGGGGAACCTCAAAATCTGACCCAAGAGTCCAATATTGGCCTCGGGTACACACAAAGTGAGTAAATTCATAGATTGTGGTTTCGCAAAAAAAAATGTATACGTAGATGTTAAACTGTGCTGAAACAAGTTAATAATTATATAAACAAGCCCTGAATTTGACGAAAATCCGGCGGAGGGATACGAAAATAATATTGGTGCGATCGAATCCTTCATTTGTAGAAATAGAAGTACTTTATTTAACCAATAAATTACGAAATGTAAATCTTCTTTCGAATTATGGAGCTTCTTGCAGTTTTAATTTACATTTCACTGCAATACCAGTATCCGGCATAATAGTAACGTATTTCGCTTGCCATAGTCGGCGACGTCGACATTCCAAGTAGGCACCTACACGACTTCATATTTTACTGTCATCATCATCATCATCATCATCATCAGGATCCATGGGCCGAAGGCCCGTAGGTGTCCAACGCTTGCATCGGATCCTTGGGACTGGCTCTGATATCCACTATCTTGTGGTATCAAAGGCGGCGATACCACCCACGTTTGCCAGCTTTTCAGGGTTCCAACTGAGCCTGTCCACCTCGCGTAGCGCTCTATAGGTGGTACTTCAGCCAAGACCTTCACCACTGATAGCATAACCTCAGCAGGCACTCTCCTACTGACTGTTGCCACCCCTTCACCACGTTGACGTGTGAGTCGGACTTTGTACAAAGTAAATATGACTCTAATTGTAACGATTGAAACGATCAGTGGCAGTCCGAACAATCGACAAACTAACAGAAAACTTTAGGAAAATCGTGATGGAAGCAGTTTCATATTTATTTGAAAAATTTCCGGAACTGAACAACTTCAGAACAATAATTATTATGGAAGCCATTGCAAGGGTTCCGAAGGGCTAAACCTTAACCTCTTTTTTAAACATATTAAGTATCAATAAACACTGAAAACCATGAAATTAAAGTGACTAAATATTTTTTTAAAACATTTAAGTGAACTAAATTTGTCAGCAGCTGTAAAAGTTTCCAGTAAAAGAAACATTGAGCATATAAGAAGAATTGTCAAATGACACAGTAGATCGTCTGCATCGCAGTTTTAAGTCCTAACAGTGCCAGCCCTGGGTCTGACTTTCGGTAAAATATGCGCAGCAAACGCATTGTGTCTAGATTCTGATCACTCAACCGGAACGGATCTTCATACACAGAAGACCTGCAGCAGAAAACGCGCGCTCTGCCGCGACAAATGTCGGAGACTAGAGAGCAGATACGAGAAAATAAGCTATAGGCACTGGCCCCGTACTCCAGTTCTCTCATAGCCTGCAATTTCTGTTTTCATAGCAGCAGCCAATGACTTCTGCGTGTAGCTCCTATTGAAAGTATTTGACGTTGGCGGAGTTTCCATGGAAGCGTTTATCAATCAATCAATCAATAGCTTCTTGTTCCCAGTACAACCAACATAATGACACATAACACAGTAAACAGTAACATTGCAAGGGATACAACAGGAAGACCCAGAAGGGACCATGGTCCCGCTTATTAGGGTCACCCTTGTACCATGAGACAAATGTAGAATGACAAATGATTGACCGTTATAAGTCCAACTGGACTATGAAGCATAAAGAGAACCGTAATGAAAAAATAAAAACAAAAACCTTAACTAAGTAAAAAGTAAAAAGTAAGTGTGTTCTTTATTAAACGCTGGCAAACGCACGGCGCTGTACATACAAAGTTATCAAATAGTAGAAAAAAGTTAGTAAATAGTAAACTAAAAAAACACTATATGGCTTAGCTGTACAACATCCTAGCCAGGAAACCACGCCTGGTGAGGGAATCAAATCTAGAAAGAACACGGTTATGTGAGCGTGGGCGCAAATCGTGACCAGTATATAGGACAGGGGGGTAGTAGGTAATGAAGGATATGTCCGGGATTATTTAAGATATTTCTAAAAAGGTCATGGTCGGCTTTTTTGCAGAGTTCCTCAAAAGTGGGGAAAGATTTTGGTAGGAAGCCAAAGCGTACCAGCTTGCGGACCACAGCACTCAGAGAGTCACGTTCCTGTTTGCTGGCAAAGCCCCACCACACTTGGGTAAAACTAGTAAACAGAACTGAAAATTTAAGCAGAACCGTAATGAAAAATTAAGACAAAAACCTTGACTAGTAATGCAGAACCGCATTGCAAATAAAGACAAAAACCTTAACCATTAAAGCAGAATATCATATAGTATTTATTCATTTTGATCGATTAGGTATGCACGTACTGATTTTTTAAATGATGACAGATTATGCAAGCTACGGATATCATGGGATAGACTATTCCAAACAGAAGGTCCGACACATTTAATTGAGAACAGTCGAGAGTTAGTGCGAGCAAAATTCCCTCTGTAAGCACCCCGCGATCTAGTATTGTGATCGTGAAGGTCAGACGTACTAGAAAAATAGCCTGCAAAAGCACAGGGGAGTAAATTATGAGTAAAGCGAAACATAAATTCACTAATCTGTAATTTATTAATTTGTTCAACATGCAAAATATTAAAGTCATGAAAAATTGGATTAGTATGAGAATTAAAGGAGCTACGTGCGATGATGCGTACAGCCCGCTTCTTTATTACAATTAATCTCTTAAGCCGGGTATGATACGTGGAACCCAAGAAATAATAATGTAGGCCAGATATGGATAAATAAGAGAGTAATACAATCAATATCAATCTCCATTTGTTCCTGTAGACGGTGTACACTGTACATTAACACTAGTCTAGGCGATTCGCCGTAACTGTCTTCCGTTGTTTCATTGCCGACAGTAGTGGCAATGAAGAATCAGGAGTTGTTTCACATTAAAGCAGGATGCAGTCAATATAATAACTTGTATTAACTGACCTAATGCTTTCTTATTTAGCAGGTTCAATGTATTTTTTATGAAGTTCTTCTAAAAGTGTTGTCAACTTGTTACGTTGTGATGGCTATAATTATAATGTTTGCAAATTTCGCTTGAAAGTTGATTTACAACTAATTAAACCATTATTGTCAGTAATAAATGTTGAATCGATTATTGCCGTATTACACGATGTGATTTTGAAGCCAACCACAAATGTCGCAAAAAAACTTGGTAGCCTGAAGGTTAACATGCTAACAATTAACCCCCTACCAGTTTAGAAGAATAGAAGTAGCAATGGTAACATTTTAAGTATTTTCAGTAAGAACTATGCTGCGGCCAGAAAATGAATGTATTTTCAGTAGAATACGGAATAGAATTCAACACTTAAAACTGACGAAAACTGTGGTAATGTCGGAGGTTCATTGTAAGACTTTGAAGGCACACATGATCAGTTGAAGTTTTTGTCGAGGTCTCCCTTGAGACTTAGCGATCACCTAGAACACGATTGTGTCCGACCAGATCAGTTTGTGCCATGCAACTCTATACCACAATATTTATGCTCGATTAAGAATCAATTATTATAAACAAATTCGAGCGTTACAAAATAAATCAGGCTATTTTCTTGAAATCAATGTTAATTATCGATGACAAAAACGTTGAACGGACATCATTGTGCCGTGTCTTCAAAAACGTAGGCTATTGAAATCATTATTAACTGTAACAACTTTTTCAAAGAATGTGTCTCAATAACAATAGTAAAACATAATGACGAAAATAATTGTCATCTATATCATCTGTCTATCCCTTATACAAAGAAAGAGTCACTGTCTTGGCCCTCACAGCTGTCACGTGTTTCTTATTTCTGGTGTCAGGCCTATATAATTACGATCACTTTATATCGATCTTACCGAAAACACAAATAGTAATATTTTCTTTGCTTTCGATATTTCATTCCTTTATATAAAATTATTTCAACTTAACAGACTAGGCCTACTCTACATCTTCTAAACTGAGCGTGCTAGCCGCTATACATATTCTTTGTCTCGTCGAAGTATAGTCTCCTCAGTCTATCATAATAAATCTAACACGTTTCCTTTTTCTGAACAAAATAATATCTATCCTCATTGCTCGTCTCATGTTACCATCAGGAACAAGGTTATAATAATAGTAGCGAATAGTAGCATATCAATGAGTGGCGTTTTTTTTAATCTCCGATGTCCTATTTTTAGGTAACAATATCCATTTCCAACAACATTTTCATTTTCTTTTCGCAATTTGTTAAAGACTGTGGTCCTATTATCATTATTTTTGCCACAGTTCGTTCAATTTTAGTTGCGTTACGATACACTTGTTACATGCTGAGCACTACTTGTAGTGAAGTACATAATGATTTACTTTTTCGATGTTATATGTGTCTGCATTATTAGCCTACGAATTATTTACTTGATATTGAAAATCAGAATGCGGCAATCGTCCCACTCTTTTTTGCTAGAATTCCATTTGTTGACGGCTATGAAAAGCTTGCTTTGTTTATCATCGAAACACAGTCGGACTGGAAAACCTTTCGGTAGTTGCTCTGCTTCAATAAGTTTTCTCTGGTATTTTAACACCGGACTCAGCAACAATATTCGACTGTTGTCTCGATCTGCTACGATGATTGATCTTTCATTGTCTTCCAGTAAACAGATTGGACCTTTCATTTTTTCATTTGACCTGAGTTTTGATATCTCCCATTTCGTACACTCCTTCATTATCTTTCCCTCCAAGTCAACCATGCACACACGATGCAATTCATCCTTGAAATCTCCGAGACTGACTACAAAATATGCGCTGGTCACCTTTATGGCATGCAATGGGTTATTTAAATTAAATGCTGGCGACAAACGAACTGTAACAATTAACTCTCCTTCTGGTGAATATTCATTTATCAACTGCTTATCTGAGAGACAAAGAATAACGTTGGATCTATAGGTAGACAGACGACCGTTTCTTCCACCAGTTGGCCATTGATTTAATACATTTCCTTTAAGATCAAGCCTCATGACTTTACTCTCAGTTTCTTCGCTTAACTTATCGACGACATAAAGACAGTTGGCGTCTTTGGACGATGCTATGTCCAATGGATCTGTCATTTCTGTGACCTCCATATTACGTTCATATTGGAACGTCTTTGAGTCGTACACTTTCATATTCTGACTACATTCAGTAACTACAAATAATTCGTTACCTAAGCTTGCTATACCGTATATGGGCATTCCTTTACTCTTTTCCGCTTTACTCTTTTCCGATAAGTAAATTGTGTACGTCAAGCCTGGTTTATCTGCATAGTCGATATTTTCTGCGACAAAAAACAAAAAAATTATTTACTTTAAAATTAGACTCCTCCACTGCTTTCGTTATATTTTTAAGGGCATGCTCGTGTTTCTTATCAAAAGATATCTTAAAAACAACCAAAGATGTATCCCATCGTAATATGCTCAAGTAGAAGAAACCGCGTATTGCAGCACCTTCATAGTATACTGCCTTACCATTCGTTTTGCATCAGTGTGTCGTAATCGTAATCGTAAGCTCCGAAGTTCTAAAGCGCTACTCTAAAGCTAAGCGCAATGCACCAGCTTATTCACGCTGCATCGTATCAGAAGGGTTGTCCAGTGATCCAAGTCCGTTAGAGGTCCGAGCCGGCTCCCAGAGAACAAAGAGAGGCAGCACAGCTGTCACGGCGAGTTTCATTGAGGTAGAGAAAGCTTGGTAGGCATAGGATCGGATGGATTAAGGTAGAAATTCTTGAAGAGGTGAGACGTTTGAAGTTGAAAGTCTGTGTAGGTTGATGAGTGGCGAAGCCCGAGGCAGAAGACGATGAGTGGTGGGTACTAGTGAGACAGACAGCCTGTGGTGGATGGATGTGTTTGCAATGTGAGTAAGGTAAGGTTAAAGCATTATAGGCCCTAGTTGTTAAAAACGGTAAAATCAAACTAAAAACGGAAAAAAACGTCGTTTTATTGAAAAGAATAAAAAACGTAAAAACGAGAAAAAAACGGAAAAGAAAATAATTTGACTTTGCTACATCTTTTACTGCATTTTAAAATTAAAAACTTTGTTTACACGATTTAATTGTAATCAGCAAATAACATAACTTTATTAGTAAACACCAAATAACAGTAATCTACAAGAATTATTTTCTTTTTCATACGTTTGGTTTAAAAAGAAATTGAGAAATTAAAAATATTGAAATCTTTTAAAATTTAAATTTCATATACAAATCCACCATAAGTCCATGCTGACATAGGCAATTAAAAACTAAACTTTGTAAGTAGGCCTATAGAGTGTACTTAATTAAAAATTGTAGATCTACTTACAATTCTGACTTATATAAGAACCTAATATTATGGAGTAGATAGTACTAGATACACTAAACTGAGACCTGTTAAAAGAAGATATTTAATCTGAACAGGGCCAAGAAGGAAAGATATAAATACTCTCGACCTCAGAATTTAATGTAAAACTGGCAGTCATCAACACACATAACAAAGCCTTTGGAAAGGTAGCACAGTTTTCGCGTTGCTATTTTGCTCGCAGTCCATCCCTTATTATCATAATGTCTGGCACAAATCCTCTAGAAATAGTGTCTAAGCGTGCAATAAATAGTCGATTACTTATCTTACCAAATTCTACATTTTATAATTGTTTAAAAACGAAGGTCGCATTAATTTTGTCCAATTACATAATAGTGTGCATATGCAACCTGCCTTTTGGGTAGAGATGCTGCTCGAGTTCCTTTACTTTGGCCTGCAGCTGGTTATTTTCCAATTGTAGCGAATTAATCTGTGTCTTGTTCGATTCGTCGTTTTGTCTTAGGTCGTTTATAGTTTGTTTTCCTGCCATTATGGTTTGGTCTCGTCGTTGTATGCGCTCCAGTAGAGCACGGTTTTCATTCTCCAGTGTTTTATTTTTTGACGTTAAACCACTGTTATACTCTCCTTAAAGGAAATAAACACAATTTCAAAACTGCAAAAGAGATTAAAGATTCGAACACAGGCGCTTTTACCGTACACGGTTCGATTTGTGGTTTGTTTTGTAAACAATTCACCTGCTCTTTGATGCACACACATGCACAGATACATACACACGTAAAATTATCACTGTCTGAAATACATACATACACATACATAAATATATAATCAGATATAGATATCTATAATTATATACTACTACTATTCCTTTAATTCACAAACTCGTTGACACAAATGCAACAAGGTTACAAAATCAGCAGTTTAGATATTGATTAGACAAAAATAATAGTCAAATAGCTAAGAGGGTTAGGAATGTATTAATGACTGAGACTTATTGCTAAAGAAAATGATTGTTTAGCCTAATACGCCATAAAGTACTCTAGGTATGAAATTTATAGTTATATAGTTATATCTACAAGGTATGTTCCTGCACCTGAGCAGGTCTCCATTGCCAGGCTCGAAGACAGACGTTAAGACAGACCAATGTATACTAGTATACATTGCCTGTTGACATATAATTATATCGCGCTATAGACCAAGCGCCCCAACCAATCGGCTACCGTTCCCTGCATGATATGACATGCATGCTAAAACCAAATGATTTAACTTGAAGTTAGAACCAAATCGAAGAATGATTTTATAATTGCCTGATCGACCCGGTAGCAGAGGGTTCTTGACATCCTCTCCTTCTGTTGTCTTTTGATTTGTTTCGCCTGTTTCTACTTGCGTAGAATCTTCTGCGGATTGAGTCGTCGGTGTTTGCGGCTTCTGTTCTTCGTTGTCTTCTATAAGCAGGAACAATGACGCCAATTCAAATTTTGTTATAGTAAGAATTTAAGCGCGGTGCTATATTTTACCATACCATTATAATGCCACAATGTTTAACTCACTCCATAGGAGAACGAGAAAGGTTCGTCACTATTCCAATGGAATTTTACAGCTTTTAGATGACGTGAGATTGTACCTATTACGCCTATTACGTATTATAGGACTAGTTTCACCTAATTAAATTATGTCCATAGTTCGGATAAGATCTGTATTTTAAAGATCGGCGAAAGAAATATCCCGGATCAGATCTAATTCAATTAGAATATATTCGATTAGGCTAAAGATACGCTATGTTTGACTAAATTTATTAAGCCTTTCTGAAGCTTATAATTGCCGTTGCAAAACTTCCAACAACATTACAACAAAATAAAAACCACCTTAATGTTTATGGTAAATGTAGTCCTTTCATTTCATTTTGGGTAATCCTAAGCTAAGCTCGTGTTTCACTAAAAAAATGTAAAATTCAAGATTGAACCACTTGGCTTAAAATAGCACAACGAACACTATCATCTATGGACGTTCTTAAACATTTCAGCTCTTCTCACTCACATGATTTAAAGTTGCTGGAAACTTGGCACCTAAGTTTCCATCGCCTCACATGAGAGACTCATCAACGCCTCTGCGTAATCTTTCTTGAAGTTGAGCTATATAATTTGCAATAACAATTACAATAACATACTAAGACAAGAGTTACGTGTTAAAGCATGCAGGAAACAAACGCTACCTACTGCGATGTTCGACGGATTTAGGCCTACTAGTGCACGGCAAACAATCATATAGGTTTTCTGAAATGTAACAAGACAGTTTCTACAGCAATCGCTGTAGGACTAGTTTCACCTAATTAAATTATGTCCATAGTTCGGATAAGATCTGTATTTTAAAGAAAAAGAAATATAGGATCAGATCTAATTCAATTAGAATATATTCGATTAGGCTAAAGATACGCTTTGTTTGACTAAATTTATTAAGCCTTTCTGAAGCTTATTGCCGTTGCAAAACTTCCAACAACATTACAACAAAATAAAAACTGAGAATTTGGGCCACCTTAATGTTTATGGTAAATATAGTCCTTTCATTTCATTTTGGGTAATCCTAAGCTAAGCTCGTGTTTCACTAAAAAATGTAAAATTCAAAATTGAACCACTTGACTTAAAATAGCACAACTAACAATTTCATCTATGGACGTTCTAAAAGATTTCAGCTCTTCTCACTCACACGATTTAAAGTTGCTGGAAACTTGGCACCTAAGTTTCCATCGCCTCACATGAGAGACTCATCAACGCCTCTGCGTAATCTTTCTTGAAGTTGAGCTATATAATTTGCAATAACAATTACCATAACATACTAAGACAAGAGTTACGTGTTAAAGCAGGAAACAAACGCTACCTACTGCGATGTTCGACGGATTTACTAGTGCACGGCAAACAGTCACATAGGTTTTCTGAAATGTAACAAGACACTTTCTACAGCAATCGCTGTAGCTAATATGTTTTAAGTATAATATAATTTTATTTCAACATTTTACCCGAGAAATTAAATGAGAAAAAAAATAGGATCGCTGAGGACTGTTCTAAATAGACTAAGACTAAGCGAAAAAATGCTTCTCCAAATCTTCTTCTACCATAATACACGCACTCATATGCACAAGGGTAGATCATGGTAGATCATGGGCCTTCTTTTCTCGCGTACTAATTCCTCTTCAATCTGTTCTAAACGCTGAATTTCGGTTTATTAATGGGATCCAAGTTTGGTCATAATATATATATAATTACACGCGGGACGAGCTGTAGTTTATCTGTTGACCATTCTAAAACTTATCAAAAGATAATTAACCAACAGTACTATGCTTTACCTGAAAATTTGAATCCATTTACAGTCTACAACTCTAATTGCAACATCATTAATCGATATAGTCTAGAGAGTGGATTCACTTAAATCTACTGGGTCCATAAAGTCTTACACAACATCCGGTTCGGGTCAATGAACTGCATTACAGATCATTTACTTAACCAGAAGTGCGACTCTAATCCTGTAAGACATTCGGTTATAGTTCTTGGTATAAACTTATCCGTGCGAAGTTCAGTAAGCTATGTGATGTACTGATTCAATGTCCAGGATCATAGCGAACCGTCTAAGAGATAGAGAAATGGGCGCCTTCCCTTCGTTCCAATATGAGAGATCGGATCTGTACTTTTAAAAGTGAAGATTGCAAAATTGAGGCGACAGGTTATAAAATATGCCTGTCTTGTACATGCTTACCTTTTCCTTTGTGTCTCAGCATCATGACAGACAAAACAGTAACACCGATCATTAATGGCAGAAGAAGGAAAATACATATGCAGATGATGGCAGTCGTGTGTGTTTTGCAGTTACTATCTTCGTTAGATATTCCATGCCCTGGTTTAAAGATACGCAATTCAATGCATTTAAAATATAAATAATATATACCGAATCTAAGAATTTATATAGTCAAAGCGCCATGTAGCCTATTTTATTAGTTGCCAGTAGTATTATGAAGTGATATTATGGTATTTTATAATTGTTGTTATGGAACAACCTTATTTCAATTAATTATGCGAATTAAAGCAATATAGAATGGGTACTAACTCGATCCTACAACTTTCATGCTTCCAGAGTTGCAAACTATCTTTGAAGTTGATCGGGTGGTTCTGCATACGTAGAATGAACCATTTGAAATGTGATCAGTTGTCATTGTTAGATTATAGATAACGCTGTTGCCATTTATTTGACGGGTTGTGCCTTTAGTTATAGATTCGTTATTATCATTCAATTCCCATTGCAAGATTGGAGCCTCATTGCCATGGTATTGAACCATACAGGTCAGGATTAGCTGGTCTGGCTCAATGTCGCACGAATTTGGCCCGATGACTTTCTGTACATTGACGTTTGATTGGCACACCAGATCCGTATCTGCAATGTAAAAACAATATTATCGTCAACTATAAAATAAAGTCAAGTAGCGCGCTACAAAAATGAACGAGTAAACATTTGTGGTATCTCCCGTGGATCGTGATAAAGTTGGTCTCTTCGTTTAAGTTTGCCAACATTTAGCGAAACAGGCACTATTGCCTGTCTTGTTAACAGATATAAAAATAATAAACATTTAATGTTTTTAACTTTGATAACACGTGGTCTTTATATGAGACGATTTGAATGTCGCTAGTCTTCAAATTCAAACACAGAATAAGCAGAACAGTGAGAACACTAAAGCAGAAAAGTAACTGGGGAACTCTGTCACTAACCATTTTTTTTAGTGCCAGTCAAAAACCCGGCATTGGATGGAGGACGATGCTAATCATCTTTTGCAATGACACAGTATCGTTAGACAAAAACTACTACTATTAAGAGTTACTTAATGAACTGCGCCGCTTATAGTTTTGAATGAAATCATTGACATTCAATGCTACAGCAGACTTTCAGGTTATAAACGCAATTTCATCTTGAAAGAAATTTATAATGCAAATAAATCTATTTCCGACATCAAAGAAGTACAAAAGCGAAATGCTCACCTAGAATTATAAGATGCGCCGATTTCTTCATTCCGCTTCCTTCAAGTTCTTGGCATTCATATTTTCCAGCGTCCTCAGCCACGACAGACGTTATAACAAGATTGTAGTCGCCAGTTGTAGCGTTCTTATCCATTGCGAATCTACCCAGATACGGGTTGTAGAATTGACCGTGGCCATAGACGAAACTTCTGTCCGTAGAGGAGACTGGATAGTGGAACCAGTGGATTTCCTTGGAAGTGACGGATGTTGAGCAATTGAAGTAAGTCGAGCCACCGCGTTGAACCTCTCTACTGCTTGGGACGACGACGATATCTGAGACAACTAAATTCCAATATAGCATACTTACATGTATGTAGGTATCATGTATTTATGAATGTGTAATTGTGTATGCTTGTATGTGGACTTTTATCATGTTCATTGTAGGAACCCTCAGAAACGCTATACATATGGCTGTCTGAGGAACCGGAACATATGCGACTTGACGTAGCTAATAAAAAGTAATTTGAGCAGAGTTTTAAATGGGGGATCGAATGTCAGCAGGGAGATTATTCGAAAAGGAAGTTTGCCGGATGGTCTAAGAGAGTTCACGAGAGTGAACAGTATACTCTTAATGACGTACGGATGGAGGAACCAGAAGACCTCCACTGGTAGTTGAACGAACTGACTGGCGACTATACTGAGCTGTAAAGGGCACAGGCAGCTCTCGAATGCGTGATGGTGCAGAGTCAACCAAGGAAGCGCGGTCAAGAAGTAGGATCATCAATTTGAGGCATCACTTAATGTAAGTATTATGCATATATTTGTTATATATACACTGTGTCCGGGAAAAAAGGACCCCTTATTGGTTTTATGAAAATAACTAGTAAATATTCATCGATTTTTTAAATTTCAAAACTGTTTTAATCCCGACATAATTGGCTAATACTGGTTAAAATATAAAAGTTCCTTTCATCCAATAATGACGTTATAATGCCTGGAAGGAATTTGATCAGCCTGTTTTCGGCACTGCCAGTGGCCAATAACGAGCGCGTCTTGAAGCTTGTGTTGAGGCCGAATGCGGACACTTTGAACTCACTTGCGGTCTAATATTATTAAAATATAAATATAAAATCAGACCAAAATTTGTAAATGATAATAACGCTTTGAAATAATATTTAAATTTTTTAGATAATTTTTTGGCCATACTTAACTCATGAATTTTGATGCAATGACGTCAGTATGACTTCATTATTGGGTGACAGGAACTTCTTTTATTGAAACCAATATTAGCCAATTATGCCAGGATTTAAATGGCTTTGGAATTTTATAAATAAATGAATATTTATTAGTTATTTTCATATAACACAATCAGGGGTCCGTTTTTCCAGGACACACTGTTCATGTAGGCCTCTCTCTCTCTCTCTCTCTCTCTCTCTCTCTCTCTCTCTCTCTCTCTCTCTCTCTCTCTCTCTCTCTCTCTCTCTCTCTATATATATATATATATATATATATATATATATATATATATATATATATATATACATATATATATATAGACATTTTTATGGCATATAGCGTCTTTCAATTATCCGAGCATTCTTTGCCTTTTGACCAATAATTATTGCTCCTAATTATTTTTACATTAACTTGAACAGAAGTCATTCGGGAAACTGTCATTTATGTCATCAACAGATTTTTTACGCTTAACGTCGGCAGAAACTGTAAGACAGAAGGAGTGGATTAAGTCTACAATGTTCATAGTCACCATAATATTGGTTTATTATTGTAATTCAAACGTAAGGATGATGGATGACAAAGCCATTTCAAGCTCACAGTTGCAGAAAGTTTACAAATCAGAATGAAATATAAAAAATGGGGTAAATAGAGTTGGCTTATGGCTTTACAGAGAAAATCGCTTATAAAGGAGCCTAGAAATAAAATTATTGTCGTCTTTGCGTGGCAGTTAACTTCCCAACTTCTCCATTACTGGTTCAGACCTACACCCTGCTCAGCCCCTTAATCTTATGTTCAAATTTGCAGATGACACTTACCTCCTTACTGTATCCTTTCAGGCTCATACTATTCTATCTGAACTGCATTTAATCTCTACCTGGGCTTCTGCCAATAACCTTACCTTAAATAGCTCTAAATCTAAAGAAATGATCATTTTCCGCCCTCGACACCAATTTGATCCTCCTCCTCCTCCATTACCTAATATTACCCGAGTTAAAACTTTGAAAATACTGGGTGTCATCCTTCAAGATAATCTCAAACTCACAGCCCATATAGACCACCGCACAGCAACTTGCTCCTCCTCTTTTTATGCTATCAGAAAACTGAAAACCCATGGCCTTTCTTCCTCATCCATCCATAATGTAACCAAAGCCACCACCGTTGCTAAACTTCTATATGCCTCCCCATCCGGGTGGGGTCTCACCCTGGCTTCCGATAAAGAACGCCTGAAAAACTCCTAAAAGAGCCAAACGCCTAGGTTTCCTAGAGCAATCCTTTCCAACAGTCTCTGAACTTGCCAATAATAGCCGATGCAAAACTCCTTTTCTCCATCTTGCACAACCCAAGCATGTACTTCACCAACTCCTACCTCCACTCCGACCCCTCTCCTCTCACCAATTAAGACCTAGAGCACACAACCATACTCTCCCACCCAAAGACAACTCTCAATTTATTCCCAGATAATTATATAAAAATATTTACTAGTTTATTCTAAGACTTTCTAATTAACTTTAATTATTCATTATCACTCATGTTACCATTGCTGCGTTTTTGTCAGATTGTTTTTCTCAATAAACGAATGTATAGTTCGAACTCATGGGCACGAGGGCGAAGGCTGTAACGGCGCTGGATTGTAGGCGGGAAAAGATGACGCAGTACGTGCGCCCCATTTCACACGACTGCATGGAGGAGGCGACCCTGCGCAGCCTCGACTCGCTCCTCCATCGTTAGCGCACCAGTCGGCAGGTATACCGACCGTTTGATTCTAGCCAAGACTCTCTCCAGTCTTTGGTGGTCGGCTGCCACTGCAAAGATCCCACCACGGCGGCGTCGGATACAATAGTCTCGCTATTGTTGTTGCTTCTGTAACTATATATCAGTGATGGGCACAATTCTATGTTGAAAATACTTTTCTATTTTCAAAATAGAAAATACTATTTTATTTTGTATTTTCAAAATACTTTTGAAAAGTATTTTGTAAAAGTATTTTCAAAATAGTTTTAAAAAGTATTTTGGAGAATTCAAAATACTTTTCCAAAATACTTTTCCAAAATACTTTTCTAGGGTAGCCTACTTTTCATACACAAATTTTACAAACCTTCCGCCAAAATTATCATTTTAATCTTATAATTAGTCTGCGTATGTCACAAATGGATATACAATTATACATGATGACTTACAAATACTGTTTACATGGCGAGAGACATGGTAGAACTGAAAACAATGCCTAAGTTGCGAGGAGCATCAGCCTTCTCAACAATAATTATGTCACCCGAGGTCATCTGATTATCTTTGTCTGGACATACCTAAATCAAGAACTGTTCTTGCTGGACCTACCTTTTGAACTCCCTTCCTGTGTATGTGCTCTCTGATCAGCGGTTGTGTTATATCGTTCTCAACTTAAAAATTGCCTCTTTAAACCCGCTTATCCACCATAGGATGCCTCTCTGTCTTAAGGACTGGTCTTCTGGATATTGACCTGATTACGGCTTGATTTTGGTGTGCCGTCGGTTGATGCCTTGTGCAATAGACACTGGCACAATAGAAGTTACTAATTGCAATTACAATTATATCAATCCTTCAAGTCATTAAAACCTACAGACATCACTGTCAAGCACACTAATGCGATGTAACGGTACACACTATAGTGAGTAGCAATAAAAGTAGAAAACGTTGATTTCGCAAAAGTATTTTGGAAAACTATTTTCAAAAGTATTTTCAAAATACTATTTTATTTTGTATTTTCAAAATACTTTTGAAAAGTATTTTGTAAAAGTATTTTCAAAGTACTTTTGAAAAGTATTTTATTTTGTATTTTCAAAATACTTTTGAAAATTATTTTGACCATCACTGCTATTTGTACTGCCTTCGATGTAGGCCATGAGCTCCAGGTGTTCGCAGCGCATGCAGTGAACCCTAGCAGGATCCAATGATCTCGTCGACATGAGAAGCGGTTTTGAGATCCCGTCTTAAAGTGACTCAGGATTTTAGTCGTATGGACTGAAAGAATCGTACCTTAAACTTCGCAGGACGGAGAGGGGTAAATAATTACCCCAGGGGTGTTTGGATGCTGATTGCGGAGCAACTGTAGGCAGTTAGAATTTGACGTTCCATGTGTTTACAAGTTAAGACCAATGACGTATTCTTTCATTCATTCATTCCAAAGATTTATATAGCGCCCCTTCAAGGTTTACTACTCAGGAGCGCTCCCGACTAAACCACGGCTGAAAAGGATGGTTTTAAGGCTAGAGTAAAACGCATCTAAATGAACTCTAGGAATAAGGCGTAATGTTAATGGGAGCCCATTCCAAACCATGGGGCCAGCAACAGAGAAGGCGCGATGCTGTCTAAGAGCAGTTCGCGCACGAGGGGAACAAGAAGTTCACCATGTGTGGAGGAGCGGAGAGCTCTACGTCCCTGCACATCCAAAGTAGAGCGACAGAGCTCTTGTAAATAGACAGGAGCGGAACCTAAGAGGCACCGCCGCACCAAAGCAGAAAGGCGGTACACAATCCGCTGCGGGATAGGAAGCCAGTGCAGGACATCCCTCATAAAAGCGGTGACATGGCCGAACTTTGGGATATGGCCAATGAGGCGCGCGGCCGTGCGCAAGACCCGCTCCAAACACCCCAACCGTACAGCCGGGAGGCCAGCGTAGAGTGCACAGCAAAGATCAAGACGCGTGACGACAAACGAATGGATAAGAGTAGAGGCAGCATTAGTGGTGAGAGAGCGCGAGACAACTCTGAGCTGGCGCAACTGATAATAGCAGTCGCGACAGAGCTGGTGTATGTGCCGTGCGAAGGTAAGCTCTTGATCTACATTGTAATGTGACGCCAAGATCGCGAAAAGTGGTAGAGAAAGCGAACTGCGGGAACTCAGTAGCAAGTGCTGCTAGATCGATCTTAGCAAGCTGTTGGCGCGTGCCCAGCCAGATGAACTGAGTCTTGGATGGGTTGAGCCGCAAGCGGTTCGACGACATCCAGGCCCCAAGGACATCCAGCGCCCGGCTCATGGCCCGGACTGTGGGAGCCGCATCAGAAGCCAAGCAGTGCAGGTATGCTTGGACATCGTCAGCATAAGACTGGCCTTATTCTGAGACCAAAGCCAGGAAAATGTCATGTTGTGGGAAGCAGATATTTTAGTCCAAAGTGTCAAGGGGTAAAAATGTACCCCTCTTCGTCCTCGACGTCGTTATTTATTCGTCCATAGCGCAGGGGCGTCCATCCCCCTTACGCCTATGAAGCATTCCCCTCATGTCATCTGATTCCCCCCCACGACGACCGCCCCAGACGATTGGTCGACTGTCGACAAAAGAGAAAATTTCGATTATCAAATTTAATTCATGATTTATTGTTAAATTATTAATTGAATTCTTAACTTTTATTTCACTAATCAGCAACATTATGCATTATAAAATATGAAGGCTTGTACACAGACAGAGGCATACTGCCAGAGCGGCGAGAGAGTACTGCTAAGTTTTTTCATTTAAGAAATTAATCGATGTGTTTTTCATTTGAAACATGCATTTCTTTGTTTAAAAATAATAAAATCATTAAGTTTAATGTACAAAAAATTTATTTCCCCTCTGAAAAGCCAATGAAGATTTCTGCTTCATTCCCTCCATAGGATGGACGCCCCTGCCATAGTGAATATGTATTTCTCAAAGAAATATATTATATTAGTTCATAAGTAACCTCTAATTAGAAATAAAGTACTGAATCTACCGTGGAATTGAATTTTAATAATTCTGGAGAGTTTTCTTTACAAGATGGCGCGGCCAATATGGCCGCCAAACGCAAACATTTGCATATCTCAGCTCAAAAGTAAGGTAGAATAACAAATTTAGTGTCGAATTTAATATTTTTCAGGTCCAGAATTCGACTCACGGTAGGGGCAATAATGTGCGAGTATCACTTTCCAAGATGGCGGCCAATATGGCAGCCAAAACACAAAAATATTTATATGTCAGCTCATAGGTAAGATAGAAAAACAAATTATTTGTCGAATGTACTATTTTTAAGGTCAAGGAATCGCGTTTTCGTAGTGGCAATTGTGTAGAATTTTTGCTAACCAAGATGGCGGCCAATATGGCAGAAAAACACAGAAATATTTATATCTCATATTTCTCATTTGGCGGCCATTTTGGCCGTCATTTTGGATAGTAGTATTCCCACACTATTTTCATTACGAGATATTGATTCCTTGACATCTAAAATAATGTATTCGACACTTCATTTGTTATTTTGGCTTTCCGATGAGGTGATAAATTCATATTTTTCTGTTGACGAATATATTGGCCGCCATCTTGGAAAGTAACAATCGTACACAATTTCCGCTACCATAATTCGAATGCTGGACCTCGAAACTATTAAGTTTGACACTCCATTTGTTATTCTAGCTTATCTATGAGCTTAGATATATATAGTTGTCTTTAAGCGCCCATATTGGCCGCCATCTTGGAAAGTACAACTGGCGCACTATTGCCACTACGAGAGAACGATTCTCTGATATCGAAAATATTAAATTCGAGACTTCATTTGTTATTCCAGCTTTCCAATGAGCTGAGTCATACATATTGTTGTGATTTGGCGGCCATATTGGCCGCCAACTTGGATAGTAGTATTTCCACACTATTGACACTACGAGAAATCGATTCCATGACCTTGAAAATATTACATTCGACACATTATTTGTTATTGTATTTTATCTATGAGCGGACATTCAGATATTTTTGTGTTGTGGCTGCCATATTGGCTGCCATCTTGGATACTAGTATACCCACACTAATGCTACTACGATAAATCGATTCCTTCACCTTCGATCTATTAAAATCGATACTTTACTTTTTATTGTACCTTTCCTATAAGCTGGTATATTAAAAATATCTTTGGGGTAAAAAAATACCCCTCTCCGTCCTCCGTGTATCGTAAAATGTTTTCGTCCTGCGAAGGTTAAGATGAGAGGATTCATGGTCGAAAACACAGTGGCTATTGTCATGGTAATCGTGACATGATGCAATTAATAAATCTTTCGCCTATGTAGAGCATACTGGAGGCATAGGCTTACCTGTGCGTGATATAGAGATCGAGGCTGTTAATTGTGAGATTGCAGTGCACACTATAGCCTAGTGTTTCAATAACCAGAACAGTGTGGGATTTCCAGTGGTTGGTAATTAGTAACCTTTGGACTTTTTCAACGCAACCAAGTGTCATGCGCATGCATGTAGGCCTATCCTTTATAGACAAACTAAGACAGCATCGCTTTAGTATAAGTGCTATGCTCACAAGCCTAAGTGATGCCAAAGATCACTAAGCAATAGACGTTCACCTGTAAGTTGATATCCTATCTATAGGCAAATATTGCGTGGTGTTAAAGTTCATTATCAACAATGTGTTCATGTATGATGGGGCAGCGCCAAACAGCGAAGCCTGGTTAAGAAGAAGGATCTTGAATTTCATGTTTTAAAATATATTATTATTATGCATATAACTATGTCTGTAAGCCGGTGTCACGAAATAGAGTATCCCCCATACACGAGTATCCCCCTTAGCGAAATGGAGTATTCGGTTTAATTTGCATTTTTGGCGATTTCTAAGTGTATTCAGGATTTATTGCACACATAACATTTTTAAATTGCGTATCTTTAGTTTGTAAGTCAACCTTAAATCAATTTACTTCGTTTTTGGTGATTTTGACTGGATTTTCGCCGAGGCTATCGTGACGCGTATACCGATGGGGGATAGAATGATTCATCCTCCCGGATACTCTAAACCGGTTTATTCCATCCGGGGGATAAATTCATACATCCTCCCGGATAGTCCTAGGACGGATACTCTATTTCGTGATACCGGCACCCCGTCATTAGCGCGCAAGACAAATGCGCGCCGACAATTATCAAAGCGCTTGACCGCGTAAATATGACCTCTGATGTCTCCTTCATCGAAACGGTTGTTGGGATTATTAATTTCTTTCTATTATCATATCGCCTCGTTATACAACGCTAATTTACTAATTATATGTTAAGAAACCGTATATCAAGTTGCCGTCGTCCAGGGGGCAAACACATTCTTAGAATGTATCAATTAATAATTAATCAATAGTGGTGGGAAATGCTTTGAAGTTTATAATTCAAAGGGATACTACAGTCTTTTGCGCGCTTTCGTCGGCGCGCATTTGACGGGCAATTTTTGCTGCGCTCAATTGATGGCGCGCTTTTGTCAGCACGCTTTTGTCTTGCGCGCTAATGACGGGTCACCGGTCGCCAGACATTGCCTAGGCTACACTTTAATGCATGGCTGCCCCTATTTATATAAAGCTGTTGAGAATCTCAAAAGGGCAGAGATCCTGAGTGGCCGAGTGGGCTGGTAGCCCGCTCGTCACGCCGGCGCCCCGGGTTCGCTTCCCGGTCGGGTCGCTTTATCAGAGATTAATTTCTCGGACCTTTACTGCGGGTGGCTCGGTCGCAACTTAAACGTGGAGTACGAGGTTGCTTTCTGCCTCCGACACTAATCATCTTCGATATGAAAAAGTGTCGTTAAGCCGAAACAAAAAAATCTCAAAAGGGCTTTAAACTGCTAGCCCTGTCGGCATAGTAGAAGTCTATACGAGTAGAATGTAAGTAAATAATTTGTAATCGTTGTCGTAAACTCCCAATTTCGAAAGAGCAACTCTTAAGCTTAATTACTATAATAGGCATACATAAATATGGGCCTAACTTTATATCAGCTTTAGCTTTTGTAGGGCTCCTTTTGTACTCGACTTTGCGATTATGCCTGTCATCGATGTGATCAGTGGTACAATAAAGAATAAGCTAAGCTCAGGGCACCAGCTTATTCACGAGCGCTGTATCGTATTAAATGGGTTGCCCTGAAAGTGATGTTCAGTGGAGATCCGAGTCCCGATGTCAGAGCGACCAAAGAGAAAATAACTGAGCTATTAGAACAAGTGAATAATTCACAGACTGGACAATAGTCGTCTTGGTACACTGTAGGCCTAAAGTCGAGAAAACATTTGCAGCAGTGTTACCATTGTGTGAGTAAATTTTAGTCCCACAGTGCACGATGGTTGTTTTACTTCGGTTGGTCCTAAATTCTATAACATTCAATATAGATCTACTGCACGAGTTTCTGCCACTTTCTAGGTTAAATACCATTCTAATCAACCGTGTTCTCAGATCATCAGGAACTCTGAAAGGTTTTCTCGAAGAGGCGCTATATAAGTCTTCATTTATTCATGATTGCGACTAAAACATGAAATTCGCTTACCCGTTCTGAAACAGAGCACGAAAACTACAATCGATGCAGTGCTGTAAAAATTGTGTATTGCCATGACGTCCCTGACCTGCATTCACAGAAGTAACAGTAGTTTAAAAGCTTTGAGCAATATCGAAAACGATCCTACTGCATTTCCCGTTATAATATAATTAGAAATGCAGATTTTGGAGATTTGTAGATATAATTTCAAATGTCAATGCAATTCTCTAAACCCGACAGATCAATCAAATGCATTTCAATTGAAATTCTGAATCGTATCCTTGACAAAAGTACAAAGCATTCATCTCTAAACAACGTCTTATCGCCGTGTCACAAGTATTGTCATGTCATGCAATAATATTGTTTCTCGTCAACTGTAGTTGTTCTGCTCTGACCTGGTGCAAAATTCTCACCAATTACGCTCCGCTGTTAGCCTATTACCCAACCCCAATGCTATGACGCATACACTATTGGACGTTAACGATACTTTTGAAGTCCACAACTCACCTTCTAGATCTTCTGAGATTGTATATGTATCCGTCTTTACGTCTCCTCCCTCTGAAACGAAAGTGCAAGCGCTATTGAAACTCTCTCGGTGACCCTGATGAATAAAATAGAGGACGCCATAATTATATGCTAATTTTGAATCAAATGATACACGACCACCTTCTGATGTTCTCGTCCTAAATATTAGCTACTAGTCTTTAGATTAGAACTTTATATCTGATTAAGCTGCAAAAATAATGTACCTATTTCAATATTAAACAAGCATGCAGATATTGTCGCTTAGCACATAAGCACACAGCGTACCTTGTGAAAGGTACAAAGGTTCGCGTGGTCTCTGTTAATCACCGCTTGGCAATCGATACGCCAGAGCTTCCAATTTACAACAGACGACCTAGCGAAGCTTAATAGTTAACTATTTTTGAGCGTGTATGTCATGCAGCTTTTAGGCCTAGATCTACACACCTTTCCCAAAAAGAAGAAAATGAAAGTAAAAACAAAAATGTCGACAAAAGCTCAGACTTTGTGAGTCTGTGTCCTCATTGTAGATGCTAGGTAAGGGTGTATATGCAGTCTAATGGTTTAGGTCTACAGCCTTGCCAGCATAACCACAAACACTTTATGGTACCCATTTCGATTTACAATGGCCCCATTGGGTTGGCCTGAGCTGGAAGGGATATTAACACTGTCAATTCTGTTAACCACAGAATTACACTAATTTCTGTGGCTATACGCAGTGCTAAGAGGTCTGCGGGCGAAGATCGTTTTTGCTACCCGACCCGTACCCGTAACACAGGACCGTTACCCGTACCCGTACCCGACCCGTACTCAAAATTGCTACCCAACCCGACCCGTACTCGCGGGTATACCCGTATTACCCGTACCGTACCCTGGCACATAATTAATTAATAGTCCTTTCCATGATCCAAGTCCTTACCAGTTCACTAGTCTAACAAAGCTTGTAGTAGTACTAGTAATAGTAAGTTTGGTGATCATGGTGATGATCACATCATCACAGTATTAATTATTATAATAACGATAACGATTACAAAAAGGTACAGAACTACAGATGTGACACAAAAATAACTGACAAAATCATTAAAAGTCATGCCTGTTTGGCTTGTCTCTCCACCCGGTGTGTATAAATATGCACAACTATGTTATTCCACTGGCTATGGCCATACCAGCCTCTGCCATTACTCATCTTTCCTCTCCAGCTTGGTCTTTCCCCTTGACACCCAAGTCAGCAGTCGATGACTTTATGCAGCCATTCATAACACGGCAATTTGCAACAAAATACCGTTAATTGCATAGTTTAAGTATTTCTCAGAGGTAAAGGGATTAAAGACTGGGTTTTTCAACTATGCCAAGCCTCAACTACTGTAACTGCGTCAACATGTTTTAAATGAAACACGCAGTGGCGGCACCAGCTATACAATTTCAGCAGGTCGCAACAGGGTCATGAGAGTTATTCAGCAGGTCGAAGAAACTCCTTATATTACACAACCCAAGCATGTTCTTCACCAACTCCTACCTCCACTCCGACCCCTCCTCACTCTCACCAATTAAGACCTAGAGCACCTGCTCTCCCACCCAAAGACAACTCTCAATTTATTCCCAGATCTTCATATAAAAATATTTACTAGTTTATTCTAAAATTGTCTAATTAACTTTAATTATCCATTATCACTCATGTAAGCATTTCTGCGTTTTTGTCAGATTATTTTTCTCAATAAACGAATATATATAAAAACAACTGAAAAGGCATCGACGCGAAGTAGGCGTAATCGACGATGCCCTATTGTATTTATTTCCACTAATTTTTGACGTAAAGGCGGCGCAAAGACTACATTAAGCATTTCAATTTTAGAGTTTACAACACAGGCTTCTGTTGACATAAACGTTAAATGTCGTTTAGATCTAATAATTGCAATAGTGATCCTATGGGACAGATTACTGATGTTTGAAATAAAAAGAAGATATTAAAAATTTCAAAGAATTTTAAGCAGGTCATTAAGCAGGTCGAGAGCAAAATAAGCAGGTCAAATGACCTGCTGCGACCTGCTGTAGCGCCGCCACTGGAAACACGGCTGCTGGAATGCCAGGTTCAGCGTCAGCGACCTCTGACCCCGGTTGTAGGGACTAAGAATCAGATGAGATAATATGTATAAAAACACTACGATCGGACTGTGTTAATGGAAACAAGCCATTTTGTAACTGTAAATTGAGCTTATATATAAATGAATGTCAAGCTAACTAAGGCGCACGAACATACGTAAACACAGGATATGGTACTTTAGACAGGATACCGCCCGTTAAAGTAAGTCTTTGAAGTCGCAAGACTCAGTATTATACATGTAACCCCAAAAAATCAGTTCGGTACGGGTAAAACCGGGTATACCCGTACCCGTAATGCTCCTACCCGTACCCGACCCGACCCGTAAAATGTCTACCCGACCCGTACCCGACCCGCGGGTACGGGTCGGTACGGGTAAACCCGCGGGTACGGGTATACCCGCAGACCCTAATACGCACACATAAGCATCTTGAAGAAGTTGAGGGTCATACTACATGTAGATGAAGTTAGCATCACTTTAAACATTTTTAACGATATATTTTACTAACCTGAAATCCATACGGTTAAACTGTGAAATAAAGACTTACTGACTGCTAAATGAAATTTAAACAATTAACATTGCATATTTTCGGTAAATATATCGAGCGCAATCAAGTAGCCTAAGAGCAAGCCTCAATGAAACCGAACTGTGCTCTAAGATTCGAAACCGCACCATCAGCTACATCAATCCCGATAAATTAAAAGGAATAAAGAATTTGTTATTGGCAAAATAAAAATAATTATTTAGTTGTTAACATGGCACTGTAGCCTATTAACAGTACAGTACATGGTTAACCTGTTAGACCTTCGTCCCATGAAACTTATATATTAGCTATTTTCTTTCTGTTTTTCTTCTATGTGAAAAGTTGCGGTCTGTCAAATTTCTATTTTCAATAAACGAAATTATATACTACACACATATCAGGCAAAAAGGCCGTATACTGCGTTCGAAAAATAGGCACCCGGCTTTCGCACACTTCAGATGTTAAACATTATTACGCGTCGACAGTAAGTACCTTTAAATCATTGATAAAATTATGAGGAAGCAATATGTTTACGTACATTATGTCATGTGTATAGCGTGCAGTCATTTCGCTGGCTGCCAGTACTGTTGGCCACAGAGCAATCACATCCAAGTTACATGTTATTATGCACTCTGTACTCGATGAGGCAGATCACATCATATCTCTTGGCTATCGTCACGTTAACGGCGAGTAACTCCGCCATCTTTAGATATCAGTCTCAAGCTGGGACAAACATGGAGGGCGACGATAATCGCCTTTCACATGTTACACAACATCTTAACAAAAACTATCTACCTCAACGGCGAGACTTCGATCTGCTTAAGAAGCCAAGGGTCAAGTATAATTTCTCAACCGATTTTGGTCACAGGGTTAAAAAAACTGATTCGCATGATTCACTGTGCCCGCACTCCGATGTAGGCCTATAATACAACTGCGTTTCGTAGGCTTCTGTTGAGCCCGGAAAACTCGAAGGTGGCCAATGCGATTATTCTTGAAGTGTTGGATGTGCAAAAACTTCCTTTGTCGGGCGGCTAGTTGAAAACCCGCAATGGACACAAAATGTACTGGTTCAAAATTTTACATATGCCATATGCCAGGCTGGGCAACAGTTGGATCAGTGGATATACCATTATACAGGCCGACACTTTGTGCCTATAAAATTTTCCCTCCCTTCAAAGCAGGTTTCTGCCCATCTACCACTTCAAGATCGTTCCGCGAGAGCTTTCTGAATAAGAAACTGCTGCGAGAAGCTCTTTATAGATGTGCAAATTAGATTAGAAATGTCTTAAGTCAAACTCTGCCAGTCACCTAGCCAGTTCCTGGCAGCCACGCTAACCGGGGCGCATATATACGAAAGTATTCTTGGAAATTGATGCAAGTTGCCCTTGCAACCAATCAGAAGTTGCCAGTAAACCGATTTTAGTATTGCTGCGTGATGAATATTCATTAGGCTACGGCTATGCGCGGTTGCTTAAATCGGTAAACAGTAAACTTTAGATTGTACGAATATTTCGAAATTTTTATTGATTTTCTCATTCCAAAATGATAGAAACAATAAAACATTGCCTGCAGATTATACATAATTGTATAGGTTATCGGATTCACTGGCGACTATATACTCTGAAGTAACTCTGACGTGGAAAGTAATAATTATAAAGCGATCGTTCAAAGCGAGTGTCCGTGGGCCTACTATGGATGATAAGTAATTCGTGATGCAGTCAAAACACTTGCATATTTCTGCCTTATCCTGCCCACTTTCCCTCTCTGCAGATGCAGAATGACTGTTCAGTAAACTTGAACGGTACCGTCCGGACATTGTTTTCATCAATTCAGCTTATAATGTCATAATTTGGAATAACTTCATTTATCAATCCTAATTTGATGAAACCAAAACGATTTCTATATATAATGTTCAGATACTGATAAGGATACATTGTAACAGCAAGACACTCATGTGTAAAGCATGCATAATGTTATGTTTATATATTCCTGAGTAAAATAGCTACGACGTGGTGCATTTTCGTACGTTGTAGCTGATTTGGGTGCATCCAGTAATTAATGAAACTGGAATGCATTCTGTGGATGAAACATGTATTAGGCCTAATCATAGAAGCGATTATTTTAGTATTTTTCAGGGATTACAACTTCAATTTAATTCAGAATTATTTTTCTATAACGGTTAAGCTTCTATTTAAGCAAGTAATTCGTTTCATCAGCCCAACTGATACAGTTCTCTTGTCCGGATTCCTCTGTATACAACTGCAACTTCGTAGGCATTGGTAGCATTCTTTTCATCAGTCTAACTTCTATAATTATAAGCCACGTGAATTGCCTAAGGTCGACTGTACCGTGTGCCACGTGACCCTTCGCACAAACGTATGTCTGGCTAAACCGCTAGAGACAGATGCAGAATGAATATTCATTAGGCAAATTAACGCTCATCGTCTGATTGGTTGCGAGAGTCCCTTGGATCAATTACCGTGTGTACTTTCGTAATATGCAACCGGGGCGGTTATTGGCACAGCATCGATGTGAATGGGATATTGTACTGTTTAATTCAAAAATGTCTTCAAACTCTTGAGTCTTACAAGACAAGAAGACAGTAATAATAGGGTTCAGTCAGTTACTACAAATTTAGGTCCATAGGTCTGGAATACTGCACCAGTGTTGACTTCTTGCATGTTTTTTATTCTTTATATTTTCACCGGTATTTCACGATTACTAGGCATCAAATATAGGTTTACTCCTTTGTGTTTATACTTTGTCCAAAGTAATGATTGCCTCGGAAAAGGATCAAATCCACACTGCACTTTATATGCGGCAGATCTAAATCTGGTTGGCATTATGGCGCACAGATCAATACAAGTTTCAAAGGAAGTCTCAACGTCATTGACATATTAACCGAGATATCAAACATGGCATAATGTGCTGAAGTCTCGGTGTTCTTCCATAGCCTTCTAAAATGTTACCGTGGTTGCAAATTCGTCTGCAATTTATTACAAAACTCAACTTTGTCTCATTGACTCTATTCACAGAAAATATTTATAAAAACAAATCGTTTACAACGACTTTCCGTGGTCACATTCAAAGATGTCTGGCATTACATCTTACACCAATTTTACCAAATAATCACACACACAAACAAGCAAAACATACGAACGCTGACTTGAGCATCCGGCAAAATGTGTCCTTAGTGTTTCTAAAACTAATATACAGTCTTAAAATTTCCATGACTTGGCACATATCGTATCTTAAAACTGAAATCCACGAAACACTCTCTGAGCTATAGGCGCATTATCGCCACTGCCTACACATTTCGAATCAATCAATGTTTCGATCGAATTAATGAAAAGCGAGTCCATTTAGCAAATAACTTGAGCGTGTTATAGTTGATTTGGAACAAAACGTTCATCATCTGTTGACACATTATTGTTGAGAGAAGCAGAAAGTCACGACTCGCGGGATTTCGTCGTTAGCCGTCAGAATAACTTGAATGGCCACTCTCTTAACATTTTTCTTCCTTGATGCCAAAAATCGAGATTCGTCCACCCTGCCATTCTTTATTTTGCAGGCCTAGACGGTTTTCGGTTATAAACAAATTCCCTTTGTCGTCAAAGGCTAATCGGACCGGGTGGTCCTTCAGCACAGATTTTTCTGACAATAGTTTTCGCTTAAACTTCAGCGCATAATTAAATAATAATATCTGTTTGTTCTCGCGATCAGCCACGATGATGCACTTGTCGCTGTTTTCTGCGAGATAAATAGGAACCTTCAATTTCACGGTCGAATTTGGGTAGTCTTTGAGGAGTTTTCCTTCAAGGTCGACCAGGCACACGCGGTGGGAGTCATCCCCGACTCCATCGTGGCTCACAATATAGTGCATACTGGTTACTTTTATCGCATGCCATGGACGATTTATTTTGGCGGCCGGCGAAAGTAGAATTTTTCGGATAAATTCTCCATTTCCTGAATACTCATGTATCTGGTGCTTTTCGGATAAACACGCAATAACGTTAGATTCTGATGTTGACAGGCGACCAGGACCTCCATCAGTTGACCATTTGTTTACTACTTTTCCTGTTGGATCGATTTTCAATATTTGACTTTCCGTTTCATCAATTACGCTGCCGAATATGTATACGTAAAAACATTCATTTGCTTTCGACGATGCTATATCAAGAGGATTTGTCATTTCCTTAACTATTATATATTTTGGTTGAGGGTTGTACGTGACTGAGTCGTAGACTTCGATCTCTTGACTGTTTTCAAATACGACAAACAAGTTTGGATTCAAAATCGCTATTCCGCAGATCACTTTCTTTTCGCCATTTGCAACTTTAATTTCGATTGTTTGGAACAACTTTGGTTTGTCCAAATAAGAGATTTGTTCAATATCTAAAAGAAATCAATACAAAACTAACTGGAAAACAGAGAGCAATAGCTTACGAAAGTTACTGATGGTATAGAATGTATAACTGTTTGCATTTCATAATCTATAAAATATATCTCCAAATTATAAAATATTCTCTGATTTTTTCTATTTATTTCACTTGCTAATTCTTTGCGTCAAGAATAAGATGATTAACATACTAGAAGTGCATTTTTCGATCTTAACCTTACAATTCAATTAATCGATACTGACCAGTATTAATGTTGCTCTGGACCAAAATGTAAGTGTAACCTCCCTTAAGTAACTTATTCAAGTAGCCTTATAGTTTATCTAGCCTTATCCAATCTGTTCTAATCTAATTGGAAATAATCTGGGCTAAACAGAGAACTTCCTTAGTGCAATTGTTTAATGAACAAGGTACTAATTGATGGTCGCAAAGAAACTTTATTTAAAATCAATTTTGTCTCTTTTTAAATTATCATCATGATGATTTCTGTCGAAAGTCAACATGAAACCAACAAGACACGGAAAAGCTTGAGAACTAAATGATTCCTGAAACAGTTTATTATAATGAGCTTTCAGTCGAGTTCTGAAAGCCAACGATAACTCAGCAGAGTCTAATCAGGGTATAATCAACACCGGACCTTTTAGGATTAAAGAATTCTGCTGGAGGAGACTTCCAGAGGTTGTAGTTTGGATTGGCTCAGTGAATGAGATGGAGTACTGGGTGACTATGATGCGAGAAAAGGCATCAAACTACCTGAATTATACAGACGCTGCTCCGTTTCTCTGAGTTTCACGAGCAGTTGTTGTGTTTCTTCCTCCAGTCTCCTCTTATCTTCCTGAAGTTGTTCAGTATGTGGGTCCGGTTTCTTGTCTTTCGAAGGTTTACGTGACTCTGCTTTATCTGAAAGACGGAAGACAAACTGCTGTACAAGACAGATCGCAATTTCTATACTAAATTTCAAGAAAACTTTTACTTTCGTTACCTCCGTTTTCCACTACATGCTTGACTACTGTACATGTAATTCCTTTTTCTTGAACGTTGATACCACGCAAATAAGGTCTCGTAAGCTTATACAAAATTCACGTGCATGATTTGTCATTAGGACACTTAAGCATCGCTATAAACTTCTATTCTTAAATCACTCGAATGGCTGAAAATCCCTGAACGCATTCATTTAAAAGTCCTTTGACTAAACTGTAACTCTATCCCAGCTCATCCATCTTTTGAAACTCATCCCCATCCAGTCACCCCGCTCTATCCGATCCTCCTCCTACCTCACTCTTGCCCGTCCTTAATAGTAATTACTCATTCTAATTTCTGTAACAGATCTAGACACCTCGACTCTAGAACGACCTGCATACTCAATTCCGCGAATACTCCATTCCTCTATTAATCTTGTCGCACGCCCACTATCATCTGCCTCAAGCTCCTCTATCCTCCACCCCTCAGACTTTCCACTCAAAACTAGAGTCCTGTTTTTGTTTTTCTTGAATGCTACTCTGGTCCATGCATTTTGCACGCTTCGAATTTCTCTTATCCTAAACGACATCCGTCTTAGCAGTTCCTCCATACCCTCTTTATGGTCTTCCAGAAATGGAGTTTTTTCTTCACTTGGCATTGTTGACCCAATGGCCCTGACAGCGCTTGTGAATGATCTTCTGCAATTGACTTCGCTAATCTAGCGCTATATAAATTTCCATGTGAACGATGATAAAATTATTATTTTGTGTTACACTGCGCGACAATAAGACAATCTCAAAAGCGATAATTCCAAACTGGTAATTTATGAGCATATAATAGAGAATTATGCTAAATTCAGAACATGGAACATTTCACTGGTGCATACACTACTAATACCTTTAATTTTATGAAGAAGGGCTGATTCTTCTTGAGTTCTCTTCTGACCAGTTCCGCTCTGTGTCTTTTCAGCTACAAGATTTATACATCAACTGCATGCTGCATTTGCCTGTATGACTGCGATAACATCATATAAAACGAACTTGCAGAACAGAATGACGCTGCAGTAGACCCTACATAACGTGAGACAAGTTCAGATGGACATCTTCTGCTTAATTCCTTTTTCATCTGGCATAAAATAGGTATGCAAATGCTTCATACGGACGTAAGTGCCGAGTTTACTGCAATTTCAAATGAAATATTATATAGAGTGCTTCGAAAAAGAGAAAGCAGAAAAATTGTTTTCACTTGTTGAATTTCGACGAAGCTTCTCTAAAGGATTTCGATAATAATATAATCGATTGTGTCTACAAGTAGGGGAGACCGAGGCATAATGGGATACTTAAGGCATTTTGAAATTTACGCCACATAGTTAATAAAAATTCAGGGTTTTCTTGTACTCAGGCTATGCCAGCACACCTATTGTACAGCATAGATTAGATTAATCAACTTAAGCATCACCCAGACCGAAGATAATGCTATCCTACTAGTGTGTCCCAAAATCCCATTATGCCCCACCATAAGGGGTAAAATAGGATATACTTTTTCCATTATGCCTCATGATATATATCATCTAAAAGAGGGAATATAGGCCAGAATAAATACTTTATAGCTTGACAAACTGTAACTTTGAACTCATTACAACTAACTGTTTAACAAGAACCATGAACAGCATTTTAATTACAGCATCATAACAGTAAAGTTTAAGCTAAATGAAATCATTAAACGTTTTCTATTATGAAGTCAGACTTCCCTCATTTGATAAAACGTGCTCGAAGCTGTTAGTGCAGAGGTCATTCACAAATTTGATAACATGTTAGTTGACACCAGCACAACTGTTGTGTGTCCACTTCAAGCACATCTGACATCTGATCCCGCCTTCATCAGAGAACGCCTCACAACAGTGAAGACAATCATTTGTATCATCGTCATCTGCAAGATTGTTGCAGATCGATATCTTTTGCCTTTCTTGGGACATTGTTACTTGTTTTTTCATGATATTTTGATTTTGTCATGTAAGCGAATACATCAGACATTTTAAATGTCAAGCCGTTCTTAAAAAGGAATTGATAAGTTTCTTTATAGCTTCTTTGTCCAGTTTAGGTATTGTGACCAAACTCTCCAGTTAGCTTTTCTTATAGCCTACATTTGTCATGACCAGCTTTTTCCAATTTTGTTTGATGACCTTTTATTTCTGGGCCCATACGGTGCCTTATGTGGTTAGATATTGGTGGCATCGACTTCATTGGCCGATGGCTCAGTTGAAGTTTACCAGGAGTGTGCTTCTCTATTTGCTGCGAGCTACCCAAGTCTTCCACTTTGTACTTCATCAATGGTTCCTGCCATAGCCGAGCACTTCATTTCGATTTTTGTCTGAACGAAGCAACTATCTTTCTTTCTTTTCCATATCCAAATCGTCTGAAATTTGTAAACTATCACCTGGCCTATTAGGCTACATGAGTCACTCTTCTACGCATTAATAGTGAACACATTTTTATTGCAAAATAGGGCCTCACAAAAATAAGCAGCTGTCGAATCATTGGGGCAAAATGGGATATCTGTATCCCATTATGCCCCAACTGGCCAATATAGTAAGCCCGCCATTTTGACAAAATACACTTAACTTGCTCAAAATTTCTTATGGGGATATGTGACTTTATATATTATGCTACATATTCAACGTATAAGCTAAATTTAATATAGCCCCACTTTTTCTAGAAAAGTCTTGCATTATCAACGTACCTTACTTCGGCTATCCTGAAAATCTACTTTTAGTCATAAAATTAGCAAGACGCATCGATATCGCAATTGCCTTTGCCCTTCATCTTAAAAGATGTTTTACTTCCGATTGATAACGTCTTTGGCAATTAAAAGTGAGTAAGACGGATAATATTCAAGGTTCCCGTTTTACCCCGGTATCCCATTATGCCCCGGTCTCCCCTACACCTAAGGATACTAACATTATGCATTATGTAATATCACAGGCAATATTTTGCATTCATTTCACTTTTAAATTGCACTTTTAAAATTTAATAGGTTCGCGGAAGGCTTACCTTTTCGACGGCGTGTGACCATGTACCAAATAACGAGTCCGCAGACGATCACACAAAAACCAACGACAATACAGATGATCGCTATCACTAGTGGGTAGCAGGTGGTATCCGCTGTTTAATTAAAAGTCAGCAAAATTCTGTTATATATATATAAAGTTTAAGTTAATGAATCTAACAACTGGCAAATGAAACTATTAGACTGATAGTTTAATTGTGAATTTTCATTTATACTTATTTCTAATTCTTAATGATTCTTAATTACCACCTGGATTTTATCTTGCGTTAAAAGCTACGCTGTGGAATCATACCAAAATACCTAAATAAGCTTATGCTACAGGCTATAATTCTTGTAATTAACATTTTGACTGTTAGAATTTTGTAAACCCTGGCATTTCCAAATCACTATATTACCACAAAACAGCCTGTAAACATATTGATCCTAGGGCTTAATTACATGAAATCCCGAGTTAGCAAACTAAACAATGGATTTAGGACTACTTACATTTCCCTAGTACTTTGACTGGTCCAATGTTACAGGAATAGGGAGAGGGTGATGATATGCTTGTTTGGCAAAGATAAGAAGTGTCGTCTATGGATGGATCGCCTTTCATCGTTAGGTTAAGCGTGGCATAGTTATCCTTGTTTCCTACAGTGATGCCTTTACTTATGACGTCATTTGTTACAAAGTGTCTCCATTCCAGTATCGGTACTTCATTGCCTCGGTATTGAATCGTACATGTCAGCACAAGAACGTCTGGTTCTATGCCACAGCTGTTTGGTCCAATTATTTCATCGATCTTCCTGTCAGACTGGCAAATTGGTCCTTGCTCTGTAAGAATAAATTAACATAAATTATGCATGCACTACCAATGACTACAGCCCTTTTATTTGTTTTCACGAGCGCTGCAGTACATTGGCAACCATAATTTAGTTATTTACATGTATAATCATACAAATTACTTAGATGTATAGGCCTAGAGGTATTTCTGCTGCTGAAATGGCGAATTGAGACAGAGATTTCAAAAAAATAGTTTTGTTTTCTAAAGTGGATTAGGAAATGCATAAAAGATAACATACTCTTACTAATTACCCTAGGCTACTAATAAAACGAATGGTTAAGGCAATATAAAATACTAGAATGACTCTACAAATAAAAAGATGGCTAATGACAGGATTACATACTATTATTGATTACCCTACCAATAGAACACTTGTCTGTGACAATTTAACATACTAAAGACAATGACCATAATAACTAACAAAACGCTATGATAAGACAAACTAATAAATTGAAATCCGATGGTAGATAAGAATAAATATTAAATAGAAGTATTTATAAGCAATAAATTACAAACCAAAAACAGTTAGCTGTGCAGACTTTTTATCGCCGCCTCCTCTGTTGTCCTGGCATTCGTATTTCCCAGCATCTTCGAAATTAGCAGAAAGAAGGATTAGATTGTAGTCTGTTCCATCCTTCTCCATTTTGAACCTGCCTTCGTAAGGTACGTAGAAATTATTATACCCGTAGACAAATGTTCTTTCGTTTGTTCCTAGAGCGTAGTGGAACCAATGAATTTCTTCTGACAGTGAAGTTGAGCAGTTGAAATAAGCAGAACTTCCAACTTGTATTGTTGTGCTTCTTGGTCCAGTTACAATTTCAGCGTTTCCTAAATTGCCAGTATCAATGTCATAATGGCGAATCTTAATAAAATGTTCTTCCCACTGTCATTTTGAGAGAGTGCAAGGCGGAACTGAGCACTGAGATAATTTATGATAATGTATGAGATGAGAAACGCATAGGCGGATCTGATGAGTGCGATTGCATGTTAATTGGAAATATGAGAAACTAGTGTTCAAAATACCAGCGCATATCCCAAATGCAGGGATACATGAAGAAAATGATTAAACATATACATCATGATCTATGTCAGGTGGAAACACTGGGATGATCAAACAAGTTTAAGTGTGCCATCGACTTAACCTGTATGTGACATCCCTAATGGTCATATCCCTACATAAGGAAGGAAGAAATAATTATTGAATAATAGGCATTGGCCTTTCTTCAAAAAATCAATATAACTTTTGGATCTCTTCGCTGTCAAAGACATTTAGATATGGAAGTCTGATTTGTTTCTTTCAAACATGAGCTAATAGATTCTTACCGATGTTACTAAAGAAGATCAAGAGAGTAGTCAGCATGCTCCATCTGAAATGGTTATCCCTGATCATGATCATCTGTTATGTGGTGGTCCTACGCTTTAAACAAAAAAATAGTTCATGTGGATGTGCTTAAATAGCAGAGTACATGTAAGGCACGATAAGGTGAGGTTTGGTGCTGTGTGTTAAGGTAGGATAAGGTGAGACAAGGTAAACGGGATCAAGTAAGGAAGATAATCTAAGCTGGTGTAAGGTAAAGTAAAACAAGATATCTGTAATTGTAATTACAAATAATATATAACAACACTTCAAGAGAGACTCATCATGTCATCGTTATCATGACGTCAAAGTGAGGTTAAGCAAGGCAACAGTATATAATGTAAAGCACTTAAATTGTCTGACGGCGTAATGTAAATCATACAAGACTAAGAAATGATGTAGTACGATTTAACGTAGGGTAGGCGATCGATACGTAGTGGCACTCGTGGAGATAAACAGGTGCTGCGCTTCCATACATCAACTCGATCCCATCGTGCATTATCTTCTCTATACACCCTCCGTGTTTTGAGAGATCATGGCATGTCTACTTATGCGCTGCATGATATTGCTATGGCAACACTTAATGTATGCCTCCCCTGTCTGGTGGGGTATGCCAGCGAGATTGATAGGAATAAATTACAAAGCATGCCAAATAGGATGAAACGTACGTAGAGGCTTCCTCTTATCTACTACCCCTAGCGTTGTAGATAATGTCCCAAGCTGCTGATTCTGGCTTATTTCTGGCTATTTGTGGGGAACACGCCATGTTCTCCGAAAACAACCATTGCACAACTCATGTATGCTCCCCGGTATGGTGGCCCTGGTTGGGCTATGCAACAGCCGAAGACGGGAAAGAATAGAACAACAGATTGTCAGAGCCAGGATGAAGAGTGGAGGCTTTATTAGCCCTGACTGGCACATGCGGCTGATGGCCGATTATTCGCGGCTATTAACGCAAATGAAAGCTGTGCTCTGCATCATTGCATGGACTCTTTCCTACAATCTGCCATATCGCCTCCGTTATGAGCTCACACGGTTTCCTCCTCCCAGCCAAGGACGATCGTAAATTTTATATCCCGTGTATTATTTAAAAACATCTGCTAACGTATCGTATCGTATTTAAACATTTGTAAAGCGCCTCTCGTAGGGTGAACCGTTCTGAAGCGCTCCCAGTGTTCTAAGCCCCGCGAAAAGAAACAGGTTTTGAGAAAAGCGAAGGAAGAAGCCAGATAGAATTTTAGAGCGAACAGAAGGAGAAAGAGCATTCCAAAGAAAGGGACCAATTGAAGCAAAGGAACGAGACTGAGCCATAGCAGTTCTAGTACGGGGACCCAAGAGGTCAAATCTATTGCAGGAACGAAGTGGACGGTGGGAGGAAGCTGAATGAGGCTGAAGTATTACGCCAACCAGATATTTCGGGGCAAGACCCCTCTGAGCCTTGAAGATCAGAGAGAGGATTTTAAATTGTATGCGAGCATGCAGAGGGAGCCAATGAAGTTCATCAAACATAAAGGTAGAGATGTGAGAGTACCGGGGAAGGCGGGCTATCAGTCTAGCAGCTGTGTTGAGGACCGACTGAAGAGGAGAGAGACGAACCTTAGGAAGACCAACAAAAATAATTGCAGTAGTCGATCCGAGATATACAATAGCATGAACTAAAAGTAGTGACGATGGAGGAGGAGGCAGAACGACGAATGACCCTGAGAGTACGTCATAAGTGAAAATAGAAGGAGCGTGTGAGATTAGAGATGTGCTCGGTAAAGGTAAGTGAACTATAAAGGGTAACACCCAGATCACGTACACTTGACGAGAAAGAGAAGAGTGGGAACTTTTCAGAGAGGAGAGCAAAATCAAGTTTATGGAGCTGCTGAGGGGAACCAAACCAGATCAATTGAGTCATAGGAGCATTAAGGGAGAGGCGATTTGATGACATCCAAGAGTGGAGATGATTAGAGAGAGATTGAATACAGCCGACCAAAAGCAACTGCGATGACGAGGGACCATGGACAAATGCTTGCACATCATCAGATCCCGTACACTTGACGAGAAAGAAGTGCTAAATCAATTTTTCCTACCTGTTGCTTCTTACAAGTTGTGACCTGTCTGCTTGACACCGAGAAAAAAACAATTGATTGATTGATTTAGCACTTTATTTTAAGTGGCTTGACATCATACATAATGGACAAACCACTCAATAGGACGCAATTATGATACAAGATATATATATATATTGAGTGGTTTGTCCATAATTTATATGATTTGTATATATATAATATATATTATATATAATTATATATAAATAATATAAATTATATATAGACTCTATAAATTATAATATAATATTATTAACCTACAATCACATGACGAACAACGGTTTAGCCCAACATTTCAAAGTCCAGTTTGTCCAGTTTAAAGTAAATCAATACGCAGTCATGTGAGATGGGAATACAGAAGCCTTCTGTCAGCAAATATAAATGACAAATAATATATGACAAATGACAAATAATAATGCGGCGTTCAGATGACACGACGTCATGTGCTGCACAAGACAATGATTCTTTGTTGAAAGCGACATGCCATACAATTGTGAGGTTGTTGTAAGGCGATATTAATTATAGGCTAAATGGCCATGTACAATTGTACATACATGTGCATACAAGAGCCTATTGTCGCAATGTACACCAAGTCTTATTTCAACGCTGCCTTAAATAAACTCCGACAACTTATAACTTCTCGCGTAGTATACCGTTTCCCTGGAGAAAATTTTCCATTAATATGAGAAATTGTACTTTACCACCTCATCCAGCTCAAAATAATTTTCGAAATGTTCTAGAGCTAGAAAATTGTCACAGCTAACCGATATCTGAGATGTTTAAACGGGCTGCGTAAATATAACCACGTATAAAACCGTACATGAAACCATACACACATATACACACACGCACACATACGCACATACACCAATACTTGACTGTTCCGAGGATCATACAATGTCATGTGTATATAATAGCCTAAGCCTATATTACTAAATTTGTCAATCCGCGTTGTCCACTAATTGCTGCGAGACCATTATTTGCACTTTTACTCTTTCGATGTTCACCCAAACAAGGCGTAGGGGCCGACATTTTGTCTGACATTATAAATTATTCATAGTCACGCCACATTGTCGAAAAACCACCTATATTATGCATACAGGTGCACCAACATACTGTATAGCAGGACAGTCCATAGAATAAATAGTCAGCAGGTCGAGCAGGAGCATTCGACTAGTCTAATCAACTGTTCTGTTTATCAAGCAGCGCCGGTATCCTGCTGTTTCAGTCGGTATCCTGTTGTATCAGTGAATTAAGTAGCCTAAGTTTCTCTCTGTGTGGTCACATAATCTCTGATAAATCTCGAACCTTCACCCCTGCATATGACAGGCCTAACCTAATATTCGCCTACTGACATCTGCTGTTCTAATAACAAAGAAACGTAGGCCTATTAAAAATCCTTATATAATTATACGCAAACGAAGTCAGGCGACATCATATCCGTTTGATAAAAACTCTGGGTTTCGGCATCCCTCTGCCATCACAGATCTGGTGGGTGAGATATGTCCAGACAATCCAATAGGGTGTGCGTGATGGTGGGGTTCGTGTGTTATGAGCATCGTCTTAGAACTACGAGCATGGTATATCTACTGTCACCTCTGAATTCATTTAATTTCATTTCAGATATTTATATAGCGCCCCTTCAAGATTTCTACTCAGAGGCGCTCCCGACTACAGCGCGGACACTGAATCAGAGTTTTGCGCCGAAGCGCATGAGCAATTGCAGTGAAGGACTTGCCCAGGGTCCCTACGCGGCGGCTTGAGTGGATTTGAACCCGCAACCCTCCGGCTGCAAGGCACCGAACATGCCTCTACACCACCGCGCCCCACGAATGAGAAACAATCGGTTGGGCTCTGAAGGGTTCTCCAGTGGAGGCGTCTCTTCTATGGTTCCATGAGCTCTCTTCGGTGATTGACTGTTTTTCCTAATCACTGTAATATCACTTAGGCTGGTCAGGCAGTGTGCCTGTGAGGAGCTTGAAAGGCGTTGTGGCATTATGTAAAGAAATAGACACTACAGAGTGACGCGGGGAGACAATCTTGATGTTGGGGTTCGTGTGTTGTGAGCATCGTCTTAGAACTACGAGTATGATTTCTACTAGCTAAGGGTGGTCGCATCTCTAATAGAAAAAATTTCAACTTCAGTTGTTTACTTTCACCAACCCGGCATTCCATGCCAATTGCCAAAGTAATGCAACCCCAAAATTATCAGGATAGAAAAATATCTAGGGCTCGCACAACGTCTTTGAAATTTTGATTTTTACAAATAATTTTCGTAATTTCGAGTATACATGTAAGTATTTGATTCGCAGATTTTGGACCTATGTTTAGTTTTAAACAGAAAGGCTAGATGATTTTACTTAAGCACAAATAAAAAATAATTTCTACAATGTTTATGTTCTCGTTGATTGTTTATTATTTATTTTTGGGGGGCAGTTTAGTGGTAGTTGATCCGTGAGTTCCTGAGACCGATAACCATAAATCTTTCCAAGCAAGCATAGAATGTTAGGTCTAACTTAAATCTTCAATGCACGACAGTAGGCCTACACACTAAGCACATATTGTCATATATGTTATGTAATATAATACAATATACTAATATAGTATATCATACATTATACAATTATGTATTATACAAGCACAAAGTTTCCATATAAAAAGTTTGTGTTCTGAACTACAATCTCCTTTTAGTTCCAGTTGTGACTATGAACCTACTGCTCTTCCTTCTTCTTGCATCAGCTATTAAAATGTGCTTTTTCTTCACCAGTAGAACCTGCTGTTTTGTTCATTGGTAAAATTGTAATCAACAGCACTTTACATAATAGGGAGACCAGGGCAAGAGAAGCCCTTTTTAGAACACAATTTTATTTTCAAAAATATAACATAATGCCACAATTATAGGCATGTTGGAAACTCATAAAGCTAACAGAAATACCTTGAAAATTCTGTCGTGGCTTTTGTGAGCGCTGAAAATTTTTCGAAGATTTACATTACATTGCTGTCACTTCTGAATGAGAAACAATGGCTTGGGCTTTGGGTGTCTGCGGGGGCTCGCCAGTGTCGACTCTTTGATCGTTACACGAGCTCTCTTCAATTATTAACTGTCTTTCCTAATGACTGTAATATCACTTAGGCTGGCACACGCAGAGTGCTTGTGAAGAGCTTGAAAGGCGATGTTCCATTATGTAACAAATAGACAACTTGCTGTCAGATGACGTGGCAGCGAGTTGAAACAGTCGAGTTTTAAGTTTAGATTTCAAAAGACATTAGAACTTTACCTTGCTTAATTAGTTGCATTTAGCCTCCTCAGTTACACTGACGTTAGGAAGGTAGCACCTGGCACTGTCAAAAACGTATAATCCGTAATCAAAATATCAGAGAAAATATGCTAGTCAAGAACAGTTATAATGTCATATGCTCTATGCAAATATAGAAAGCTATAGGTGGATATTCTTAAATGTGCGGAAATTCCCAGCATCAGATAATTATGAGTGGTCTTTATTAGACTATAAAGCCTTCCTTGTTCATTGGCTTACATATAAATTCGCCAAGCTAGGGACAAAGGAATACAGTAATCATGCGCCTTTTCCTATGAGAATATTATTACTATTAAATAAATTTATAACGCGCGCAAGGTCACACCGAAATGCGAATCTGAGGCGCGGATATGCCCCATATCTGCATGCAATGATCCAATGCGCGAATACAGCATAGCATATAATTATGCATCTGTAGCTTTTAATAGCGCAATTTGGGAGCCCATTTTCAACCAAGTTCGGTAAAACCTTCTGAAAACCTGTCTGATTACCTTACACGGCTACTAATATTATCAGGTGCGTTGAAGAAGGTCAACGTACCTTTTGCGCAAACCATGATTTTTATAGAGGTCGAGTTCATCTATGAATCTGATCGTATCACCTGCTTCAAACTTTTTACTCGAAGTGGTTTTAAGTTTGATTAGATCGAAATCCTCATGTACGCCGAATACATACAGCCTGAGTCTCGACGTGTTAACACGGGCTGGGCTAGGCAGTATTAGCTCCCTCTGGCTATACGCAACTTCCCTAACGCTACTAAGTCTTGCTCTCAGTTCCAGTTGCTACATTTTTCCGCTTGGCCTATGTCGCGAGCGCCTCTAAGTAGGGACCTTGAAGGGTCGCTATATAAATTCTAATTGATTGGAACAGCTAGCCACGCTTTCAATCTGCAAGTCTACGGGGAAAACTAAACTACGGCGTTAATTATGTTGGCTGGGTTCAACGTTTGTGCGTGGGTCCACCGCCGCCGATGCTGGTTGTGCACACGGTTTTATTACTTATGAAAGTATCTGTTCTTAGTGACACTGACGTCGTTTAGGCTACAGCATGGAATGTCTTAGATTAGTTTCCAGAGAGTGGCGCTACATAAATTACTAATGGCTATGAATAACCAGACGAAAATCAGTAACACAAATTGAGGCAGAAACATTGAATTTGTGTTCACGTTGTAAAAATTAATGACAGCACAATTAAAGAACGACATAAGATACAACCTTTAAGTTAACCCTTTGTTTAGATGGCAACAAAGTGTACATAGTTATAGTTTAAGTTAATGCTAAGCTTTAGCGGTATAATCGAACATTAGAAAAACACATTTTACGAAATTTTATCAAGTGAATATTAGGACCGATAAGGCCCGAAATGCGTTTCTTGGCAATTGCTGAACATCCGTTTGACTGTAAGAAAGTGTAAGACCTTTGAAGTTGATATGCATCACCGTAAATCGGCGAAATTATTTATAACGGAACAAAAAAATAAGATAAATACCAAACCATTATTATTTTTTAATCCGAGTACTCATTCCGAGTAAACAGGATTTCAAACAATTATTTCAAGTCGTAATAGGTTACCTGAGCATACCGCCGAACTTAAATACATACATATCTCACAGATATTTTGCTGGATGCCTATGAAGAACTTATCTAGAAAAATGCATTTCAATAAACTTTATAAGCGACATACAGTGTAAGTTTGTTCGTTAATGTTGCTAGTTTTGCAACTCTGTGTAGGCCTATTCATCGAGTTAGGAAAAGAAATCTATTACCGCAGTCAGTGAAACAGTGCATTATAGCCTTGCATAATCACAATATACAAACCTATATAACATAAAAAGCAACAATTAAATAATTTGTGCCAATAAGCGCTTGACATTAAATAATTCCTTCGAAAGGCTTTATGACCAACTTGGTTATGCTGGTCAAAAAGTTTTTCGAAGGAATTTATTTAATTTTACATTTTTCTCAATGGTCAAGCTTGTCCATTTTCGACATTTTCCAGCTTCAAATGCTTCTTTCACCTTTTCTTCAAGCTTATTAATCAGATAAGAAATTATTCTAATTGTTCTTCGAATCTTATTGTCTGCCTGCGTGAGTGTCACATCATTTGTATCAAATTACTATTGTAGCTGGAAAGAGAATTAACTTAAGATAATAAGAGAATAATGAGCAAAGTAGTCACTCACTGTTAATACGTGTGAATAAATCTTAAAACTCTACTCTTATTTATGTAGACGAAACCCCGTTCTTGAATAAAGCCAGAGGTATTTGTTGGGCAACATGCGATTCATAAATTGACAAAACAGTCCAAAGCAAAAGAACTACAATGCTAAAATGACACAATAACGCAGAATACCATAGAAGCGTATAATAACGTTAATCAAGAGAGTGCAAAAGGGAATTTAAAAATAGTTCATAACAAAATTTATTTCATAAAGTAGCCATTCTAATTTTACATGTTGCTTAAAAACTCATGAATTTATACGTCGACGTTTAATATAGGAATAAAATCCTTGTTTTAAAGGCGGAACACAATGATTAAAACTGTCTTGAATATATTGAAACTACATCACACAAAACATAACAGATTTAAATATAAAAACCCTTACATCTAAGGAGAACGGTTGTAGCAGTAGTCATTACAGACTCCCTCCTACCATAATTATCTTCATGCCCAGAATATGAGTGACACCGACCCAAAAATGGAACCGTCCCTGACTTTGTGCTCACTTGAGAAAGTAGCACCTAAAGTAAACGGTTAGCCTACATATTTAACAATGCGTTTTTTAAAACATAGTCATTATTCTTCCCCTTCGTCTGCGAGATACAAGTTGAAATTCAATTAACATTCTGTAATTTCTCATCGCGCAGGGATTCGAAGCTTTAAATGTGCACAAATATCGACCCAATGCGTAAATTATATTAATTGTATATTGATTCGAACACACATGTATGAATATTTGGCAGTTGTAGCAGACAATAATTAAAAAGTTAGACAAGTTTAGCAGATCTGGCAGACACTGTCTATTGGTTAACAATAACGTAGGCTAAATGAACAAAAAGTTGACTCAAGACATACAACAACAAACAGCCATCAATAATTATTATTGTTTATCTACTCAAACTCGCAATGAAATACTCGCAATATGACTAACTAAATAACAAAATGAATCAAAGTAAACAAGAACGCTTGCGCTGAAAGCTGCAATACTGATATTTGCTGGGTAACTAAGAAAATGAGTCAATGTAAACTTGAACACATACCCTGAAAGCTGCAATACTAAATGCCAATTGTGACTAATGAACGAACCATAAGTACCACATTTTATCAGACACACTGTCGCTCAGAGAAAGGCAGCATGCATTATCTGCAAATGAACATTGAACACTGTGGTGAAAACAAAACTCATCTTAAAGACAAATATATCAAATAACTACAGTACCTGGAAAGAACATGACACCAAGATAGCAAGAGATTTTCAGACTTAACGAAAACCCATCTACAAGAATTTGCTACTTTTATCTTACCATCTTACCATAAATACGATTACGATGAATGATCGAATTTGCCAATTTCAGTACAGCCGCCGACGCCCAAGCAAGTTGATTTGGATGCAAGTAAAGATCCAAAGCACCTTTACGCATTGTTTCCTGGTTTCCAAATTGCAGAAGAAAAAATCAGGTTTACGTTTTTCACAATTATTAAATAAATACATATTATAGATAGAATGTTGTTTTATTGACATTCCAATAATTATTGCGAACCGCATTTTAGCGCATATAGATAAATTCAACTTCTAGTTCAGAGAGCTTATGAACGATTGCTTTCATGTCCCATAAGTTACCATTATTAATGTTCATTTTGGTTATTGTTAAGAAATGTTAAAAAAATGTTATCCTTGTCTCATTCAGCAAATAGGTTTTTTGCGCTCAGTAATGTCTCTCGTATATCATCCAAATTAAGAACATTTACCTGGTCAGACAATCGGTTGGTGGAATTACTCTATTCAGAAGCACGAGAGCGTAAACAGTGTCCGGTATGCTTGTACATGTCCCCGTGAAGTAATGTCCCCGTGAAGTAATGTCACCGTGTAGTAATGTAACCGTGTAATAATGTCCCCGGTTTCTCTGTACCGCTAAAGGCAGGCGGCAGCCTGCCTCATGGCATTGCCGCTTAATGGTTGGAGTATCGGAGGGGAGGTATTGTCCACTGATAAGTCATCGTAGGACCACCTCTAGGCCCTTGCGCTTGCATACTTGCATGCACATATACCTGCTGCTCACTCTATATTGGCCTCCCAGCTGGGCGGTTAGGGTGCATCAACCGGGTCTTACGCTCTGCTGCACGCCTTATCGGACTTACACAGATCCGAATACGTCTCTGGCTAGACGTGTTACGCTGGCTCCCCCTCGAGCAGCGTGTCGCATACCAGATTGCTGCTTCGGTATGGCGGTGCCTGTTGGGCGCTTGCACCAGCTTACTTTCGCGAGCTCTGATGCCCTACCTACGTCGCTCCCTCCTCCCTCCCGGGCGGGGTGTGCTCCTCGTACCTTTCGTCCGCACATCAACTAGGCAGAACCATTACAGTCGTTGGTCCCTCGCTCTGGAACTGCATGGCTTCTCTTGGCGCTGCGCTTGCTTCCCAGGGTTTATTCGGATGCTTTCTATTGTAAACTCAACGCTGTTCTTTTTAGCCGAGATCGGAAGCACCGTTGAGTAGCTGACTTGAAGGGGTGCTATATAAAGTTCTGTAATGAATGAATGTCCGTGTGCGTGCGTGCGAGCGTGTGTAATATGTAATCGTGCCCCTCAATTGTCAGGAGTTCGACAAATTTTACTTCCTAATGGCATTTCGATTCGTCAATCTGCGTAGCATAGTAGGGGACGAGACAGAACTTCTCCTTGCCTTGAATGAATAAAAGACATCTAATAATATAGTTTCCAGATGATTCTGTAAGAGGCAGGAGTGCCTCTGACTAGCAGCTTTTTGGATGTAACTCTTAGCCTGCTGGAATACTTCAGAAACCTTATCGATTGGGGTTTACGTTTGGCATTCTTTACTTACAAAGAACCGCAAACTATCTATTCGTATTGACATAGGGCAGGCATAAACAGCATAAAAATTTCTATAATGAAAATTACATTAAATTTAAACTTTCAGACTATGCGTATTTGTCAGCAGTTCGTTCTGGTTTTTTGTGTGAGTGTGTGTATGTGTGTGTGTGTGTGTATGTGTGCGTGCGTGTGTGTATGTGTGTGCGTGTTACACCTGTCGCCTCGCAATCATCTTTCTTGCATTACTTCATTTGGTTATTTTTATAAACCAAAATGTGTCCAGCTTTCCATTTTTCTGGTTTAGGGTATTCACCACAGTTTACAGCTACGAATACCCAGTTCCTTGTTTCATTAAGACATAACCTTACTGGGATTTGATTTTTATCGGTCTCTATGAGTACTCCTTCAAATTCTAATCCTTTGGAATTTAGAAGTAAGACTCGTTTGTTTCTCGCATCGGCGACTAGCACAGATTCGTTACGGTGCCCCACTAAACATATTGGATCATAAGCTTTATTGAAGACCGTATCAAGGGTAGTTGGCAAATCTTCAAAAGCCTTTAAAGCGTTGCCGTTGATGTCCACGACACAAACTCTCTGCCCATCTTCTCCTTTCCTATGACTAACCACAAAATGAATTCCCGTTAATTTAACTGCATGCCATAGATTTTTTAAACCGGCAGCTGGAGAAAATCGCACGGTATTCACTTTTTCGCCCTCCGGTGAATATTCGATTATGATGAGTTTTGCAGAGAAACAGACAATGGGATTGGATTCATAGGTTGACAGACGACCATCATCGTTCTCAGTTGTCCACATCTTTCCTCCATCGCAAGCAATCCTGAATTTCAAGATATTACTTGCTGACTCACTATTTTCTCGGTGAATAACATACACAAACTTATCTTCTTTGGAGGATGCAATATCCAATGGATTCGTAATTTGTAAATTATCAATAAGTTGTTCAATAACGAAAGTCTTTGAATCGTAGACTTCAACGACTGAATTATTCTTCTTAACAACAAGCAGACTGTTTTCCAAGATGGCCATTCCAGTTATTGGAGCGTCTCCCTCGGCAGTTGTTGTATCGATCGATTTGACCAAATTAACTGTTTTGCTGTCTTTATAATCTAAAGAACATTGTATACGAGCACTAAAGCGCCGTGCAATTGGTATAAACAAAATAATCTAAAAGGGTTATAATTAAAATTATGATAAAAAAGTTAACAATGGCATATTATTTTCAACATGCACAATTCTTTTCTACAGTTTGTAATTGCATTTAGCAACTATTACAAAAAGTCTTTAGAAAATCAATATTTTAATCAGTGATTTGACTTAGGCCTACCAATTCATTCAACGTCATTGAACACCGAGCTGTAGTTTGATAGCAATTAGATTGACAAATCCTTTAGATGCGTCATTCTTACCTGAGCTGTATATCTCTTCCTCAAGTTCTTTTACTTTTGAAAGCAGACGTTCGTTTTCAGTTGTCAGTTTTTCTATGCTTTCCTCGTGTGCAACTTTAAATAATGTACGACCAAAGATGTATATAAATCTATTCCATTATGATGCGTTTTGTAAAGCAACAGAAGATGAGGCATTGTCCCATTGTGCGTTTGCAAATGGCGTAATAAAGACCATACTTACTTACTTACTTACTTAGACCAACATTAGGCCTACAACTCTCAGTCGACACAATTTACGAGGTAAATAACTTATAATAACATTTTGTCGTTTAAGGATGCAATGGCCAGCGGATTCCTAAAATCGTACACGAACATTAGAAAGTAACCAATCGTAAACTGCATTTGGTAGAAAGAGAAAATATTTAACCCTCGGGCTACCAAGCTTTTTTGTAACACGGACTACCAAGGGGGGGGTTACCACCACCCCCTGGATTTCGGGTTTGGTTTTTCACATATCATATCTTGTAATACACCAATGGATTCAGCATTCAATTCTGCACAGAATGGTATATTTAGTTGTACATTATGTGAATGCACCTCGAAATTACATTGGAACCGATAATTAGCGATATTTTATATTATTGCGTACATTTTGTACTTTTTGATACACAAATATACGATTATGTGTGTTTTGAAACTGATCTGTGTGTATCCAAGATACACAAATACAGACCTACACATGTTTATATACGTATAAATATGCATCCATACATATATACATGTACATGTATGCATGCATACATGTACAATGCCGCATTCAGCCATTTTCACACAGATTACGCGTATTATTATTTATTTTGATCACTTCCGGTTTTCAAAAGACAAACATTTAAGTATGCAAATAAAGCCCTACATTCCCTCTAAAGAATGGTATATTTGTTTCTCTTCTGGGAAGAAAACTGAATACGCTACAGACAAAAACTAAGGGGGGAGTCGTTCCATTCAGCCATTTTTCACGCATATTACGGGTATTATTATTTATTTTGATCACTTCCGGTTTTCAAAAGACAAACATTTAAGTATGCAAATGAAGCCCCACATTCCCTCTATAGAATGGTATAATTTGTGTCTCTTAATATTAAATGACGGATAAGATATAGTCAAAAATCTAGGGGGGTATCCACCCCCCCTGGTGCCTCAGGTATATTGGGTATAACTTTTGAATGGCGTGGGCTACCACTATAATGTTTACCTCAAAATGTGCGCCAATGAATCTGCTACAGCTACCTAATTTTCAAAATTTTTATTCCACACGGGAAAAATTTTTATGCATAAAAACCTAGGGGGGGTGGCAACCACCCCCCTTGGTAGCCCGAGGGTTAATAATAGCATAAACAATTATTTTCTACATTTGGTAATTACGCTTAGCCATTAGTGCAGAAGTCTTTAGAAAATCAATATTTACCGGTGATTTGACAGACCATAATTTTTCTAAAATCACTGCAGCTTGAATGCTAATTTAGGCTGACTTGTGTTAAAGACATCAAAAGCTGGAATTTGCTTTTTCAGTGTTGCGTTTATGCCACTAATTCGCAAGACAGGTGCAAAGCTAGCCTTAATAATGAATTTTATAGCAGTCAGATTGACGAAGCTTGTAAATGCATGATTCTTACCCCATCTTATCTCTTGCTTAAGCTCATCTAAGTTTTCGCGCAGAAGTTTATTTTCAGCTGTCAATTTTTCTATACTTTCCTCGAGTGCAGCTTTATCTAAAATACGACAAACGATGCAAAAAATCTATCATGCAAAGTAAACAATCCCAAACTGCGGCTTTATTTAAACGTTTATGAGAAAGATAATGTTCAATGAAGATATCTACAAATGAATCCTTTGTATTTGGAAACAGCATAGGCCTAATATTTCAGTTACCTTGTGTTTCAATTAGTCCCATATACTGATGTTCTTCATGCTGTTTATGCTGTTCATTCTTTGTTGATTCTAAATCAGAATTACAATTAGTATCTTGATTTTTCTTTACATTTCATGAAGTAGCCTAGCATTTCCTTAATTGAGGAATAAAAAATCTGGGGTTTCTATATGCCTACTATTATTTATAACATAATATTTAAAATTGTGTAGTGCTATGAAGTTAAAATGCATGCACTCATATTTCTTGATTGGCATCATCAGCCACTAACTGTAATATTCCGCTATTAAAATTGTAATAGAAAGGTTAACAATTTATATTTATATAGGAACCACAACAGGCTCTAATTTAAAACACTGAGCGAAAAATCAATTAGCTAAAATCTTAAGTAATTCTAATAAGTTTGATCTGTAATAATACCTCCGTTTTGCAATGCGTTTTCTTCCGTGCACATCGTTGGCATTGAGCAATTCCGAGAGAATGACGTGCTCATTGCTCAAGGTCCTTACACAGTTACCTCCTGAATGGAGGCTCGAATCCGTGCTATCAGTGCTACAGGCTGAGCGTTCTAAACTAATCGGCCACAGTACCACACATTGATTGCGTCTGAGCCAATGTTACGTAGTACTAACCCATGCTCGTGGTTTTGTTACCACAATAATAACAAGCAAGACTAAACCTCTTGGCCACATTCACTAATCTAACAAAAGTCTCGCCCTCGTTTGTGTTTTAGTCTAGGCGCGCAGAGCTGAAAAGTCCTCAAAAAAGCGATGCAAGCGGCAAGTCATGTTCATTTTTGGCAACATACTTTTTTACACTAATTCGACCCTGCTGATTACGAAAATCGCTGTTGCCAAGCTGGAATTTTGGTCTGAAGGTCATTTCAAGGTCATAAAAATTAAATCTAGCCAAAATCAGAGAAAAATGGCAAGATCTCAGCCAATAATTGTTGAATTCGGTTAATTATTTCTTGCTTTTTCTCGGCTTCATAAGGGCTACCTGTGGTAAGAAACAAGGTTACTAAATGTAAGACGATCCAAGGTTATTTTAAGGTCAAAAAGGTCAATTTCAGATGGAAATCTGGCGAAATGACCATAACTCAGTCAAATATGTTTCTATTTGGGTGATTCTTTTACTTTTTTGCTCGGGCCGATAAGCGCCACATTTCAGTATACATAGTACTTAAAGGATAACATGAGTCTAGGTAATTCAAGGTCAAAAGGTCAAAATCAAGTGGAAAAGGCCATAACTCAGCCAAATATTGTAATCAGCAGGGTCGAATTAGTGTAAAAAAGTATGTTGCCAAAAATGAACATGATTTGCTTCTTGCACGGGATTTTCTATTTTTTGCGCCTAGACTATTTATAGTTTCTTCCACGTTCAACCTTATTCAAATTTACTACCTAGCCATGTAGAATCTACTCTGCGAAAAAACAATTTTCTTACCGGGAAGTTCGATGTCAGGATTTCTTATGCACGGAAAACAGTTGCGGATGTTATCTGGAATGTTAAAGAAAATCTAACCGAAGCATGGCTGCAAATCTATTTAGAGATATTTAATGAAGGTTTAGTATTGAATGATACGAACTGGCCCTACGTCGAAGAAAACCTAAAGAGCAACTTCCCTACGTTCCACTCTGGGACACGGAATCTCTACATTTTCAGCTGAGATTAAAAAAAATGAGGTGTTAGGTTATAAAATGTGCCTCTCCTATGCTTTCCTCTCCTAACCTATCCTATTCTATCCTATCCTACCCAATCCATCCTATTGTATGCTATTCTATAGAATAGGATAATATATTATATCCTATTATTGTATCCTATCCTATCTATAAATGCTATTCTCTAATGTTACCTGTTAGTTTGGGTCTCAACATCAGAGTCAAAGCAACTACACCCATAGTTAATGGCAGAAGAAGTAGTACACATATGCAGATGATAGCGTTCTTCAGTGGATCGCAGTTACCATCTCCATCAGATGTTCCTGTTTCAAAGATATGCATTTTTTATTACCCGAATAATTATTATAGGTAATACCGATCGAATCTATGCAGATAATCAAGGTCGACAGATATAATTGCAGTGATAAAGACCTACAATTGAATGATAAAACTATGCGAGTAACAACCTGTATTATCCAGCGTTTCATGACATCTTGTATTTATCATGACCGTTGACTTCGACCTTGTTTTACCTTAAAGTAAAACAATTCTCCCACAGCACCAGCTAAACTAATGTTCTTTGCGTCGCTAAGAGGTAAATTTTCTTAATGAAAAAGTACTCAGAATCCAGTACGCCAGTCGTAATCGTAGTCGTTGACTCCAAATTTCTAAACCTCCATTTGAAAGCTAAGCGCATGGCACCAGCTTATTCACGAGCGCTTTGTCAAGATAAAGTAGTGCCTATGATGCTTTTGGAATTCGAATCCCGGAATGATCCATAAACGTATCACAAGTGGCTAGAGAGTTATGCAATTTGTAAGCAAACACTGTCCCTTCAATTGTAATTTGTTTTTGTTGCAGCGCAAAATTGTGTAGCTACACATTTAAGAGTTTTCGTTGACTGAGGTAGCCTACATAAGAGTCCTACTAGACTGACTTTCTGGGTTTTTGAACAGAATATGGTTTGGTTCTGTAGGCCATCATTATTTTGTCGCTGTGTGTCTGAGACAGCGTGGTATTGAATTTCTTAATTAGCCTATATCCATTTAAGCACTCTTAATTAACATTAGTAAATTATCAAACAAAATAACAATTATATGTCGTACTAACTTGATCCTACAATTTTAACTCTTCTGAAGTTGCAAGAAATCTTTGAGGTTGACCGTGTGGTTCGGCATACGTAGAATGAACCATTCGATAGTTCATCCGTTGTCATTGTTAGATTATAAATAACGCGGTTGCCATTAACTTGACGGGTCACACCATTAGTTATAGATTGGTTATCATTCAATTCCCAATGCAAGATTGGAGCTTCATTGCCTTGATATTGAACCATACAGGTCAAGATAAGTTGGTCTGGTTCAATCTCACACGAATTTGGCCCGATGACTTTCTGAACATCAACGTTTGATTGACAAATCATATCTGTATCTGCAATTAAATAGCAACATTCTCGACAACTCTCAGGAAAAGTCCTGTTGAAATAAGAACTATTGTTTTAACAGTATAACCTGTAACGACATTTTCTGAATACTCTCAATACTGACTCTTACTTAGGTTTCCTATGTTAACTGTGCTTCTGATAGATGTGATTGAAACCATTGACATTCAAAGCTCCAGAAGATTTTCGTGTCATAAACTATAAGCTATTTTAGGGTCGTCCATTAATTATGTCAACAAAATAGGGGGAGGGGGTTTGGAAAAGTTTGACAGTTGTTGACAGGGGGAGGGGGGTTCGGGAGAAATTGACGTCAACAAAGTTTTTTCCCAATGAATCAACACAGACTCATAAAATGTGTGAAATGTCTAAAAAAAGGTCATATCGGAGTTGAAATGTCTAAAAAGGTCATTGGGAAAAAAATTCAGCCTGGCTACGCTGCTGGTAGGGGGTCTGGGATTTTTGACATAATTTTTTAGGGGAGTCGGTCAATGTTTGACAGTTGTTGACAAGGGCGGAGGGGGTCAAAAAAGCCTAAAATTTGTTGACATAATTAATGGACGACCCCTTATTGTTGAAAAAGAATTTTTAAAATAAATTCTATATCCGACGTCAGACAAACTAACTAAGCAACGTGCTAACCTAGAATAATAAGATGCGCCGATTTCTTCATTCCGCTTCCTTCAAGTTCTTGGCATTCATATTTTCCAGCGTCCTCAGCCACAACAGACGTTATAATAAGATTGTATTCACCAGATGTAGCGTTCTTATCCATTGCGAATCTACCCAGATACGGGCTGTAGAATTGACCGTGGCCATAGACAAAACTTCTGTCCGTAGAGGAGACTGGATAGTGGAACCAGTGGATTTCCTTGGAAGTGACGGATGTTGAGCAGTTGAAGTAAATCGAACCACCACGTTGAACCTCTCTACTGCTTGGGACGACGACGATGTCTGAGACAACTAAATACAAGTATAACATGCTACAGGGTGATGTTCATGCAAGTATCATGCATATAATATTCTGTGTCAGATATAGAGGCATTACGAACATATTGTAATATATAAATGGATATTTATATGGCGTCTTTCAAAATTAAGCGTAGTGGGACTTATCAAGTTTTCAGTAAACTTGCACTGTTTGCCTACAATAACTGGCCAACTTGTTGTTCCTTAAGACTTTAAAATATTTTTGAACAGAAAAAGGTCAATACTAGCAATTACAAAAAAAACCGAATCTCTGAATGTCAAAATCTTCAGCTTTACCGTTCAGAGCTCTGCGCCGACTTAATAGTGTCGGCGGCGGCGCGCCGGTTATTTTTTGTCGGCGGCGGCGGCGCGCCGCCGACCAAAAAAATCGGTCGGCGGCGGCGCGGCGTGGTCGGCGCCAGCGACGGATCCAGAAGTTTATGAGAGGCCAAATGGGAATCCGAACTTTTAAAATATTTTGAATGTCCACACTGTAAAGGAGGCATTTTAAGCTACCCTCAAAACAATTGCTCTATTATTTCGGTGCTGATAGGAATCAGCTGTCACTCGTAGTTAGGATGTAGTTTGAGTCGTGTTTGAGTTTAACATTACATTATATTGAAATTAATATAAAAACTAGAAAATATGTTCAATTTCCAAGAACGCCATAATCCTTTAGTAAACGAATTGCTGACCACTGACCAGGACACAATTAGCAGATGATGATGATGATGATGATGATGATGATGATGATGATGATGATGATGATGATGATGATGATGATGATGATGATGATGATGATGATGATGATGATGATGATGATGATGATGATGATGATGATGATCAAATCAAATTTATTTCGAATCGATTCAATTAGCAGTGAATACAATGTACACGTGTGAGTTATACTGTCATTAACTGTTTACATTTCGTAAGCGCCATTAATTAGAAACAAAATTGAAGACGTTATTGTCTAACATGTTAAATGATAAAAATCGATTCGTGGGGAGAAGAAGCCCAATGGGCTTATCTAGTCTTCCCCACTATGATAGAGCAAATTGATAGATCTTGAAAGGAAACATGAGTAAGTTCAATTTAGGATGAGAAATAAGCATGGCAGTAGTAAAATCACCATCAGTTAAGTAAGTGTTTTTTATAGGCCTGCTTGAAGGAGTTGAGTGACCTCTGATTGCGGTTGTCTCGGTCAATGGAGTTCCATAGTTTAGGCCCAGTCATTCTAGCAGAAAATTGCCTAACATTAGTTTTACAGATGGCAGAGCGAAGATTAAACCGAGATCTAGTGTTATAGCCGTGGACAGAAGCATTAGTGGAGAAGTAACAATGAAATATAACTGGGTAAGGTTTGGCTCTGATGTCGGTACATGAAGATTATGATGATAATTTGTATTTATTATTTCAAACATACACAAGGCAAGTATGATTACAATTCATATGAAAGGTTGATCACAAGTTATTACATGAGTCGAATTTGTTTTACTGCCATTCAAGGCGCCCATCACGTCCTACTGCTCGTTTTATGAACGCCACCTGGCGAATGAAAGGCTGAGTCGACCTTTGTCCCGCGTTCATGCTGATCTTCTCCGTTTCGTGCCACAGTGTATACCATTCACCTAAACCCTCTCATGGTGTATCACAAGTATTACTAATTATTTGCAATCTACTAAACTTCTTTCCACATTAGCCAATGTAACAGGAAGAGTGAGATATAATTATTTTATAAAGTACTGATAGATTAGGGAGTCCTGGTGCCATCTGTTTTTCTATACAAAACGGTCTTTCCGCGGGTTTGCGTTTAGTAGTCTCGGCCATCGCGATAGCCTACTATTTCTAATTAATATATCCAAGTCATCACAGTTTAAAGCTAATGTTATTGATTTCAAGAACGTAAATTAATTTTTTTATAACTACCAGAAAGTCTTCGTTTCATAGCAGTTTAATCCACAGCAGGTTAATGTGCAGAGATTTGCAATTTGGTAAAATTCATGCCTATCCAAAACGCTGTGTGATTTGGGTTTATATGCACTAGAAATTTGATAGAATTATACAACAAACTCTTGAAGAATGAGCTGCAATGCTGCATGACAGGCTGAGTGTGTGCTAATTTGTTGATCGATATTGTATAATTCTGCCTGATGACGACTCATTCACCGTGTATGCGTTTTTTGAGTGGATGTCTGTTGCACTTTGGAACTCTTAGCCTAAAATGAGAGAGAGGACACTTTGTTCACTCGGAGAATGAGGGTCAATTCAGGGTCATGCATATCTTTCGTGGCCTGTCGATTCTGATGTCTGCCCTCTTCGGCCCATCCCTAGTTACATACCTTAAGATAGACAGAACAGCAATACTTGGGGAAGCACATGATTTGGGTTAAGAAAGAACTATACCTCGGCCATGCCCGTTATGGAAGCGCACCATACCGGGAGGGACTGGTCTTGCGGGGTGCCGGCATACAAACAGGAGGTGAGCGGGGGAGGTCCCCAGGACTATGGCTTTATACTGCCTGTCTGTCTGTGTTTGTGTCACTCTGTCTCTGTATGTCTGGCTGTCCCCAACTGTCTGTCTGTCTGTGTCTACTTCTATTACCGACTGAAGCAACAGTTTTATCGTGAAATCATGGAAAACATGATAAATGCAGCAAAACAATTAAACACATCAGCGTGGCATCGGCGGCGCGCCGAGGAATTATCGGCGGCGGCGACGTCGGCGCGCCGATCCACAAAAATCGGCGTCGGCGGCGCCCAAGAAATGTCGGCGGCGGCGGCGCGGCGGGCCGGCGCAGGGCTCTAGCTTTAAGTCGGCAGAAATTTTAGAACGGAAGGGTGATTATAGTCCTACGGTGTTTTTATCGTATGGGCTGGTAATGTCAGACCATAATATCTGTTAGCCTAAAGCAATAAGCAATAAGAAAAAGAAGACCTACATGGCAAAGAGCGCAAGCGAGATTTTAGCCACTTATATTAAACAGTGGTAGGATGAAACAAATTAAACTACCAGGTAATGACTATGTGTATTAGGCGTGTCAATTTGTGGGTGAAATTAATTTGTTTTCAATTTTTCAAGTCTTGGGTTCCAAAGATATGTCTTTGGGTGTGAGGAATATTCAAATCTGCTATTATTTTTGTGATCAGACAACATCTAGCTCGGTAAATCTCCGTTTGATTAAAGGCATAATAACTGCTCTCGTAAAACCAAGCAATTCAAATTTTACCTTCGTAAAATGTCAAGTAACGCTATTAAAATTTTAGTTTCTCTGCATATGACACATCCTAATAAGCATACGACATTACCTTGTAATCATAAAAGCAACTTTAGAAAGTAATGACATTAGTTAATAAGAAATTTAAGCAACAAGTTTCATCAAGTCTTGCTTTGATTCGTTCTTGGTCATCAGCCGACGACTTGCTTCTTGGCCCTCACGTTTCTCATGTGTATACACCCTTCCTGCTGATTCTGTGACTTCTTTCACGTACTTCTGTATAGACCGAGCACTACAAGGCCTCTGTGGAACTTACATGGGTTCGTCAATGAACTTCTTTAGTTCCGCTGTAGTAAGTCTTTATGTCAAGGGGGTAATATACTCTGTCAGTTCAGTCTATCATCTTTAGTTGTATCTTCACGGTCGTCAAAAAAGATGTAGCCAATTTCACCCTTCTGACAAAGACCATCAAATTCCTGAACCCGGGATTTAATCATTTTCCTTGGGCCCTCTTGACTTTATTGCGATAAACTGCAAGTCTCTTGTCTTCATTCATACAGGCGGCTGCGGTGATGGCAGCTGTGGCACGCAGGACAACACCATATCTGATGCTCTGGATAGCAGCATCATGCATTTCTAATGTGTTGTACTCTGTCTTTTGATTAGACGTGGAAGGCAAACTTGGGTTTTCCTAACGCCAATTCATAGCATCCATCATTTCCATCTTACGCATCAGCTAACATTATTTCATTTGATGGCATTTAAGCATCCTGCTTAATTCTCTGCTTATATTCAGCAAGCCCTGTTCTCTCTTCTTCTTGCCGCTTCCGCCTTTTTGACCTGTCTGTTGTGCTCAGGCAGATCTAGTAAGTCAATCTGATGTGGTCCAATAGAACTAGTCTTTTCTCTCTGACCTTTAATTAAAGCAAGTTCCGTCATAGGAATCTTCATCTCCTAAGGCATGCATGCACAGTTGATGTTGGCCTCCTTCCTGCAACCAGCATCTGAAGGGTAGCCTAATTGGCAGGAAATAAAAATTTTGTACTTGCAATAATTGAAGATGTCAAAAAGTTTGTCAAGTTTTGACATCTGGCTTTCCTCTACCAAGAGATATCTCATTGGCCTGCTCCCAGCTATCTTAGATTTTCTTTAAGATTCTCATTTGTGAACTTACAATGAGGCGACAAAAGAGCTCTTTGCCAGTTCCCACTTTTCAAGCACTTTAGGGTAAATGTCCTTTGCAAGACTGTCTGCTGAGTAGTTTCTGACATCCTCGCCACTTTGTGTTCTTAGCAGTATCCCATATCTCATAATGTCTCGTAGAGTTGGCAGTTCATAGGGCAACAACTCTCTGCCACTTTCAATTAGGTTGCTCACATGGGTGAATGGCCCCTGTTTTCTTAGCTTTTGAGAAGCCATTGTGGGCAATTTTCCCACTAATTAGGATGATAGTAGTAGCAGCACTGACGGACAAATAATTATAATTTTCCAGACACTGATGACGATCCTTCAACCTCCGCAAGAAGCAAATACTGCGCGACATTAGTGAATTATATAAAGGGCCTATATTTGTGTGCATGCGCAATTGTAATATATAGTTTAAAAAATAAATAATAAAAATAATATTAGTATATTACATAACTGCAAGTATCTGGCAATCATTTCCAATGATTTTTATGCAATTTTACAAAATATTTTTCCACAAAAAACTTTTAACCAGCCAAGTTAAGAATTATTGGAAATTCACAAAAAACGTTAAAAAAGTAAATATTCCAACTAGTTATTTACCAAGCAAAACTAAATAATATTAATTTTACAAAAATATCTTTTTACTTACTGAGTCATGTCACAACTTTTTAGCACTAGTCATTATTGGAATTTGAAAGTTGACAAAATCGACACGCCCTAATGTGTATGGCTAGACGAAAATCACAAATTCACTGAATTAACGGAAGCCGTGAATTTTGGCGTTTGCCGTGAATTATGGCATTTGCGTGATTTTTCACATATACTGCACTTTCGTGTCGAAATCCATAAATTTCTTATGTTAAATCATAACAAATTTTACCTCAAACGGCCATCCTTAGCATGAAGAATACATTGGCCATGAACAAAGTCGTTTTCAGTCAACTGCCAGATGGCGCCAAAAGTAAATTAAACCATTGTATTTTGGTCGTGGATAGAATCACGCCCGACGTGAGCCGATACCTGGGACTAGGATCACGCCCGCCTCGCAATAATGTTCATTGCATGTCACATGATTGTGTGTACCTGAAATGAACCGACCGATAAACATTGCCGTTTGCGGTGGAAGTTTGTTCACCGTGTTTTCTAAAGACGAAACTAACCCTAACCCTGACCCTAACCGACCCTCACGACGCCTAATCTGACCTTAAACGATCCTCACGACGCCTAATGTTACCCTAAACGACCCCACGAATCCTAACCTGGCCCGAACCGACCGTCAAGTTGTCCGCCATATCAAAATTCCACGGTAAGACAACAAGTTCACGTGACAGGCTTTAGCCAATAACACGACGGGCGTGATTGTAGTACTGGGGATCCGCTAACGCCCGGGGCGTGAACGGATCCACTACGTTGTATTTGGAGCCGTGACATCGTGAATGGTAACTTAATGACTAAGCCATACAGAGTCTGAGCTGGCGTAACATCGTAAACGGAGTGAAACGTGTCAGTGCGATGTTTTTAACACAATATGACTGTGAATTGGTCCCGTGAATTCGCCGTGAATTTGGCAATTCTTTTAAAAAGTATGACGTGATTTGTTCACTTTTGGATAGTTGTTTTCGTATAGCCCTACCTATGTGGAATATTATGAAGGCAATGCCATCATCAAATATTCGTTTAATTGAAATTCAGGTTGACAAAACCGCAAACTATGGGCTATGTGATATTGAGATTGATTCTAGTTATAGAACTACACACCACGATGTCTCAAGATAACCACGATTTTCCAAGTGGTTCGAAATAGCTAGCTAGCTATTGGGCTTTTACAACTCTTTGCATGCACATATATAAGACAAAGAGCAGCCCCTTAAGCTAACTCTGAGGCAGCCATGGGTATGAAGTGTTAGCGACTTCATTTTCTTAGCCTCGTAGCATGAGAACGTATGGCCAGTCCTCTCCCTCACCGTCTCATCTTCCCACGACGGTGTACGGTCAGTGTACTCATTATAGCTGCGTTGACCTAGGGGCTGGTGGAACAGAAATATCGAACAAAACTTTCTGTCCTGGCCGTGATATGAACCCCCAACCTTTCGATTGACAGTCCAGAGCGCGAACCACGACACTATCGAGCACCCCATACACATAACTAGGATAATTGAGGATCCTGAGTGGCCGAGTGGGCTGGTGCCCGCTCGTCACGCCGGCGCCCTGGGTTCGCTTCCCGGTCGGGTCGGTTTATCAGAGATTAATTTCTCGGATCTTTACTGCGGGTGGCTCGGTCGCATTATAAACGTGGAGTACAATACAACACACAACACAACAAAATATACTGGGGCGCGGTGGTTTGGGGGTATGTTCGGTGCCTTGCAGCTGGAGGGTTGCGGGTTCGAATCCACCTCAAAGTCGCCGCGTAGGGACCCTGGGCAAGTCCTTCACTCGCAATTGCTCATGCGCTTCGGCGTGAAACTCCGACTACAGCTGCAGTAGTCGGGAGCGCCTCTGAATGGGAAATCTGGTTGAGGCGCTATAACAAGTGTTCAAATGCAATACAATACAATAACTAAGTCTGAAATATGCTTACCGGTACTTTTATATATTGTGTATGTATGCATATAAATTATTTATGTATGTACGTATGTAGGCGTATACATGTATATGTATGTATGCATGCATAAGTATGTGTGCATATGTTTGCATGCATATCTGTATGCATGTATGCATGACACTGCATGTATGCATGTATGTATGTTTGTATGTACATGTATCTATGTAGGCCTGTGCGTGTGTGTTTGAATATTATGTGTATTATAGGCAATTAATACAACGTTGTTCAAGTACCTGCCAAAGCGCTGTTGTCGCTAGTCTAAGTGGTGCAAAGATCAGTTAAACGACAAGATCATAATTAGGCCTATATAAGTCATTTAGGATAACACTAAAAGTAGCCACAAGAGGGCTCTTTAAGATACGCTGGTCTAAACCAGTGACGTTCAGTCCCAGTTAGAGTGGGCCATATGAATAACCATTTTTAGCCGTGAGATGAGCTATTCAAACATTTTGCAAGCTAGAACTAGGCCCGTGCAAAGCCGGTTTTAGGCCGCGGCTAGATTGGAAATGCAGGTCCCAATAATTTCAGTAAGCCCATTAAGTATCTTGGTAATCAGTCAGTGCTAATAATTATGATGATATGATTTCTGTATATAATATACATGTATACTTTACATTACATTAGGAAACTACGCAGCTAAGCATTTTTTACATAGTGCATTACGAATACTCGTGACAGTTCGAATTTATTCAATTACGATTTATCTATATATTTTATCTGAATTAATCTTAATATTAAAGGTTCCCCTTTCTCCTTTGATTCTTTATCAGGGATAGTAGGCCCCTCAGAACTGTAGGCCCGTGCCATCTGGTCCTCTCACCCGCCTCTGCTCTGGTCTGGCTCAAACAGCATTCATACGTGTTCATACATGCATGTAAATTACATAAATTCATACATATATGCATATATTATGTATTACATACATACATGTAAATTACATAAATTCATACATACATGCATATAATATATGCATATATGTATGAATTTATGTAATTTACATGCATGTATTAACACGTATGTATGTAGTGTATATATGTATATTATACATATATACTACATACATACGTACATAGAAACGTAGGCTATAGCCATACATACATGAATGTATGCACAATGCATAAATTATTTAATACATACATACATAGGCCTACATACATTAAACATACACATAATATACATATGCACACTACACACACACACACACACACACACACACACACACACACTTACATACATACCGGCAAACACACACATAGGCCTACTCAAACACATGGCTGCACACAAATGCATACAAACAGTGGTCTTGTCCTCCACAATGCAACTTGCTAGCTTCACCACTTAATTTGTCCTTCGCTTTGGATCAGAATGCTATGCAGCACACCACATGACCTTCTTTTCCTTCCTCTGATGGAAACTATTGTATTTGATCATCATTATTTGTTTCCAGGTTGTGAGCTGTTCTGAAGAGTTTTGTGAAGAGTTGCTATAGGCCCTATAAATGAACAATAAAATTTGATAACGACTACAATTTTCAATTATCTTACCCGTTCTGAAACAGATCATGAAAACCACAATCGATGCAGTTCTGCACAAATTGTTAACTGTCATGATGTCTCTTGAGACTTTCATCTGCATTTATGACAACATAACAAAACAATACTTTCAGCGGTTCAAAAGTTACAACCACTCTAATTTAGCCCGTAATGCCTAAAAGCTCATCTCTCTTACTCTTAGCTTCCTTATAAAAGTGTTCACTGGGACACTAGACCTACTATCATCCTAACTATTCAACAAGTCTGCAATTCTTGTACTGAAGAGTATCTGACCAATCATTTATCCCACTGCACTGCCTTATTTCCACTCTATTTAGTCTTGAAGACTGCAGTTTGGTCTCCTCTACCCCTCCTTTTATCTAATGTTGTCAGTCCACACCTTTCCCACCTTCTTCATAGCTTAAATCCTTGTAACATCAAATCATTCTGTGGGTCTTCCTTGCAATTCCTCTTTTTGTTCAATGTCATATTTCAGATATGGATTTCACATCTGTATTGAGATGCAATAATTAGAATGGTTACAAACATTATTTTTTAAATTTTAATGATATGACAATGTTCTGTTACGTCATACTGCTTTAATATTTCCCTAATCTGGACAGCTTGAGAAAATAGGAATACTAATGTCAATTTCTCTAAATCTGGCAGACCAGTGAAACTCCATAATAGCATTTAGAGTATTGAGGCAATTTTTAAAAACATCAACATAATTAATAATTATATGCGGTAGACATCTGCTGCATATCGCGTACTTACATTTAAAGTTTTAAGTATAAAATGCATCTTATTGGCCAAAAGTTGTGTCACGTTTGTGTCACTAATATTCTGCTGTATAGGTCGGTTTTAAACACAGGAATTTCAACACCCACTTTGTATGTCTATTTTTATCCTGCTGGTTAACCAGACAACACCTCGCCCTCTAGATGTTCTAAAACATTTCATACTTACTCATATACCTACTTAGACTCATCAGGACAACTGTGCATCTTTTTTAAAATATCTACTTTTACATGGATGGGCAAAATACATGGTAAAATGTAATTGAATTAAAAATTAAAAATAACTTTGGAAAATGTAATTGAATCACAAATTACAAATTACCTCTGAAATTTGCTGGAAATTACAAATTACATATTACGTAATTTCAAGAATTTTAGTCAGAAATACATGCTTTATTTCCACTGTTCATTAGGCTATTTATTACACTTTTTGAAACTGTTTAATTTTCTCTAGGAAGTAGCAACTGTTTGAATAAGTTATCAGTAACCGGCGTCTGTTTTACCCTACAATCATGCTTGCAAAACTATTATGAGTCTACCAGTGCAGATGAAGGAAGTGCAGCATTAAATTATGTAGACAATATCTTTACAGTTGGGTAGCTATGAAGCATCATTAGTTCCTTGCTGTCATCTTCGATAAGAAAAACTCATCAATTGTGACAAATTCAGTTTTGAAAGCATTTGTTTCCTTGTAAAGCAAAGCAGTGCCGGTATAACGAAATAGAGTATCCATCCTAGGACTATGCAGGGGATGTATGAATTTATCCCCCGGATGGAATAAACCGGTTTAGAGTATCCGGGGATAAACCATTCTACCCCCCATCGGTATACGCATCACGATAGCCTCGGAGAAAATCCAGTCAAAATCACCAAAAACGAAGTAAATTGATTTCAGGTCGACTTACAAACTAAAGATACGCAATTTAACAATGTTAGCCTATGTGTACAATAAATCCAAGCAGTAGGCCTACGACTGAATACACTTAGAAAACCGTCAAAAATGCAAATTAAACAGAATACTCCATTTCGCTAAGGGGGATACTCATGTATTGGGATACTCTATTTGTGACACCGACAAACACTTTAAAATGAGACAAACAGTAGGCTATCACAGAGTAAAGTGATAGACCTAGATTTAAATCTTTTAAATAAGCCACCTTCAGGAAGCGAACCGATCTGCACGCTCGTTGACACAGAGGAATAGCCTATTCATTCCGGAGATTTATATAGCGCCTCTTCAGGAAGCCTCTCAGAATCGACGCAACCTACTCTCAAACCAATGTAGCCGACTGCGCTTGTAGCGCCATATTGTTTCTCTTCACTACAGCATTCTGTACTGATGGAGTACAAAGGTACAACTTACCGCAGAAGCCCAGTGCTGCAACGCAGATAATAGCGAATATAACTGATAATACTGAAGTCCATTACTCGCCTTTTAGATTCTCGGACAACCTTGACTGTTCGCTTAGCTGATCGTATGCCTTTGTCTTTAGACGTCCTCTAAAATCAAAGCGCGTGTTATGCGAACGCTGTGGCTATCTAAATCATAAATTTAGTCTAAATGAATACATTATAGGACATCATAAAATGCTAATGTCGACTGAAGTGGGGCATCTTCTAAAACTCACCTCTTAGCCATAGCCTAGTTCTTTTATATTATCTCGTTAGGCGTGAAAGGCAATAATATTCGTCTGAAGCAGAGACTTTAATAATTATGCAAATAGCTCGTGTATATTCTATATAGGTCGCATGAAGAAAGTTATCCGTAGGACATCACTAAAATTTCTGTATTGATAATCAATTTACTGTACAGGTGAATTCTTGCAAGTTTCTCAAAGTTTACATTGACTCACACTTAGTTTGGAAAGAGTATATTGCGCAAATGTCACTGCGATCTCTAGTCTTAAACCTGTCCAGTCTTCTAACCGTCTCCACAAGTATGCAGATGCCTACTATCTCATATGAAAAAACTGAAACATCAATCAATCAATCAATTCTTTTATTGATCACCATAATACTATCACAAACAAATACAATCAAGACATTCATGTGCAGTGGCGTCAATAGGCAGACCCAAAGGAACATAAGGTTGCGCTAGGAGGGTCAACCTAGTTTCATCAATCATTTATCAACAGTATTTTGTTTTAATATTCATCATTTACAACAGTACGTCTTCAAACAATCTTTGTTATGGTGTTCATAGTTATTCTTACAGGAAATAAAACAATCTTCAAACAACAATGTAACTAGACCAGGCTATGTCATTATAATTTAACTGAAGTACGTTGAACTAACTCGTGAGCAACAGCATCCGAAAAAAATAAAATCTGCATTTCGGTGCCCAATATGGCAAAAAAGGGACTGAAGCCGGACGACCTGATCGAACTGGTATTGGACGATAGGGTTGTTGACGCCCTCATCATCCGTCTCGAGGCTCGTCTTACACACAGGCTCGAGCAGCTCTTCGTAGATTTAACGACGAAGTTTATGACCACTTTGGAAGCTACTGTAGCTAGCTTGACGTCAGAAATGATTGAAAGCTTGTGCAAACCCATGAACGAAAAACTGAAGGCAATATCCGAAGACAACCTGAACCTAAGGGCGCGCATTGACCTACTAGAAAATGCACAAAGACAGGACTGTCTTCTAATCCACGGTTTGCCTGAGTCGACCTATGGAGAAGTTGCCTCGCATATCAGCACCACGAATATCAGTGACTCTGCAGCCGGTATCACGAAATAGAGTATCCGTCCTAAGACTATCCGGGGGATGTATGAATCCCCCGGATACTCTATACCGTTATAGAGTATCCGGGGGATAAACCATTTCTATCTCCCATCGTGTGAAATCATCCCCCGGGGGATGAAATTGCACAGGTATAAGGTATTATTTTTTAATGCGTTTAATTTATGAATATATATTTTAATCAAAATCCAAAGCCAGAAATATTTAAAGCAAGTGACTCTAAGTGAGCTCTCTAGTTCAAAAGTACATTTTTTAAATGTTCACTTTGAACCACTTTCCACTAAAGTGAATGCGCTCTTTCAGATCATAAATTCAGTTCAACTGCTTAACGGCTCTATGAGGGTAATTTTCGTCGCAATGTAGTAGGCCTACACGAGTTAGAAAGTCTATATAAAGAAGTATAAGGTAGTGTTCAACGTGATTATACAACTGTATAGATAATGGATAGGTAATTTTCGTCGCAACGTAGTACACGAGGCCTTACCTGCATGAAGATGAGCCACGATTTGCTGGCGTTCTTGTATTTCGGTCACGACACGACAAAACTGGCCCTTCTGGCCGATGTGCATCAGCACAGCATTGTGAACTCGAAACGGTTTCGCACGCTGTCGCAAAGCCCTTTTCTCGTTCTTGGACGCTCCCGTCGGGTATTCCTTTTTATCCAGAAAGGTGTACACCTCGCTGAAGATTCTCTTCTCTTCTGCATTGCTCAGGACTTCATCCTTCTCCTTTGGCGGCGGCGACGCCGCCGCTGTCGAGTCATTTCTATCATCCTGCACATTTGCTTCTGGTCTAAATTCTTCCATTTCCGAAGTTCGTGGCGTTTAAAAGAAGGAAGACAAATGACTGCTGATAGTAAATAAGTTTATTTAACGACGCCGTCATATCGACGATGATTGGCGTAAATGACTGCTGATATTTGTCTTCACCCTTTTATACACTTCCATCGCATCAAGACCTTCACGCAGCTAATTATGCGAATGAACTCACTTTGAGGCATTGTTTAATTAACGTGAGATTACAAGAGCACACAGAACACAAGAGCTCCTGAAGTTGGCTCGTTGCCTCAATGAATTTGCTGGTGTACCTATGGATACGAAACGAACGATATCAAGCGCGAGCTACCAAAGTCACCTAATTAGCACCTTAGTTCCTTATCAGTACACTGTCGTTTGTGACTGCCTATATTTGTCTTCCTCCTTTAAGACACTTCCATCGCATCAAGAACTTCACGCAACTAATTATGCGAATGGACTAACGTTGAGGCACTGCTTAATTAGCGTGAGATTACAAGAGCAAACGAAACGCAAGAACCCTGGAAGTTGGCTTGTTGACTCAAATGGCTTCAATGACGATAGATACGAAACGACCGATATCAAGCTCGAGCTACGAAGTCACCTAATTAGTACTTTAGTCCCTTTTCATGACACTTTGTCTTAATTGCATTTTGTCTGAAATCCCTTAGGCCTACGTACGTTGTCTCCGTACTTTCGAGGATTCGGGTAATTACGTGACTATTTAATGTCATCATGTTAAATAAATAGCACAGTACCAGAAACAAAATTAATAAAAGTTAGGCTATTTGAATTTCTAAGTTATCCAAAATGCGAAATGTTGTCTTTATATACAGTAATCTCCGATTGACTGATAAACTGACTGATATTACTCCATATCAAGTTATTATTATAAGTAAAAATTTTAAGTACATGTACAAGTTTCAATAAAGTAAGCTAGTCTGCACTCCATAGTTACAAAGTTTAGTGTTTACTTATGTTTGTTTATGTTAGTCAGCATGGACTTAGCCTATGTGGACTTGTTCACAATTTAAATTAGAAAAGATTTCAATTTTTTTAATTTCTCAATTTCTTATTAAACAAAACATATAGAAATAAAATAATTGCTCTAGATTAATGTTACTTAGTTGGGTTGTTTGCTGATTAAAAATTAAATTGTGCAAATACGATTTTTACTTTCAAAATACAGTAGGCCTACAAGATGTAACAAAGTGAGATTATTTTCTTGTTTCTTTTGTCCCATTTTGCCGGTTTTTAATTGTTGTTTTTGAAAAGACGAGGTTTTTGGTTTTTCAGTTTTAACCGTTTTTACCAACTATGGTTCTAAATTGACTTAAATAGCACAATTTGTAATTAAGTTGCAGGGGGATACTTTTTGAATGGGGGATGATTTCGTACGACTCATGGGGGATACTTTTGCACGAGGGGGATAGTCCCTCACGTTCAGATTCATCCGGCCGGATACTTCATTTCGCTAAGGGGATATAATTATAATGGGGATACTCTATTTCGTGACACCGGCAGTATTCTTTCTTCAGCGGAAACTCATTCTTCTACTGAACGCACGGTGACCAGCTTTTGCCAGAATCGACTTGGGTTAGATGTAACTGAACAGGACATTTCCACTGCCTTCAGGATCCCACGTGGTCGCAAGGACAGAAACCGGCCTATTGTCATACGATTCACCTCACGTCGAGCTCGAGATGCTGTCTATCGTGCACGGAAGGGGCTACGAAGTGAACTTCAGCCTCCTGGTGATGCAGTCTATATCAATGAGCACCTGACGAGGGCAAATGCGGAAATTTTTGCCCCTGCCAGAAAACTTCTTAAAGACAAGCACATTACCAGAACATGGACGATGGGTGGATTGGTGTTCATTAGGCGTTCGGACTCGGAAACTGAAAGGCCGCAGCGGATTCTCTCAATGAAAGACTTCTGAGGTGGTTCGGGGAGCGTGCACTCTCCATCCTTCTTGACCCACTGATGCTTCCTACAGCAAATGCAGACATTTTATCTATGCCAGAAAACTTCTTAAATTCAAGCACATAACCAGAAAATGAACGATGGGTGGTTTGCTATTCATTAGGGCGTTCAGACTTTGTAACTGAAAACCCACTACGGATTCTCCCACAGATTGACTTCTGATGAGGTTCGGGGAGTTTGCACTCTCCATCCTTCTTGAACATGGTGGACATCTCCATAGACTACATGTTTTTTAACTGCCTTTGCGAGCACTAACCAGTAGAATATTTAAGTGCATCGAGTGCAACCGAAACCACTGATAATTGCTAGTGATGACTTAGATTTGTCGGACGAAGTGATGAAGTTAAAAACAGATGAAGAAGCTGAGGCAAATTCTATTAGTAATCTTCTGGACATTGTGCGCCGAAAGTAACGATACTAACATACGCAAGTGCAGTTTGATGATAGGCTTATTGTTGAAGAATTTGCAAGGCAGAAATCAAAGAAGTGACTTTTTGAAGTTATTTTCCCATTATCTTAATTGTTCCCATTTCACAAAGTAATTGCTCGATTAGCTTGTAAATTAGTCTATTCGGTTCCATTTAAGCAACAAGTAATATGTTTCGACTTTATGATCTGTTAGTGTAACTTGCAGTTGGATCTGGTATTACCGTATTGGAAACATCCAGTTACATTAAATCCTATTACAGCGGCACTAGTAACATACCGAGTTCTGTAAAAGTGCAAGTTGTGCAACCTAAATTATTTTTAAATAATCACCATAAATTGCCTATAAAATGATCAAATGATTAGTGAACGGTAACGTGCAATGCATGTACTATTATTTAGCCTAGGCTATATTTGATTAGAAAAAAGATAGATTATCACGTATGTTTTGAAAAAGTGTATGTGTGTATGTTTGTATGCATGCATTTATGTATGTAGTCCTATGCATATAATGTACGTATTATATAATTTATGTATTATACGCTTACACATACACATATACAAATATACAAATACATACCTGCACACATGCATGCAAACAGTGGCTTTGTCCTCCACGATGAAACATGCCAGCTTCACCACTTTTGTCCTTTGCTCTGGGACCGACTCTTATGCAGCCTATAAACACGTTTTCTGGACAGGCGCTATATAATTGTATAATTAAATAATGTAACGACTATATTTGCAATAATCTTACCCGTTCCGAAACAGAGCATGAAGACCACAATCGATGCAGTTCTGTACAAATTGCTAACTGTCATGATGTCTCTTGAGACTTTCATCTGCATTTATTATAACTTAACATAACATAACAAAAAAGGATTTGAAATGGTTCAGAAAACGTGTAGTCTGTGTTAGAACCACTGCAAGTTAACTTTTCTAGCTTACTCTTTAAGCTGTGATAGTATCCTCTGAGACAGTACTATGATCCAGTCTGTATGATGATCTAGCTCCAATTCTAAGACCAGCCTAAACTACGGGGAACGCCTAACCTATGTTAGACTAACTAGCTCACTGGAGAGAATTACGTGACAATTATTAAAGCGTTTTATTAAACAACGATAATCATAAGACATGACAATGAACAATCAAAGATAATAATAATTCAACAATAAGATGATCAGCAATCAGCTATGAAGATAATAATAAGTTAATAATAAATATAAGTTTCAATATGATAATAATAAAGTTGTAATGTTACCTATTTAAATGTTTAAGTGTTCATGTTAACTAATCACAATTCATACCTTGTCATCAACCCCAAAAGATGTTCAACCCATGATTATACCCTACAAGAACCACCCCGAACAAGCCAACTCGTACAAGCCAGCGTTCCAAGAATTACCTGGCAAGATATACCAAGCGGCTACCCAGCAACATTGAGAATGGACCAATCCTGTGTAAGGGTTCACCCTCCTAGGCCAGCTGTCAGCAATCTGTGATATGCAGACCTGAGTCATGTAGCCAATGAGAGTGTTTCTAGGCTGAGCCTAGGAACCTCCTCATGCGCCCAAGACTACAAGCAAGGTGATTATCATCACCCTTCCAACTTATGTTTATATATTTATATTATATTTGTATTATATTTATATTATATTAATATTTCGTCATATCAACGGTATCACACCCTCCCCCGTCATGGAAGACAAAGCCCCCTGGCTTTGCACACAGACACAATAAAGATAGCAACTCATCCCCAAAAATAGAATTGATAAAATTTCGACCATTAAAACAAATATAAATGAACAAAAGACAACGCACGATACATAAAACAAAACCACACAAGAAGCAAATTATAAGATAATGGATGAACACCGACTTTACGCTCAAAACCAGTCTGCATGAAGTCATAAAAACTCATGGTAAAATTAAAACGATGTTTAATAAATTCAGTGAAAACCTCATGATGACTTGATAATTGTCAAGTGCAATGTGCTGTTTAACGAAATTTATCCCACCATGTTGAAAGACAGCATATTTTGCACAAACCTAACCTATGTGACTCGTAAATAAAATGGCCTAAAAATAATATGCGTACGCTATCGGCACGACTTAACTAGTAAAAATACGCTTATCGGAGGTATGGTATACCTGCTGACGATAGTTCTTTTTTTTAAATGAATCACACCGGAAAGATTATGAACTCAACGCTAATCAGACACAGGATGAGCGAAAACCTAACGTCTGAAAACTGCAATTGCAACTCAACCAATAACACAAAGCCTAACTCAAAGAAATGACAGAAAACCAGGAAATATCGTATCACTAATGGTAATTTCGGAAAGTCATGTTAATTAAACGTTGTTCGTTAAAAAGAAATCCCACGATAAGATGTTCAGACAGGCAATGCGTTTGTGCCCCGAATCAAAATAAACCATGAAAATTTAATAATATACCCAAAATAGTAACATCAGCAGAATAATAAAACACAAACACACACCTAACTCTGACATACTAAAACACATGTGAGGAAGAAAAATCAGGAATCATCTTGACGTATGAAAATGAACATAACAAACTATAACCTTAAAATTAAATTTTATATGTATCAGAATGAACGGTATACTAGAATTTGCATAGCAACATGTAAACATTATCCTTATTATCAGATAGATAAATTAAGTCGATGAAAACTAATTCGGTCCTGAAAATAGATGTTATATATTTTGGAAAGAATATTTTTGCGACCGCTATTCATTTCACAAAAAGTCTCAGAGACTGAAAAATCTAAAAAGACGAAATTTCAAAGAGCGCTCACTCTATCTGTAAAATACTAATTAATTATAATTGCCGTAGAAAACTTACATTAAAATATTAGCACAAAATTTTCTTTTTAAATTTGAAGTAGTACCATAACAAAAACTCTATCAACTGTATACTATATGTTGATAAAATATAATACTCATTAAAAGAACTGCATAACTTTTGCTATTGCGAGATTATGGAATATAAATATAAGCAGTAAAACACACAAGATTATGAAAAAAAAACAATGAAAATGCAAAATTTAATACATAACACAACCTATACTGATTATGATTATGATGATAAAAACGTACGTTGAACAAATAAACATTTTACCCTTAAACCTAAGTGTTAAAACACCTAGTAATTTTTTGTGGGGCGCGGTGGTGTAGAGGTATGTTCGGTGCCTTGCAACCGGAGGGTTGCGGGTTCGAATCCACCTCGAGGGGGTAAATTTGGTGCCTTGCAGCCGGAGGGTTGTGGGTTCGAATCTACCTCAAGCCGCCGCGTATACGGACCCTGGGCAAGTCCTTCACTCGCAATTGCTCATGCGCTTCGTCGTGAAACTCCGATTCAGTGTCGGCGCTGTAGTCGGGAGCGCCTCTGAGTAGAAAATCTTGAAGGGGCGCTATATAAATATCTGAAATGAATGAAATGAATGAATTTTAGACAACACATAAAAACATGGGATTAAAACAACATCTTAGGATGGTAAAATAAGAAGTGTTAGCCTATATGCAGTAGTATGAACGTTTATAAAATCAATCATAAAAGATAGCATATTGTAATATCGAACTAAGTGACTTATAAAATAATAGATAAAAACTGTAAATAACCCGTAAAAACGGAAAGAAACCTGTAACAGGCTTGCTATGCATGCGCTATCGGCACGACTTAAACTATATATACAAACTAAAAATGCTGCTGCGAGTAGACCTGGGAGTCACTTTGGTCAGCCAATCTCACCCCACCTGACCCTAAAGTGACTTGAGGTCGACTTGAAGTCGACAACTTGGAGTCAAAACGACTTGACCCGACTTGGCAGAAAAACAACCAACTTTCGACTTAAAGTCGACTTCTGACATGGTAATTACGATTTTTACGGCTAATAATAAAAAAGTCATGCCAATTTGCATGGCAAGCATTAATTTCTTATACTAATGAGTAATGAGATCTCAACACCAGGTCCTGATGAATAAAATTGCTTATTAGGCGTAATTTAAGCTGTTTTTGTTTGTGCTTGAACAGTTTTGTAATGCTCTAATGGGTTGACAGAAGAATCTGCAGTGGACCGCGGACTGGTTGCACTGAATGGCGTGTTATAATGACACAGATTAATTCTGTTGTCATAATTATTTAGCCACTAACGTCATCCAAATAGCAATGCATGCGTATCATCCCACAGTACTACCACTCACCGACAATATAGTCGATCATTGTCTAATACAACAGTTTTCCGTCTGCAAACGACTAATGCGGTGCACCAAAGTAGCGCCAAACGATCGATTGATTAGTAGGGCCTATGAGATACAGATTTCTTTGGGTCGAATTCACTGGCGACTAAAAGTTCATTGATTTGCGCGTGTTCAGCTCTTGATAAGGCAGACGTGCTGGCATTTATATTAACATATCGATTCACCAGTTTTATTAAACGTACGTGTGACGCTTTAACATATAATAAATCATGATATAGGCTAGATAAATCGACACCGATAAAAAATAAGTAGGCCTAAGTAGGCCTAACTGCTTAGCCCAACCGACGCAACCGGCGTCGATAATACAAAATAATATCGCAGTACCGTTCTGCGTTTCTTACTCTTTCAAATGAGATGAAAATCAACTTTTATCTTCTTCACTTCAATTCAATACATATCGTCAACATAAATCAACTATATTTCTTAACACTTCACTCTCAATATACAGCTCTATCTACTGTATTAAGACAACTGCATTATTCAAATCGACTGTAATCAGCAATTTCTAACCTTTCCCGCGCTATTAGCACGTGCTCAGTAGGCCTACAAGCTATATTCAGTCAATGTTTACATAAGACAAGCGGCGCTGACCGCCCGCTCAACTAGATCATGTTTATACACAGTGCTTTTTTTTAGCCGGAACGGTCCGGAACGCCGTTCCGGGACCTTTTTTCAGCTATTAAAAAATAATGTAGCTAATTTAAATTTTCATTAAAATTTTTGTAAATTATTTAGATATCTTTATTTAATCTAAGTGCTTTCAGTGGTTATTGATATTGATATTATATTAAATAGAAATATTACCATAAAATATGGTATATATGGTATGAACTATAACTGTTCTGAATTTGTTGAGTTCCGGAACCTTTTTTCTAGAAAAAAGCACTGTTTATACATATATGGCTATATACAGGTGTATTGTCATGACACAACCCTAACACACTATAGGTCTTAAAAACGCTTGTTCACACTAAAAACACTATACAACTGCATAAACGCCGCCGTGGCCTCACGATCATTAGTGTGGCGAGATAAATTTATATTTGTTTGTGTCCCAAGTCGGTTTAAGTCGACTTCTGTAGAAAACAACTTGAGGTTACTTTTCAGGACAAATTCGACTTGGGGGTCAGTTGCGCTAAGCAGAAACGACTCGACTCGACTTGGGATGCCCAAGTCGACTGGGGTCGACTTATTGGGGTCGACTCCCAGGTCTAGCTGCGAGGTAAAACCTTCATATGCTAGCACTAAAAATAAACTAAGTCACAATAGAACAATGAATACTTAATACTTAACTAATATAATTTGACCTTAAGCGAAAACGATCAACATGCATTAACACTATCCCAAAAGACAACGAAGACAAGGTTAACGCATAATTATAACGAACAAATATAATATAGACTTACGAGATAACCCATGACACACTTCTAGAAACACAGGACATGGAAAATTTTGATAATATAATGAAAATGCTGACAAAATCTGTGATAGACTAGGTTTTAGTAAAGACAAATTAAACTTTATTACAACGACATTGTAATTAATTCTATAAAACATATGTCTGTTAATGGCGCAGTACTAGTGAACGAGAGTTTACATCACTTATGCAGGAAAGCATGTGAATGAAGTAACCTAACTAATGTGACTTTAAAAATAATATAGATATATAAAAACTAGTAACCTCGTAATCACGGGTCATGTAATAAACTGGTGCGTACGCTTATCGGCACGGCTTGAAACTACTTTAAATCTTGGCCAAGCAGAGGTAGGTTACCATCTGTCAGTAGCACTTTGAAAAAATGAAAGCCACATTAGAAAGATTAAGACAACTCAACGCTAAACCAACACAAAATAAAATAACCTCAACGTGACAACACCAGATGATGCTAAACAAAAGTAACCAAGATGCATGAAAAGTGATATTATAATAACAAAGAAGATAATTTTTTAATTATTGTGAAATTTGGCAATCAACAACGTTAATACGAACATGTTAAAAAAACAACATAAAGAAATATGATGATGATGATGAATTCTGCGCTCTCGGCAGGTTATAGGCATTTGCCCAAATGAAAATGAATGATCGACGATTTAACTTAAACGTATCGCTACTGCGACACAGAAGAAGATCTCCTTCTTACTAGTATGTTAACCCAACATGTAGTATAATACATTACTACTAATACTATTAAAGGACTGATAGCCCTATATAAAAAAACTTAAATACATCGCCACTTGATAAGTGCGAAACTAGGCTATGGACGAAAATCCATACACTACAAAGTTTAATAAACTTCGCAACACTAAACTCGATGAGCTAAGCTACTAGAAAAATGATCTGCAAATATGTTAATGATAATATATAGACAATTGTTGAACAATTAAAATCGAATATCGTTAACTAAATATGTTCGCTGCTCGAACTATAGGGACGTCAGCCCTGTAAACATGCAAATAAAAATAATCGTATCGATAAAATAATGTTCGTTAGTAATCGTATAAAAATTAGTTCGTTGCTCGAACGTTAGTATAATTAAGGCCTGTTAAAATATCATCTGCATGCTGATCATGCGTAAATAATTAGTCTATGTTAAGACTGTAATACAAATCTGCGGTGCTATATGTTAATCCGCTATGTTAGAACTCATACTGACTCACAATGACAGATTGTCATAAAACGCAATGACTTATAGGCCTAGTCATTACAATCGACTCTGCTGTAGAGCGACGAACATCACCCTGACTGGTAGTCAAAATGAAACCTACACACGCTGACGATGCCAGCAAAACTTAGACGATTACGTCCTAAATGCTCTTGACTTTTCGTCAGGAATCAACAATACTTATCAAACTTCTCTAGTCCTAACTTCAATAAACGTATAATATGTCAGAAGATGTTGACTAGGCCCTATGTTGGTCACAAACTCGAATAAGCTTAGATCTATACTAAATATCGTAATATATATATACATGACGTCAGTAATAAAATTGCGATTAGAAACAAAACACTAGCAATCACATGCCAATCAGCTATAAAAATGGTAAGTCAGTAAGTGACAATTAAGAAAAACGATTTTGACTACTAGTCAATAAAACTTCTGATAATTAATCAGACATAATAGCGACACATGATAATATATACATAGGCCTAGTGTCGGTAAAATGAAACAATTAAAAAAATATGACGAATCAGTCATGAAAATCAATAAAATAGTATATGCAATCGACAAAAGACAATAGAAACTCACAGCACAAATAAAATACTATGACAATAAGTCATTAAAATCGTGAGTTTATAAGCTGCTCGTAAAACATATAAGTTACGAACAATGCGATTTATGATGCTCCTGATTTAAAATATCGACATAGAGCCGTAATTAAAATGAAATCAATGAAAGAGCTTACATGTACAGGCCTAATTAACTCTAAACTTACCAAACCAGACTAATAAAAACCCATGTAGATAAATTTTGTCAGACGAATTATTCGGTCAAAACTAGATAGAAATATTTTGGAACTAATTTGAGCTCATGTGTCACAAAATAAGTTTCTGACCGAAATATTAATCTAGGAACAAAATTTTAAAGTGTGCACCACTCTACATTTAAAATAATACACAAAAATGAATAAAGAAATATAAAAATATAATGGATTACCATCTATGACAAGGCAGTTGGCATCTGAATAAACGTGTGTAGCATTTGTTAACCAACTAGAAATGCTGGTATAAAAACACATGCTAAACGATGCTGCAACGTAAACAATAGCTCTAGAAAAAAAGTTCGAGGTTAAAACGTAACATAAACATTTTGAACACGACTTGCATTTAAATTTTTGGCAGTATATATTACTGAAACATTGTAACAATTAAACACTTCTCCGCAGGAAAGCAGTAGGTTACTGAGCAACGGCAGTCAAGAGGCGAAGCGAGCGAAGGTGGGATGAAGGCGAAGTGGAATAACGTCGAGGCATCGCCGTAATGGAAGATCGGAGACGTTGAAGATGGCATCCCGTGGCTAACGTGGACGGGGACTGGAGATGATGAAACGCTGATATAGGCCTAACGTAATAACTTCGTATAGCAACGACATAGGCTATAATGTCCTGTCAGCGAAGTACGTAGGGTGAAGGAGGTCTTCTCGTAAGATTCGGAATACTTCGATTGAAGCGACGTGTGAGACAGGCGTTTGGCGCTGACGACTATCAGTGCGTTAACGAAGTCGTGGCTGCTATGAGCGTACGTCATGAGAAGACACCGCTCTGTTGAATTGTGCAGCACAGATAATGACGCATGATTGAAAACTGTCACGTGAGTTGATGCATCACATAGGCATGCCTGTCTGAAATATTACCACAGAGTCAATGAAAGCTCTGCAGCGTCAAGTCTTGTAGACAGACAGCCACGCACACTGCTATCATAACGTATGCGGTTAAATGTTTTGTCAGCACGCCATTATGGACGATGTGATCATGTGAAGAAGGAATGATGGTGACGCTGCGAGAAGGTTGTCTCTTCGTACCCTACCGCGACTATGCAACGAGCCACGCGACGTGTAATGAGGAAGAGCTCAATGGACAGCGCGACAATGCCCCGACGAAATACGATAACTGGACAAAAAGTTTGTTCTTGTCTTGGTTTGGATCCAGCATGATCGAATTTAAACTCATCTCTCGCTCAATATTTCACTGGCATCATGCATCCTTTGTCAAGTTTTCATCAGCAGCCATAGACCCTCCATGACTCATCGCATCTTCTCCATTTTCCGCATAGCATGAATCTGTCAATCCTCCTCCTCCTCCTCAGCTTTAGGTACCAGACTGCATGCCATATCCAGTTCCACCCCTCCAACCCCTCCATGACCTACATACCGTTCACACCCAGACATCATAACCCCGCCTCTTTTTTCACAGCAACAAGGCAACATGGCCACATGTCCTATATTCCTTTGTCGTTTTTCCTCACTGTTGGCCGCAAAAGACCACTTCAGCTTCCAACCCACCTTAGTTTCTTCGCCATGCTAATCCTTCTCTCTGGTGACACACACGTAAATCCTGGTCTGATTAATAGGTATTCCGCGTCTTGTCCTCTTCCTCCTGCTCCTGCTCCTGCTCCTGCTCCTCCTCCTGCTCTTCCTCCTCCTTCTAATGCATTAGCTCAAGACACAAACAATAATTTTTTTTACTATGCTCCTTAAACATCCGCTCATTAGTTCAACCTACACACTCTGCCGAAATTAACGACCTGGCTCAATCCTCGCACCCTCCAGACCTATTTGCTTTGACTGAAACCTGGTTCAATTCCACTACAACTCTTCCTCAATATCAAGACTGTATCCCTCCTGGTTATCATCTCCATAGTACTCCTCGTCCCTCAAAATCGCAAACCGGTACGAACACCACTGGTGGGGACATTGCGTTTTTGACTCGAGAACCTTCTACCGTCCTTCACTCACCTGGCTACTGTTTTCGCTCCTTTGAATGCGCCTCAATTAATCTAAAACTGCCTAACACAATACTAACCATTTTCAATGTCTACCGCCCTCCTTCCTCCTCCTCATACTCAAGTCCTACATCCATCTTCTTGCAAGAATTCACAACCTTACTCTCCACTGCTGCCACTACTACTCATGAATTCCTGATCACGGGGGATTTTAACATACATGTAGATAATCCCTCTGACTCATTTGCCTCAGAATTTCTCACGCTCTTGTCATCTACTAACCTAGTTCAACATGTCAATTTCCCCACCCATTGTCACAACCATACACTTGACCTCATCATCACATCATCTGTCTCAAAGTTATCGCCCGATATCTCTTTCTCTTTTGACACACCTTCCGATCATTACCCTACCTTCACACGCCTCAACATACTTCCTGTTCCACTTCCTGACCCCATCTCTCATTCATTTCGCCGCATCAGCTCCATAGACATTGAAGCCTTCACACAAGATCTTTCCTCTTCAGACCTCGTCCTAAATCCTCCATCCTCTCTCGATGACCTACTGTCTTCCTACAACACCACTCTCTCCATGCTCCTTGACAAGCACGCTCCTATTATCACCAAATCCAGCTCCCACTCCAAGAACCCTTGGTATAATTCCTATCTCCAGGCCTTCAAAGCTTTCCGTCGACGCCTTGAGCGCACTTACAAACGAACCCGTGACCCTCAACTTCTATCTACCCTAAAATCAGCCATAAATAGATACCATCACCTTCTGGCTACGGCTAAAAACAGGTTTTACTCCTCACTAGTTCAATCCCGTTCTTCTAATCCTCGCCCTCTCTGGAAAACTATTAACCAACTCCTCCACCGGAACTCCTCAAGCCCACTTCCAAACTCTCTTCCACCTTCCTCAATAGCTGAGTCGTTTTGTTCCTTCTTCTCTGGCAAAATTACTACCCTCCGTCTCTCTCTTCAATCACTACTCTCAAAAACCACCATCGATTCACCTCCAGATACTCCTCCCACCACTCACGACCGTCCACCCTCTCCACCTCGATCATAATTATCTGTCTTCCAACCAACGTCAGAGATTGAAATATCCCACCTTTTACAATCTCTTCCAAATAAGCAGTGTGAACTTGACCCTATACCTACCTCCTTACTGAAAGACTGCTCATCTATTCTCATTCCCATCATCACCAAAATAATCAACCTCTCCTTGTCTACTGGCAATTTTCCCATCCTCTTCGAACATTCTTTAGTCACTCCACTTCTCAAGAAACCATCACTTGATAAAGAAATCCTTTCAAACTACCGACCTGTCTCCAACCTGTCATTCATCTCTAAACTAACCGAACGCATAGTCCTGTCTCGGATAAATGATTAGCTGACTTCAAACTCACTCCTTAACCCACACCAGTCTGGTTTTACCAAGCGGCACTCAACCGAAACCCTTCTCACTTGCCTCTACAATAAACTTGTTTCTGCCATTTCTCATCAACAAGTCTCCCTGTCTGTGCCTCCTTGATATTTCTGCAGCTTTCGACACCATTGACCACAACATATTACTCCAAAGACTGTCTACCTGGTTTGTTTTACCGACACTGCTCTCCTCTGGATTCAGACCTATCTCTCTTTCCGCTCTTTCTCTGTTAAAACACCAGAAACCTCATCGCAATCATGCCCTCTCACCTGTGGTGTTCCGCAAGGTTCTGTTCTTGGGCCGCTATTGTTCATCCTTTACACTACTCCACTCAGCTCACTCATCAAAGCATACTCAGTTGACCATCACCTATACGCTGACGACACCCAATTATTCATTTCATTCTCTCCCAGCAGCTTCGCTGACTCCATAGATCATCTCCTTGGTGTGGTAAAACAAATCTCCTCCTGGATGACTTCAAACATGCTGTGCCTCAACCCCTCTAAAACTGAATTCATTCTTATAGGCCTCCGTGAGCAACTCAAGAAAATCCCAGATCCCTCTATTTCCCTCAGCCTTGACTCTGTATCCACTCACACATTCATAGCAAATTCTCCTGTCCGCAACCTAGGTGTGACTTTTGACCAGAATCTTAGTTTTTCCGATCACATCACCCATCTTTCCCGTTCTTGCTTCATGCACATCCGTGACCTGCGTAGAATCCGCCCTATGCTTGACTTCAAAACCTCATCAACAATCGCCACATCAATAGTTCACGCTAAATTATATTACTGCAATGCTCTCTTTCTCAACATAGATACCACTCAAATTAATCGCCTCCAAGCCATTCAGAATGCCCTCGCCCGTGCTGTCACCAAAACCCCCAAACACCACCACATCACACCTGTCTTGAAATCACTCCACTGGCTCAAAATTCCTGAACGAATAGAATATAAAGTCCTGTCCATCACCTACAATACACTTCAATCCTCTCAGCCCTCGTATCTCCGTCAATTGTTCTCGGTCCAACCTCTTCGTTCAACCCGTTCATCTTCCACCCTCACACTGCTCCGCCCTTCCGTCACCTCATCGCTTAAATTTGCAAATCGTTCCATAGCCATAGCTGTCCCGCCTCTTTGGAACAAACTCCCGCCTGTGCTACGACAAATATCCGATCCATCCTATGAACTCACCAAAACCTCACCTCTTGCTATCTCTCCACAGGTCTTCCACTCAAAACTGAAAACACTGCTTTTTCACAAATCCTATCCCGATTCCTTCTCTTCCCCTCACCTTCCTCGCCATTTCAACTCTAAGCATCATCCACTTTAGCCGTCTGACTGTCTGCCTGCCTGACTCTCTGGATTTTGACCCCTGCCTATCGATTCTGTTTTGGTTAAGCGCCTGTGAATAAGCTGGTTCCCGCGACTTCGCTTTTGTGGGCGCTGTAGAAATATCGAGTTTACGATTACGATTACGATTACGACTTAAACTCGCAAACGAACAAGTAGTTTTGACGTTGGCACTCGCAAGGTGGAGTGTCTGTCAATGACCGGTTGGTCAACGTCCTCGACATAATTATGGCTCGAGTCGTTAACGATTAACCACTCGATATGCGTCGAACGCCAATGACGATATATCATGGAGGAAAACGAGGAGCGACGATAATTGTTATCAGAGAGTTTAGCTGCACGCTGATCTGTGGAGAGTGTGTCAGGCTCATCTGACGACGTAGGTGTAGCTGTGAAGGATATGCCTGTCAATGTGATTGCCTAAAAACCACGCGCTTAAAGAGAAGCGTCTGTTTAGGTGCAACTCACAAAACACACACTAACGAATGAACTTTAAGCTAGGTAACTAAGATCAGCTCATGAAACTTGTAGAACTGTGGAGCCATTAAAGCATTGTCTTGTACCACAGCCAGAAACCATGAAGGAGATTAAGTGAGACGTGCAAAAATAGTGAAATGCAACGTGAAAAACCTTTCATCTCAAGGAATCTGGTCAACTTTTACACATAAAGCTGACTTCTCTACTTAGACAAAGCTCACAATAAAAAGTTGAAAATTAAGAAAAATAATATGTACATTATGTATATGAACTTTGATCAAAAACGATGATAAAATAACTGCAAAATACTAACACACTGAAAACACGAAGAGGATAATCTTATTCAATAATGTGACAATGTAGGCCTTTTATAGGTTACGCTTATAAGCCACACTGCGACTTCGCAGTTTTGAAGAAAACCAGGTGATTAAAAATAACCATACTGTAAAGTTATAATTGTAACTCCACACAAAAACAAACACAGTTATACACGAACATTAAAAAAATTTGACGACAAGTAGAAGACAAATAGAAATGAAATAATCAAATCAAAAGCCACTTGTGAAGAAAAATTAAAGATAGATCTATAGCCATAACTTAGATCACACATAAGATTCTCGTAACTATAGTACAATCCTACATTTATTTAGAAAACCAAAGCGATCAAAAAAACGTTTTCTATTATCTTTTTTTTCTAGTTTCGAGATTATGTAACTTATTTATTTATATATTATGCACAGTGAGAGCAGTATCCTCAATAAGTAACGCCAGCGCTACATAAATACCACGCAATACAACTATAGACCTAAATCCATGCGTGAGACCAAACACTGCAAAAACGAAGTATACCACGCTGTCGAGAGGAAAAAAAATTAATCTACCATCAGACAAGCACTTTATCTGTTAATTACACGAAATTTGAACTAACATTTTAAAATTAATCCAAAAAAATTTAAAGACTGCTACGTGTTAAAAAGAAATCGTAGTAAATTGATAGAATGTATTAACCTAGCGACGTAGACAATAATCAGACACCACATAATAGATCTTTATATAACGAGTTAATATGATGTTAGTAAAGATGATTGATATAAAACACAAACGTTTAGTATATATCGTGTTAAAGTATAGTAAACATTAATTAAGGAAATAATTATATCCATGTGAAGACAATGATGGAATTGTAGGAAAAACCATTAAAAAAATTGGAGACTATCTATACTGGTAATTAATGAAAACTATTATAAACATGCTTGCCTATTAAGAAATACTCTAACAAATCCAGTTAGTCTAATCAGTCTCGTGATAATGAAAACGAGTGAAGAGACTGAAATGAAGAAATTAATTAGTAGCATTAGAACCTATTCTGTCTGAAAAAGTTAGAACCATGCATCGATGTCTACATCCAAGTAATACGGTAATAATGAAGACAGCTGAGATAAAAGCGCATGCCAAAATAAAATGACGAATGGTTAAGTTATAAACGCTATTCTGGAAACGCCAGGAAATGAGAGGAGCACAGCTGGAGATATAATTAAAAGTTGTCTGCTACGGAGCTGCCCACAGTGTCTATCAGCTGTGGAGGCAGTGATAAATTGCTAAGTTCATGAAAGGCCCCTGGAAACAGACAAGCTAAGAGAGTGGCCCAGGAAATAATTGATCTTAATGGAACTGGCACGAACTAGTACCGAAAGCAAAGCGTCGGTGGTTAAAGTTGGTCGAATTCGGCTAGTCTAAACATCCCAACCAAATATACCTACCCCTAGAAGTGAACAGCAGCGGATACTTAGAACGGCACCGTATATTATATGCCTATGGCGAAAATAGATAGGTGATGCATGAAAGACTGGAATTAAAACTACACATGTGTCTCCTTATCAGCAGAGTTGAGGCAAGCAGTGAGGCTATACTTATGACAGGAGTCTGCAATTTGAAACTATCAGCTGGAGAACACATATATCAAAATTTCCATTAGCAGAAGCATGCGGAATGATGTTTGAGAAACGCCGGGGGAAAGAAGTATAGTATGGCAGCTGAAATTTAGAAGACATGATAGGGTGAATACTGAATAAAGATAACTGATGGATGAATGCACATGTGGTCCAGATCAGTAACATGATCAAGGCTCGCAGAAGTGAAGATAGTGAAAGATAAGGGAAACGTCCAGAAACTGACCCTTGAATAATGAGCCCAGGAAATAATTCCTAGAATGGCAGTTTAAAAGCTAAACAAGAACACAATGATCAAGCTTCAGGCAAAAGAAGGAAAGTGATTATATGACGTTTGAAAGACATGATTAGCATCTGGTCTGAAGGTAACTCTAGATGACTGCCTAGACACGTAAAGTAAAACCGAGCGCTGTCATCGACAAGGCAAACGAATCCATCATTTCAAGATTCTCTGAAGCTAATGACAGCCGATATAATGAAGCACTACAGCTGATGATTCTTTTAGTCGCTGCGAGACTGTTATCATTTTAGAATAACGACTCACAAATATGATGATGAAATGAGTGAAAAGTTAGACAGACTATATAATGATGAGAAACCTGTAAGGAAGGTGTATATTCAGACAAATACAAACAAACAATACGATAATAACGACTACCAGCTACAATACAAATTTAAGCACGTTAGCAAACATAATTGTAGGCCTACAGATGAAGTATAATTATATGTATGTCCACTGGCATGCATGTATATATGGCATGATATGAGAGATAAGATATGAAGTCATAAACATGTAAGGTTGATGGACCTAGTTATGTGTGGATGATTGTAGAGAAAAATGAATTTCGATATATAAAATATTATGCATCAAAGTTGAATGAATGAAGGCATACAAATAGAATATATTATAGACCTACGGTATACATCCAAAACCAAGATTCCTCTTTCCATCAGCTCACTACCTAGCCTTCATCTTTTTAAACGTGAGCTAAACTACAAGCCTACATTATACACGGTGCATAAGAAATTTATACAGATAGAATACCCGTGCATTGATCTTTAAACAGTAAACAGAATTACCAGAAACTTAGTTACACCAGCGTAAAAAGTACAGTAGATGTGCATTTGAGCTATCTGTGTCATTAGTTAAGTTATTAGTTAATGAATTGTTAAACTATAAATAAGTTCGTTATTTTATTTACTGCTGGCCATATTATGTCATTTGTTACAAACTGTTCTCAGGTGGCCCTGGTTAGCGAGACCTCCGGCCCCTTCTGGGTCTCCTGTGTGACCTTATTTAAGTTCAGCCACCTCAGTGTAAATTGTTATGTGTTATCTTGGGTTAACTATGAAACATACAGTAGGATACAATCTATGCAAACAAAGGCAAAAACACTGCGCTGATACATTATAGGATAGGCTGAGAATAAAGAATGCTATTAGGCTAAAGTACAAGACAGAACGATATTTATATGTATATATACTGGTAGAGGTACAGGATTTGCATAGCTCGCAAGAAGAGTCGAGAGGGCCGAATCAAAAGTCAACCATGCACTAATGAGCAATAGGATTACGAAAAGACAATAACCAGAATTACAGAAAAACAGCTAAATATTAATAACTGACACTATTAAACAGAGCAAATGCCAGACTATAACAACTGTAGGCAAGGCTATACAAGTGACACGTTATACAAGTAAAAGAAAAACCGAGAAAGAGGAGAAGGACTCGCAAAAGTTGGCTTGTAAGCTTAATTAAATAACGACATTGCTTAAAATACTCAAAATCAAAGTATACTAGAAAACCTTTCTCCAAATTTAAAATGACCAAGATAGAATTGATGAACAGTTAACTTACGAAAAATAAAAGATAAAGAAAATGAAGAAAATGAAAATAGTAAAAATACAAATATGATGTAAAAACTTTTAATTGAAAAAAAATGACCGGTATGACATAAGTATAAGTTTAGGTAACGGAGTCTTAAACCACGCGCTAGATAAACTATGACGCTACACCGTTCTCCAACAACTATGATCCAGTCTGTATGATGATCTAGCTCCAATTCTAAGACCAGCCTAAACTACGGGGAACGCCTAACCTATGTTAGACTAACTAGCTCACTGGAGAGAATTACGTGACAATTATTAAAGCGTTTTATTAAACAACGATAATCATAAGACATGACAATGAACAATCAAAGATAATAATAATTCAACAATAAGATGATCAGCAATCAGCTATGAAGATAATAATAAGTTAATAATAAATATAAGTTTCAATATGATAATAATAAAGTTGTAATGTTACCTATTTAAATGTTTAAGTGTTCATGTTAACTAATCACAATTCATACCTTGTCATCAACCCCAAAAGATGTTCAACCCATGATTATACCCTACAAGAACCACCCCGAACAAGCCAACTCGTACAAGCCAGCGTTCCAAGAATTACCTGGCAAGATATACCAAGCGGCTACCCAGCAACATTGAGAATGGACCAATCCTGTGTAAGGGTTCACCCTCCTAGGCCAGCTGTCAGCAATCTGTGATATGCAGACCTGAGTCATGTAGCCAATGAGAGTGTTTCTAGGCTGAGCCTAGGAACCTCCTCATGCGCCCAAGACTACAAGCAAGGTGATTATCATCACCCTTCCAACTTATGTTTATATATTTATATTATATTTGTATTATATTTATATTATATTAATATTTCGTCATATCAACGGTATCACAGTACTATCATCCATACCATTAAACAAATCTAGGCCTACATATCTTCCACTTAAAATGTCTGCCCTATAATTTCTCCCACTGCACTGCCTCCATTTCATTGATAACCTTATAGCCCTAATTTGATCTCTACTCCTGGCCTATAATATAATTAGCTTTAGAGCCAAACTCCAAATACAGCGCAGCTGGATGTTTGCGTTGTTGGAAGACTATGTCAACTTCCTGCGTTCACATGAAGAGCAAATACTAAACCCGTCCACGCGGGTATAAGAAAAAATGCATCACTAATTAAGTAAGCCAATAGGCTATAATAAAAAAAATTATGTCCAATAAATCCAAGCAGTGTGCTGTAGCCCAGAGGCGCAGAAATGAAAACTTAATAAGGTTAATATTTTTATATAACATTATAATAAAAAAGGAGTCTATGTGTAACTAGGTCATATCCTACTAATGACATGAATTGCTGAGAGGGCCGCACCATACAAGAATACCGCCATTGCGTACAGTTGTATTAGCACTGTCTTAAAGCAGCTGAGACAAACTGTAATTTCTCACGTAGTATATTGTCTTTCTGGGGGCATTTTTCACTTATATGACAAATTGAACTTTACCGCCTGTGAACAAATGTTTTGCATATATAATGAGCACAGGTGTTCCTTATGTTGATATATATATATAATGTGTATTCGATTGTTAAGCGGTTTTAGTCTTAGGCCTTAGTTGCGCGATCGGCTGGCGGCGCTTGGCCTAAAGTAGCCTAAACATTGGCTGACGGTAGATTCTATACACGTGCAGTTAGCGCGCCAAACTTAGAAACTGCTGATGACAGTGAATTTGGAATATACAGGGTAGTAGTTGTTTTAATGAAGTAGAGAGTTGTATTTAGAAGTTACAGTCGAGTTGTGTTTGAAGAATAACCGTGTTTGAAGACGAAATATTCAAAGAACTGTGTCAATTTAATTCTTAAACAGTTAGAAGAAGTTGAGCAGATTTTACGTAGAGATAAGGAAAAGTGTTTGAGTTAGGTCACAACTAAGAAAGGACAAAAGAGTTGGTGACACCGCCTAACATATATCACACTAAGTTTCAATGTCATTCAGGACGATAGTCAGTCAATAGTTAGCCACGCCTCAATGAGTTTTGAGATGCTACGAATGTATGACTGTATGAATACAACCGTGCACAAAACCGCATTTTCAGCCGTAAGTAGCCAACATATACACATGTACACAAACGTACATTCATAAACGCATGAGTTTCCAAAATTCAATTCGGAGAGTCATACGCTTGTGCATAAATATAGCCCATATTGTATCTGCCTGCGCGTTCTCAAAGTCCACTCAGAAATTAGCGGTCTCATTTCTTCATTTCGTAAGGCTATTACTGTCTGATCGTGTGATGCTACAATGAAGGAGCTAACTAGAGACTGACAATTTGCGCCTTGATCGTTGAAAATCGGAATAGTATAGGCATAAAGGCGAAAAAGATCCGTGCGTAGTTTTCATGGACAGAATGGCTTAAGAAATGTTAATGTAGGCCCTAATTTATGTAAATGTTTACGGTTTTCTATAGCGACCGTATGGCTTCGACCATGATAATTTTAAGTGAATTGATAAGTACTTGCACACGGCGTCACCAAAGTCCTTGACAGTAATATTTCAGTTAACTGAAAAAGAACTGAAACAAAAATTATGAATTTCCGTTTAACGCAAACCGAAACCAAAACAGAAATTACTTGCAAAACGGAAACGAATTAGAAATTTAAATGTTAAAACAAAATAGGAAAAGAAACGATAATTAATAATTGATATACGAGCTGAAATAGTTGAAAATTTGTTGAAAATGTATGCGCTCCTGCTGGACATTAAGCTTTGTTTTGTGTGTGTTTTATTAAATTATTCAATTAGCAATACATAATTATAGCTTCTTAGGCTAAAAATGTTTTTTTTTAATTTTCAATGGTGAAAACGTTTTGCAGGGAATGTGATGTAGGTTTGCTGGGATGGGGTAGGAACGGGGATAAAAACCTGAGGGATGTGGCGGGGATGGGAACCAACCATGCGGAGATGGAGCGGGATGGAAAGGACTTTCATGTTGCAGGGAGTAGACTGGGACGAGATTGTCTCTCCGCGTCATTCTCTAATGATGACAAAACGATTGTGAGTTCGTGCTTAGTGAAAGTTTGATCAGACTCTAACAATAATAATGATAATAATAATATTTTTTTATTAAGTGCCTGACAAACGCACTGCACTGTACATTTACATGTTATGCAATTTAAATCTTAACTACTAACAGAACAGACAGATTGCAATACAACGGCGCTAATAGCAGCCTACAAAGCATATCCGCCCAACGGGGGCTCGAACTCGCTACCTCTCGGTCTTCGTGCCAGATGTTATCCAAAGCGCCACCGGGCCCCCGGCATTTTAAAATTTTAAAATCAGCTGGTCTCCCTTAGGTGGCTGATCATAGTTAACTTAGATCCATAAACCATGTGAGCTGCAACTTGTGGGAAAGAATTCGACTAATCTGAAGCTAAATATATTAAATAATAATAGATTACAATGTTATTCTAAGGACTATTATTCGCAAAGTTTACCAGTTCCTATGAACTTCCTAACTTCCTATTTATTTATCAACGGGGCTGTGTTGTTTGCACACTCATTATGACTAGATGTCATCGTGAAACATGAAATTATGTGGGAAAGTCTGTCAAAGGTTAACACTGCTTCAATGCAAACCACGGCACATTCAACTACAGCACAGTCGAACAAAACTAGAAAAACTCAGAGCATTTCCGAATGTTTGCTCTCACATTTTGGGCCAACCGGCGCCAATCATTATTATAACCTATGGACACCTACGGGGAAGATTCGCAGGCCTATGTGGAGAGAGTTTCTTCCCGGTGTGAACTCTTGCAATGACTGCCTGACGCAAAAATAGAAACAGCCAGAACCTGGAAATGACGATTTTGTGAAACTTAATAAACAACTTGTGAATTAAAATTCATGTGTTACTGGTTATTGTTGTAGTGCAAAGTCACTCGTCGATTTGTAACACATTAAACAGTGAGAGAATAGGGCTTCTACTAGTTAACGTCTCATAACATATAATCAGTTGTGCATCGATGTTATCTATTAATGCAAAAATAACTATCTATTTTTTTATAGAAACTGAACCTGACATTTTCCAGTAACTGAAATGACAACGAAAATTACTTCAAAGCTGAAACTGTAGTAAAAACAGAAAGTATTTAAAAACTGAAACATGAACTGAAATAGAAATTACGCAAAAAATGAATGAAAACTGAAACTGTAATTATTTTCAAAACTGAAATATAACTGCATCACCTCACAAGCTTTCCTTTCCAAAGTGGTTAAGAATTCCTACATTAATCCATTCGATCCTCTGCCTTTCATGCATTCTCGTCCTCAACGTGACAATTTATCTCCCTCTCTTTGGTCTCTTTGCCAACCGGACTCGGAACTCTAAATCTCCAATGGACATGGATGGACTCTGATGCCACGCGACGCTCATTAATGAGCTGGTGGCTTGCGCTTATCTTTAGAAATAGCGCCTTAGACATTTGGGGTTTACGAATACGATTACGGTGATTATGAACAGAGCTCCTGTCTCTCAGTAGTGTGACTGATTGGTTAGAGCGCTCGACCTGTAACGCGGAGAACACGGGTTCGAGCATCGCCCGATCCAGTAGCTGTTTAGGGACCTTGAGTAATGAGTAAGTCCCTCATTCAGCATCATTATCATCACCGATTGCCACCGTAGTACCATGCTGTCTCCTCGGCTTGACCTCCCCGGATTTTGACCTGACACCGAAACGAACAGAGGAGTTTTGGCTATTGCGGACTTGATTCGATATAGCGCCGGTGGTAAGCTGGTCTCCCTGACGTGGCTTTTTTTGGCGCTCAGAAATTTTCGAAGATTTAGGCTACATTACATTACATTTACATCAATGTTCGTTTGTATACGGTTGTGTGCACTTCTGAACTTTGGAATGAGAGCAATATCAATTGAAGTTGTATTTTATTTTATTAGACTTGCACCGATAATTATAGACTAAACAATAGGGTGCAGTGAAAAAACCGAAAATTAGAAATTCAAAAAGTAATAGGAACCAAAAGTTGCCTAATGGTATGGGGTCAAAAAATGTTGAAAAAGTTTTTAAAAATATTAATGTCTTCCACCTCCACCAGAGGGCCAAAGTTACGAAAAATAGCATTTTTCGAGAAAATTGAAGGATTCCTTGTAATATTTTTAAATTGAAAACTAATTAATTTTCATTCAATATACCGCTGGATAGAGCTTTCAAAACTGAATAAAATGATATATTAATTTTCAGAATATGCCCATATTTGTAGAAGTTATTAACTTTTTACCATTTCCTCCGGTTCGCGACATGTCGCGAAGTCTGAAAACGGTTAAATACTAATAACTATTTTATCCTTCGAGATATTTCAACCCATAGTATGCCATTCGATTCATCTCTGAACCGCCGTTCTAACGGTTCATTGTGATGCGGGATTGTTAACAGTAGACATTTGTTTTACATTTTTACAGTTTTAGTATAGTATTTTTTGAAATTTTTCATTGATTCTGTTGTCATTTCAGCTGAATGCGCACTTTGTCCGATAAATTAAGTGCTAAGAACATTCCATTTTGATCGGGAATAATTGCGAAATGTCAACGTATAAAAGCTAGATTGCCTACTCCTTCTTAAACATTGTTTTCGAAGTTCGGACACAGTCAGGAACTACGGCAGACTGTTCTACCCCATATGAGAAATGTGTCTCTGTTGAACTGGTCCACTACCTTGATTTTCACTCTCTAATGCCTCCTCTTCAGTCTGGATTTAGGAAATTCCACTCGACGGATCTCATATGGTGAGTCTTCTAGCAGATATATTTCATGATGTGGACCGTAGCCATATCATTCTACTCTCCCTTTATGACATTAGTGCCGCTTTTGACACTGTTGATCATACCATCCTCTTAGACCTGCTGTCTAGTTAGTCTGGGATGGTTGACACTGCTCTTCTTTTGTTGCATTTGTTCCTCACGGTTCGCACAGTTTATGTAATTTTCGGTCCAACCCGCTCTTTCTGACTCCACGTCACTTATGGCTTACCTCGGAGCTCTGTCTGTGTTCCCCTTCTGTTTATTTTGTATACCTCGGATCTAGCTAGGGTTCTTAGACCACTCAATGTCATCTTCCACCAACATGCTAACGACACGTGATCTTGGATTAATTCTCGATTCTGTCCTCTCTCTGTCAAGATCTTAAGGTCTATTGTACTTCAGCTTATGCTCTCCTTGGCCTTTGCTCCCTTCGGTCTTTGGCTTGTGGCCACTTGGCTGTCCCTGGAAGGCGTACCTCTATGACACAGTCTAGGCGTCTCGCTGCTGTTGGCCCTCCAACTGGAACCGACTGCCGCAGTCCCTTAGGGCTGACTTCCTTTCTCTTTCCTCTGACCAGTTCCTCAAGCGCCTGAAACCTCTCTTTCTCTCAGTGACGATACTTCCTGGTTGGGAAAGCTTCTGATTCTAAGTGGCGATTAAGTAGAAACATGATATACTGGGTCTTGTCTTGGTTTAGACAAAGACAATAAGCGGATAACCCTCGATCAAGAGCAGCTGAAACCTCTAGAATGCGTTCAACCATAGCAGCGGCTACGACGGCAGGGCCATGAAGGTAAAGAATGAACGGAAGCAAGAAGAGCAGAGTCGACAATCTCAAACGACCTAAACAGCAGGTCTAAGAGGATGGTGTGATCAACAGTGTCAAAAGCGGCACTAATGTCATAAAGGGAGAGTAGAATGATATGGCTACGGTTCACATCATGAAATATATCTGCTAGAAGACTCACCATATGAGATTTCGTCGAGTGGAATTTCCTAAGTCCAGACTGAAGAGGAGGCATTAGAGAGTGAAAATCAAGGTAGTGGACCAGTTCAACAGAGACACATTTCTCATATGGGGTAGAACAGTCTGCCGTAGTTCCTGACTGTGTCCGAACTTCGAAAACAATAAGAAGGAGTAGGCAATCTAGCTTTTATACGTTGACATTTCGCAATTATTCCCGATCAAAATGGAATGTTCTTAGCACTTAATTTATCGGACAAAGTGCGCATTCAGCTGAAATGACAACAGAATCAATGAAAAATTTCAAAAAATACTATACTAAAACTGTAAAAATGTAAAACAAATGTCTACTGTTAACAATCCCGCATCACAATGAACCGTTAGAACGGCGGTTCAGAGCTGAATCGAATGGCATACTATGGGTTGAAATATCTCGAAGGATAAAATAGTTATTAGTATTTAACCGTTTTCAGACTTCGCGACATGTCGCGAACCAGAGGAAATGGTAAAAGTTAATAACTTCTACAAATATGGGCATATTCTGAAAATTAATATATCATTTTATTCAGTTTTGAAAGCTCTATCCAGCGGTATATTGAATGAAAATTAATTAGTTTTCAATTAGAAAATATTACAAGGAATCCTTCAATTTTCTCGAAAAAATGCTATTTTTCGTAACTTTGGCCCTCTGGTGGAGGTGGAAGACATTAATATTTTTAAAAACTTTTTCAACATTTTTTGACCCCATACCATTAGGCAACTTTTGGTTGCTATTACTTTTTGAATTTCTAATTTTCTGTTTTTTCACTGCACCCTACTAAACAACCTGAGAAGACCTGGTGAAACAGGGTGTGAGAGGGGCGAAGCCAAAGGTGAATGTGCTTCCTCCGCAAAACGTGAGGAAGCGACCTGTCCGCTTGCGATGAAAGACGGCTGCGTTGCGGTCGTTTGTTTTGTCGAGCAGTCTGCCGGTGTCTGATCAGAGCCCGGACACGGGGCGGATCAAGGACCGTGCCGATTAATCGTTCAGTCAGAGGCCTGAGTCTGAAATGAAGCCAACCACATCGTGCAAACCCCCTGTCCCTTATAATGGTTTTGACTCATTTGGTAAACAGTAGTCCTAGCATGCATGGACTTCTTTCTGCCAACTACTGTGAGAGAGGTTCGAAAACTTATCTTTTCCTCGCATAACAAAACCGGTCTCCTTGACACCGTTCCAACTTGGTTTCTTAAAGAGTGCTTTGATGTCCTGGGTCCCACCATTACATCAATTATCAATTTCTCATTGCATGAGGGATCTTTAACATCTGCTTTTGCTCATGCCATAGTTGATCCGCTGCTTAAGAAACCTTCTCTTGATCCCGACGATCTGTCAAATTATATATAGGCCTATCTCAACCTTGAATTTTATATATAAAATCCATGAATGGATAGTCCTGAATCGCATGCAAATTCACCTGTCATCAAACTCCTCAATCTCCCATTGTCAGTCTGCCTATCGTAAGTTTCACTCAACAGAATCTGCACTTCTTACTGTTCATAGTGACATCATTTGCTCATTGGATGGTGGTAAGGTGACAGCACTTCTTCTTCTTGTCTGGTCTGCTGCTTTTGATACTGTGGATCATTCTATTCTTTCTTCAGCGTCTCGAGAACTGGTTTGGGATCTCTGGCCCTGCACTAAATTAGTTTAGTACTTATCTTAGTCCACGCACTCAATCAGTGTATTTAAATGGTAATTATTAATCTGATGCGTTGTTGACATGCGGTGTACCACAGGGATCAGTGCTTGGCCCTCTTTTTTTACAGTATACACCACACCATTAAAAGCATTGCATGATAATAATCATTTGCTAAGAAATCATTTCTATGCTGATGATACTCAAATTTACATTTCATTTGATAGATTGTCATGTGACTAATCTGTACAGCTGTTGTCTTCTGTCTGTGTTGAAGTACAGTCCTGGATGGCAGCCAATAAACTCCTCCTTAACCCATCAAAGACTGAATTTCTGTTACTTGGCACTCAACAGCAATTTAAGAAATTTGATCGGCTTAAGTAATTGAACCTGGGTGACTCAATTGTTGAGCTTGCCGATGCTGAATGCAACTTAGGCGTTGTTTTTAATTCTACCATGTCTCTCACTGGCCATGTAAACAGTATTTGTAAGTCATCCTTTATGTTCATTTGTGACATACGCAGAATTAGGCGTTATGTGCCCATGTCTGCAAGAATATCTTTGGCAAATGCATTGGTTTCCAGTCCCTAGACTATTGTAACTCGCTTCTTACTGGTATCAATAAATCAAACATTCTGAAGCTGCAGAGGGTTCAGAACTCTTTGGCTAGAGATGGCGCCTATGGCGTGTTAACACTGGTCAGTCACGGCTATGTCTATAAATTGATTTTTTCAAAGAATCGGATTATATCTTATGTGAACAAGTTGACTAATAGTTTTATTATCGTCTTCAGAGTTTATTGTTCGCTTTTTGGATTATTTTCGATTCCTCAGGATTTTATTTTGGCGTGTTTTGTTACGAGTATCGTGCCATGTCTACGCCTCCTGTGTACGCCCTTGTATACACCGCTGACCTAATTAGGTCGCTCAACACAAGCCCGTCGCCTCCTTGCCGGCTGATTCGTAAGACGCTGTTTCGTTTCAGACTATGGCGCCCGGCATATCTTCGGTCCCTTCCATGTCCGTCTTCGCCTTCTAGTCGACCGGAGCCCTGCCGATCGGAGCCTTTGTCCTCGTCGGCTATCCGTCTTGCTACTCTCAATATACGTTCTTTGAAAAACAAATACGTACCAACAGCGGACATGATCGTGGCCAATGACTTGGATGTCTTGGTCGTCGTCGAGTCTTGGCATCTCTCTTCCACTGATGTTGCTGTCCGTCGAGCTGCTCCGCCTGGCTTCCAGTTCCTTGATCGTCCGAGGGTAGATGACACTGGTGTGGCTATACGAGGAGGTGGGCTGATCGTCTACCACCGAAGCCAGTTGAGTGCGAAGAGGATTGAGCTGGCCAGGACCCCGTCGACCTTCGAGGCTCTCGCGGTCTCCCTGTCATCTAAGCGTGGTCCAACTACGCTCCTGGCCGTATACCGTCCTGGCTCCTCCCCTCCCTCGTCGGCGTTCTTTGAAGAGCTCCTGGCTCTATTAGAACAATTTGCGCTTCACAACACACAGCTGGTTCTCACCGGGGACCTTAACCTACATCTAGAGGATTCATCGCTCTCGGAATCCATGGAATTTGCTGCGGTTTTGGAACAGTTCGGGCTGAAGCAACATGTCACAGAACCCACACACTTGCTGGGTGGCTGGCTCGACGTCATCGTCACCAGAGATGACTGCCGGGTGTCTGATGTGACTGTCTATCCTCCTGTTCTCTCTGACCATGGTCTCGTCGCTGCCTCAATCCCCTTCATCTACGAGCCTCTTCTTCTCGCCGTTCGTCAGATCCGTAACTGGAAAAGTCTTGACCGTTCTGCATTCTGTTCAGCACTCCGAGCTCATCCTCTCTTTGCTGATCTTCAGTCGTCCATCGGGCGCTCTACGACAGAGCTGTTCAGCTCTTATGAGACCGCGCTGTCTGGTCTCATAGACACATTTCTACCGGTGCGCAGCGTCCAATCGCGCTACCGTCCATCTTCTTCGTGGTTTGATGCAGAGTATCGGAAGCTCCGACGACAGGCACGACGGCTTGAGAGAATCTACAGAAGAACACGCTCTCCGGCTGATCGGGCCGCGTGGGTCCGCTTCGTTAGAGAAATGCATACCTCGTACCGCCCAGAGAACGTGAATACTGGGAGGCCATCATCACTCGCCAGTCGAAAGATCCGAAAAGGCTATGGACCACTTTCAATGGCCTCCTTGGTCGTCAGAGGGGTGGTCGTCAGTCGGAGTCTCCTCCGCCATTCTCTGCAGAGGCATTCCTGGAGCGATTCTCTGCCAAGATTTCATCTATTCGGAGTTCCACTGCTGACTCTTCTCCGCCTACGTTTTCTACCACGGAGCATCGGCTTCCTGCTCTCCAGGAGATTTCGAGTTTGGACCTCCGTCGACTCATCCTCTCATCTGCCGCCAAGACGTGCGAGTTGGATCCTGCACCAACATTTCTTGTTCAGGAATTAATTGACGATCTCCTTCCCTTCCTCACTGTTCTGTGCAACTGTTCGATCCGTGAGGCATGCCTACCAGTCTCACAGAAACGTTCCGTTCTTCTACCAGTTCTGAAGCACGATGGTCTGGACCAGAGTGATCCAGCAAACTATCGCCCCATTGCGAATGTAACTTTTTTATCTAAAATACTTGAACGCATTGTTGCTAACCAGCTGATTCAGAATCAGAATCAGAATCAGAATCAGAAAAACTTTATTGCATCAGATAATGTGACCCGTTATACAAATAGTGAATCAAGTTTATTTAACAGGTGTATCACGCTACATGAGGCAAAAGGAGACCCCAAAGGGAGGATTATTCCCGCTAGTTGGGGCGACCTACAAGTTCCGTTACAAACCAATAATAATACGGTCATGAGACAGTCCAGAAATTACGACATTTCGTGAGGACGGAGGAAATCTATAGGTGAACAAAAAAACAACGGTAGGGTGCATACCTTAACTATTAAGAAAGATACAATAAGATAGACACTAGTAACTGCAGGCAACAACACAAAAAATAACATAGTGATTGGGCAAAAATCCCCAAAATAACCTTAACTAAAATCCTTAACTAAAATCCTTACTACTAAAATAAGTAAACTGAGGAGGTAGAGGAGATGCGAAATAAGAGAGAGGAGAGTTGAAAGAAGGAAGAGCGAGAAAGCAGGGAGATCAGAAAGGGAAAGTGAGGAAGAATGCAAGACATGAGAAGAGAGGAGACGAGAAGAGGAAGGGAAAGAAAAAGGAAATGGAAAAGGAGAAGGCTGGCCATTCACAGGGATCCTCCACCACCGGGGAGGTCAGTCAGATGACGCTAAGAGATATGCTTTAAATCTAATCCTAAATAAGTAGATATTTGGCGCAAGGCGGATGTCTAATGGAATGGTATTCCAAAGATTTGGGCCGTAGAACTTGATGCTGAATACTCGTGAATTGGTACGACTCCAGGATTACTTATCTAGATGTGAATGAATTGATTCCGTCTCAGCAGTCGGGTTTCCGTCGGAATCACTCCACGGAGACTCTCCTGCTTCGACTTTTGTCAGACTTCTATAGCGCAGTTGACCGTGGTCAGGTTACTCTCCTTGCTCTCTTTGATGTAAGCTCTGCTTTTGACTCTGTGGACCACTCCATTTTGTTGCAGCGCCTCTCCACTTCCTTTGGCTTGGTGGACCAGCCTCTAGAATGGCTTAGATCTTTTTTAACTGACCGCACAAATTGTGTAGTCCTTGGTTCGTCCAGGTCTCTTTGGGTCCCTGCCCCTTTGGGTGTGCCCCAGGGTTCTGTCTTGGGCCCGCTGCTTTATCTTCTTTATACTGCTGATGTCTGCTCCTTGTTGACGTCTCAGGGGCTTCTACACCAACTATTTGCCGATGATGTGCAAGCCTACATCCACACCTGTTCAGCTGATGCGGTGGCTACTGTGAGTCAGATGTGTCTGACTATGGATGTCCTCTCTTCTTGGATGGCCTCCAATCGGCTACTCTTAAATCCCTCTAAAACACAGCTCATTTGGCTGGGTAGCCGTAGACAACTGCAGGGTATCGACTTTCCTCAACTTACCTTGCTCTTTCCTCACATAACCTTTTCCCTTACAGTTCGTGATCTGGGACTTTCTCTTGACTCCGAGCTTACTTTGTCTCAACATGTGAACTCAATTGCACGGAGTTGTTATTATCAGCTTCGTCAGCTTCGAGTGGTCTCTCGCTCTCTCTCATGATGCAGTTGTGGTCCTTGTTCATGCCTTTGTTACTAGTCGAATTGACCACTGTTCCTCACTACTTGCTGGCCTTCCCCTTGGGGTTCTGGGGCGACTAGATCGAGTTCTACGCTCGGCTGCTCGGCTTATTGGACGCCTTCCTAAGTTCTCTCCTGTTTCTGCATACATGCGTGATGTGTTGCATTGGCTGCCTGTGTCTCAGCGGATCTCATATCGCATCGCTGCTCTGGTTTCTCGTTGTGTTCTTGGCTGCGCTCCATCTTACTTGCGCGATCTTTGCCGCCCAGTGTCTGATGTTGCAGCGCGTCGGGTGCTTCGCTCTGCGACGAGGGGTGAGTTCCTTGTTCCACGTGCTCGCTTGGCTATTAAGCAGCGCCGTGCTTTTTCGGTTGTGGGCCCTTCCATCTGGAATCACCTCCCACTTAAGCTCCGTTTTTTACTTGTAAGCCATCCGACAGGGTTCTACAAGTCTCTCAAGTCTTTTTCTTTAGTCGTGGCTGGGCCGGGAGCGCTCCTGAGTAGTTTCTTGAAGGGGCGCTATATAAATGCTCTGAATGAATGAATGAATGAATGAATAACTAATACATCCAAATATGAACATATAACCCCTGTGCTTAAATCTCTGCATTGGCTTCCTGTTCAGCAAAGAATTCGTTTCAAACTGGGGCTCATAGTTTATAAAACTTTGAACTCTGGCCAACCACAATATTTAAAATCTGTTCTTATTCC
>JACEVL010000410.1:819004-851163 GCA_020284085.1 Aporrectodea caliginosa | reverse complement strand
AGGAAGGTCTTAAGCAGTCTATAGAAAGAATCAGAGAGGTCTCGCGGGAGAGAACGAAGGTCAGAGGGGAGGCTATTCCAGAAGGAAGGACCAACGATCGAGAAAGCCCGACGCTGTCTAGTAACAGAGCGGGCATGCGGAACTATGAAGTCACCCCTAGAGGCCGAGCGCAGAGATCGTGTAGTTAGCGCGCCGAACTTAAAAACTGCTGATGATAGTGAATTTGAAGATATGTAGAGTAGTTGTTGTTTTAATGAAGTAGAGAGTTGTGTTATGTAGAAGTTACAGTCGCGTTGTGTTTAATGAAGAACTGTGTTTGAATATTAACTGTGGTTTAAAAGAAATACCTTCAAAGAACTGTGTCAATTTACTTCGTAAACAGTTAGAAGACGTTGAGCAATTTATACGTAGAGATAAGGAAAGTTTTTGAGTTAGGTCACAACTAAAGAAAGGACAGAAGAGTTGGTGACAACATCCCATCTATAGATCGTCTATTTCACATAGCAGACACCCGCCTTTTCTCAGCCATTAGGAGAAATCCGGGGCATGTCTTGTATGACCTACTCCCACCAGCCCCGGAAGAGGCATGTCTCCTGGGAGCACCGCTGTCGCCGGAAGAAGCTTTAACGACATGCCTGGAATTCAGATGCGCTGGTCCTCCTAAGAAACGCGCTCTGCTCTCAAAAAGTACTACACACTCTGAGATGCTTCCCTTGCCATGAACACCCGCTACTAGACAAATATGACGAAATACAAAGAAGAGGCCTTTCCTCAATCTTAAACATCAACCTGAACAACACCCAATGGTGCCAAGCGTCTCTACCAGTCAAACTGGGAGGACTGGGCATACGTCGGGCTGCTTCGCTTGCGCTTCCCGCCTTCCTGGCTTCCGCTGCGAGCACCCGCGTCCTCCAGTCCTCCATGCTGGGCCACAATCGAGTAAATCTATCTATCTATCTATCTATCTATCTATCTATCTATCTATCTATCTATCTATCTATCTATCTATCTATGAAATTTATATAGCGCCCCTTCAAGATAACTACTCAGAGGCGCTCCCGACCCAGGCCCGGTCAAAGAGGAAGGTCTTAAGCAGTCTATAGAAAGAATCAGAGAGGTCTCGCGGGAGAGAACGAAGGTCAGAGGGGAGGCTATTCCAGAAGGAAGGACCAACGATCGAGAAAGCCCGACGCTGTCTAGTAGCAGAGCGGGCATGCGGAACTATGAAGTCACCCCTAGAGGCCGAGCGCAGAGATCGGCGACCAGAGCATGCCGAGGTTAAAGTGAAGAGCTCCCGGAGATAAACAGGTGATCTGCCCAGAACACAGTGCCAGACAATGGAGGAGACCCTATAATGGATGCGCTGCTGGACCGGGAGCCAGTGGAGGACATCACGCATAAATGCAGAGATGTGGCCAAACTTAGGGACACCACCAATTAGACGAGCTGCCGCCCGCAAAACGCCTTCCAGAGGATGCAAACGGACTAGGGGAAGTCCACAGTAGAGCGAAGAACAGTAGTCCAAACGATTACTAACAAAGGCATGGACCAGAGTGGAGGCAGATGAAGAAGAAAGAGAGCGAGTGACAACCCGCAGCTGGCGCAAGTGGTAGTAGCAAGAACGAGTCAATGCCGTGATGTGCCCCGTGAAAGAGAGTTCCTGGTCCAGGATGACCCCTAAGTTGCGGACCGAGGTGGAAAAAGTAAAGGTAGGAAATTCAGCGGAGAGGGACTCCAAGTCCAGCTTATCCAGCTGCTGGCGAGTAATTTACCAGTGATATTTTCGTTAACGAAAACTAAAAGTAGAAGTAAAAATAAAGGATTTCGTTAACGAGAATTAGAAGTAAAAGTAGGAATTATTTTGGCTTAAAAAACGAAATTAGGAATTAAATTATGAATTATTTGCAGAACTAAAATTGTGAATGAAATTAGGAATTATTTTCAGAAGTAAAATCATTTTACTTCTTGTGGATTTACTTCTTGTGGCCCTTAAAATTGCACCGTTGCAGAGGATCTTTTGTCAGCTCCAACCTAACAGGCCTTTGTGGAAAGAATTTTTCTGTAAGTGGAATCTTAACTGATGGACGAAGAAATCTCATGAAAAAATCTCTGGAAATGAGAGTGTTATTGAAATTGAACAAAGATATCTTATACATGTATGTAGTAACGATAAAATATTTTTTACTGCACTGAAATTAATAATTATTTGGAAAACTAAAATAAGAAGTAAAATTAATTGAGAACTAAAATAGGAATGATAAGTAAAATTAGGCCTATTTGTGAAGTAAAATTAGAATTAGAAGTAAAATTCAAGGACACAGAACTGAATTAAAACTGAATTAGGAATTATTTTGAGAAGTAAATTATCACTGGTAAATACCGATGAGCAGATGGAACTGATGCTGCAACGATGGAATGAAGAAACTCAGACAGCACCATCAGACAATCAAGCAGCATATAAACAAGTTTTCAACAACAGATTGCAAAGGTCATTCATTGGTCAGCAAATCTATCAATTGTGGAATACCACTGGGCTCAATTCTGAGGCCAGTGTCATTTCTAATACCTATGAATGACCTGGCAACTAACACCAAAATATTTCACTGAATGTCGTCACTAATGACACTGGTGTCTTCAGATCTGACGAAACCACAGTTTGCCAGTCATGTGATAACCGCTATTTATTTCTTTTTATGAGCTAACAAACTGTCAATAAATATTAATAAAACAAAAATTATTCTATTTCGACTCAGCCGTCAGCATGTAATAATAATTATTGCAGATTTACAATGGAAGGCAAACTGAATAATATTATGGAGGCCGAGTCTTATAAGAAGTTGTTAGGTGTGTATCAGGGCAAGCAACTCACTTGGAAAGAACACATTATGCAAATATCAAAGAATTTAGTCAAGAATATCAGCATACTTTTCATGATTCGGCATTGTTTCCCTAAAACTATCCTACACGGTTAATATTATTTCATGATTTTTGCCCTATTAGGCCTATCATACTGTTACATTTGTTGGGGCTCAAATTATACATCTTATTTGAAAGAATTGGACATTTTACAAAACCTTCAAACCATTTTCATGCTTCATTGATCTGTCAGTACCAAACCTATTATTCGAACCTATAGCATAGGCGTACTTCGATTAGCAGATGTAAATAAATTTCAAATTGGTTTATTCATGTTTCACTATCAGTGCAGATGGTTAACAGTACATTTTATGGTTATTTTCATCAGGGATCTGCTGTACATAATCATTACACATGAACTTGTTAAATTACTGCAAAGATATTGCACACACTAGGATGAAAGAAATTCTCGAATATATGTGGCTTTTCGACATGAAATTATCTTCCAAATAATGTTCAACCCTTAACATTATGCTTAAAAACACGTACAGACCATTTTATCTCTTTAATTAAGACTTAAACTATGAGACTTAAACTATAAGTCGTATATAGTTTGTTTCAGTGGTGTATTATACAATCATACAGTAATTTCATTGTTTGGCTGTTTCTTCTGCCAAATATTATCCAGAAAAGGTCAAACCAGTCTCTGATCCTTTTTGGGTTGATCTTTTAACTTTAACAAAATTTACTTTCAGTTTTTGAGTTTGTACTTACTGCTGTTATTGTGATCTTATGGCGTTTATGCTCTGTCAAAAATGGCTTGGTAGCTAACTTACTTACTTATTTAAAAGAAATTGTTGATATTGGAAATATAGCTGTGGCCAGTATTTCCTACAATACTTTTTTCATACTCACCAACACGCGCCGTATTTATGAACAACCACAATTTAGCCAGGGTGAAGGGGATAAGCACTATGCACTAGAGAATCCGGCTTTCTGTGAGTCTTTAGCATGCAATATTCTGAAAATCAATTAATGTAATTGAGGTGGTAGCCCGAGTCTATCGTTAGAAAACCCAGTATTGTTTTTTAGAATTCAGGATGTTGTGGATCGCAACAATTATAGGCATGAGTAGGCCTATTTGATACTTTTAGGCTGTCGGACGTTTCTTCGTTAGAAGTAGCTGAATAAATGAGGTGAAGTTTGATATAAATCGTACGCTGGTGATGTAAATCCTCGCTGTTATTTCTCACTATTAAGACTGTTTAGTATTTTTGCTAATTTCGTTACGGCAACAAGTGTTTCAAATTATTGTATATTATGAATAGGCCTACGTTATAAATATTTGAAATGTGAACACAAAAACAGCAGCTGCTCTACTTCGTCCTCCTAGACTGAGTTAAGGACAACACGTTTTTGCATATAATCAACAAGTTATAGTCAAACGTTGGCATTAGAACGTATCAGCAGAGAATATAGAATACAATAATTGAAAAAGTCTCCATTGTTCTTCTAGACAAAGAGGACTCAGTTCCAGTAACCATGTTTGACGTAAGAATGCTGCCAAGGTCAGTTCAAGATGAAAGAACTTCACCTATGTATACTGCTAAAATCTACGACCTCAATCCACAGCTGCAGCTTAGTATAGGAATTGGCCACTGTGCATAACAGTTGTTTTTCGGTTGTTTTGGGATGTTGCTCGTTGTTGATGTGAGCACAGGGTTTTACTCAGTCTATTATGATATTGGCGCACGAGCATATAGGCCTATTGCATGATCTTGTGTTTATATCAACGTGCCGTGAGAATACAATTCCAACACTACAAATGCGAATTCTAATCTGTATCATCATTTGTTTCAGATTTTAAATCGTCAACAGTTAAAGTGCGACGATGTTTTCAGTGTTACTGATTTTCATGGGAATGTTTCTCGGAAAGGCCAAATCAGGTAGAACATTTCATGATACCATCACATTCACGTGTATGTATGTATGTATGTATGTATGTATGTATGTATGTATGTATGTATGTATGTATGTATGTATGTATGTATGTATGTATGTATGCATGTATGCATGTATGTATGTATGTATTTATGTATGTATGTATGTATGTATGTATGTATGTATGTATGTATGTTTGTGCCTGCATGTATGTATGTATTTATGTATGTATGTATGCATTTAGATATGTAGATTTGGTATGTATGCATGTATGTATGTAGGCCCTATACATTCCGCCTTTTATTTGTGCAGCACAAGTCGTAGCCAGCAAGGAAAATATTCCCGTTCCACGGATTTTAGCAAGTAACCCAACGGTGATGGTCTGTTGTTGAGCGCATTACATTAAAGAACACCGTACTATCCAATTTCAGAAGACATGGATTGAAGTTTGCACATAATTATTGACATGGATATTGAAGTTTGTAAATAATTATAGACAAAAACCATTGCAGCTTCCATTTTGATTTCTTCTGATGACGTTCAAGACATTTCAGTCTAAAAGTATGATTTTTCAGATTTAAAGAAATTTGCGAAAGGGTCAAGGTCAAGGTTAAAGTGCTCAATTGCGAAATATGGTCTCGATGTTAAACTTCTAAACAGTCCTGAATAATCTACCCAAATAGTTAATCAAAAACACTGAATAAAGACAACAAGAACACGTTGCTAGCCCTCATACAAGCTGAGATAGAGGCAGGCCAGGTGCTTCTTTTCGTTGTCTTAAGACCACTCTTTTCGCTCGGAGTCTTTCGCACTGGGAGCGCCTCTGATTGGTGTTCACTGTGAGAGGAGCTTTATAAATTTATAAGTACACTACAAAGTACAGATACAATACATAAAAAGATACGAGGTCGAGCGGGTCGGGTCAAATTTCGACGACCCGTATCTCGGAAAGTAATTGACCAAAATTATTTTTGGGGCGGGTTTATACATGTCTTATGTGGCCCAACAAGTGGGCCAAATTTCATCTAAATCCGTAAATGCGAGTCGGTCTTGTCAATCATGTTGGTTGAATTGACGTGGAATCACCCTTTCTTAATCAACGGCAGCTGGATTTCTGAAAAAATGTCACGTGACCGGATCTAGACCTGGGAGTCGACCCCAATAAGTCGACCCCAGTCGACTTGGGCATCCCAAGTCGAGTCGAGTCGTTTCTGCTTAGCGCAACTGACCCCAAGTCGAATTTGTACTGAAAAGTAACCTCAAGTTGTTTTCTACAGAAGTCGACTTAAACCGACTTGGGACACAAACAAATCTAAATTTATCTCGCCACACTAATGATCGTGAGGCCACGGCGGCGTTTAAGCAGTTGTATAGTGTTTTTAGTGTGAACAAGCGTTTCTAAGATCTATGGTGTGTTAGGGTTGTGCACTCCATTAGTCGTTCGCAGACGTAAAAACTGTTGTATTGGACAATGATCGACTTTATTGTCGGTGAGTGGTAGTACTGTAGGATGATACGCATGCATTGCTATTTGAATGACGTTAGTGGCCAAATAATTAGGACAACAGAATTAACCTTCGCAGGACCAAAACATTTTACGATACGTCGAGGTCCAAGCGGGGTTTTTTTACCCCACCAAAATTTGTAATATCTCAGCTCACAGGTAAGCTACAATAACAAATGTCACCATCTTTCTTTCTTAGTTGTGACAGTTTAATAACAAACAACTCAACTCTTGCCTTAAAACAACTGTACTACACTGTATAGTTCAAATTCACTTTCATCAGCAATTTCTAAGTTTGGCGCGCTAACTGCACGTGTAGAGAATCTATCGTCAGCCAAAGTTTAGGCTACTTTAGGCCAAGCGCCCACGAGCCGACAGCGCAACTAAGGCCTAAGACTAAAACGCTTAACAATCGAATACACATTATATATATATCAACCTAAGGAACACCTGTGCTCATTATATATGCAAAACATTAGTTCACATTACCTCCTTCCCTTTCTTTGGATTGAGCAAATTAAATTTAAAAATTTGCAAAATCATCATGTACTAAATTATGCAATAAACTTAATACTATATAATACAGTAAAATAAACAATCTTATAATCTAGATAAACAATCTGCTACAACATTTAATCGTCCTTTCTTATAATTAACTTCTACATCAAAAGTTTGCAGTGCTAAAGCCCAACGCACCAGTTTAGCAGACTTAGACATAGATTCAGTCAGATAAGTTAAAGGATTGTGATCGGTAAAGATGTGAACTTTAGATCCAATGATTATCTCTTTTAACTTATTTAGAGCCCAAACAATAGCATAGGCTTCTTTCTCTACAGTTGCCCATCTCTTCTGGGTGTCAGTCAATTTCTGACTTATAAATGATACAGGGCGTTCTATTCCCTTATCATCCATCTGCGTTAAAACAGCTCCTACTGCAAAATCACTACTATCGCAGTACAAATTAAATGGTTTTCCAACATCAAAAACATATAAAACAACTTTAGAGCGTACAGCATCTTTAAGTAAATTAAATGCCTGTTGATGTCTATCAGTCCAATCAATCTTATCTGGAACATGTTTGCTTGTCAAATCAGATAGAGGCTTCGCAATCTGTGCGAAATCTTTGATAAACTGTCGATAGTAACCAAAAAATCCCAGCAATTGCTTAACTTGTTTCTTCGTTTCTGGGGTTTTCAAATTAATTAAACTTTCAATTCTATCTGGATTCATTTGAATCGTTCCAGAACCAACCACATGACCGATGAACTTTACCTCACTCTTACCAAAGATACATTTCTTTAAGTTCAGAGTAATGTTATGCAGTCTCATTTGCATTAAATATGCATCTAAATGCTGTAAATGAATCTTCCAGTCATCTGAATGCACAGCAATGTCATCTACATAGGGCTCAGCAAATTCATTTATAGGCTGTAAAACCATGTTAATTGCTTTAACAAATGTTCTTCCTGAGTTGATCATTCCGAAAGGAACACGAGTAAACTCGTACAGTCCATTGTGAGTAACAAAAGCAGTTTTCCATTGATCAGTTTGCTTAACAGGACAAGTCCAGTAAGCACTTCGACAATCAAAAATCGAGATCACATTTGATTTTCCAACTTTGTGCAACACGTCTTTTACAATCGGCATCGGATATTTACAATCCACAGTGAACGAGTTAATGTATCTGTAGTCGCAGGCAAGTCTCAGAGAACCGTCTTTCTTTTTAACAATTACCAACGGACTTGCCATTCTGCTCGAAGATGGTTTTATAATGTTGGCTTGAAGCATTTCTTTAATTTGTCGTTCAACTTCTGCTCGATAGATGAGTGGAATACGGTAAGCCATAAATTCTTTTTCACGAAATTCCGGTTTCAGTTCAATTTCATGTTCAACCAATGTACATAGTCCAGGCTTTTCAGAAAATCGATCAGAATATTTGTTCAGTACTTCCAGCAATTGTTTTTGTTGAGTCAATGTTAAATGGTTAATCTGATCAGGATCAAGATTCAGTGAATTCTTTTCATCTTGCAAGTCATTCTTCGTCAGCAGTTCAACCACTGAACCAAAGTCTTCATCTTCTTCAACGATTAGTCCACAACTCATTGCTCTTGTAATGTACTTTCTGATTTTATTTGCGTGAATTATCTTTCGACAATCGTCACCCATATCAATCAAATAAGAGTACTTTGACCTTCGTTGTATGACAGTACATGGACCATGCCATCGTGAAATCAGTTTATTCGTTGAAGTCGGATATAACACAATGACTTTTTCACCCGGTTCAAATTCTTTATGTTTCGCTCTTTTGTTGTATTGATTCGTATACTGTAATTGCTTCTCTCGTGAATATGATTCTGCAAACAGTAATGCTTTTTCCATATTTGCTTTCATGTCTTTCAAGTACTTTTCTGGTTGGATTCCAATATGAGGTGGTAAATTAATTTCTCTTGTCCAACTTTCTTTTAGAATTGCCAGTGGTCCACGCGGAATCTTTCCATACACCAACATATAAGGAGCAATTCCAGTAGTTGCATTCGGTACTTCTCGTAATGCCCACACTGTAAACGGAATTACTTTGTGCCATTGCCTTGGATTGTCAACAATTACATGATGGATCATTTTCTTGAATGTTTGATTCCATCTTTCTACTAATCCAGCTGCCTCTGGATGACCTGGCGTGTCAAATCTTGGACTACACCCCATTAAATTCAGAAATTCTCTTGTCAGACTCGCAGTAAAATTTGTTCCTTGGTCACTTGTGATCACAGAAGGTACACCAACGTTCATAAACAACTCCATCAAAGCATCACATACAGCTTTTGCAGTTAATGATTTCAACAGAAACACTGTAGGCCATCTGGTGCAAGAATCGACAATACATAAACAGTACTTGTGACCTGCAGCAGATGCTGGCTCGATTGGTCCTACACAATCCACCGTAATTCTTCTAAACGCCACATCTTCTCTTGGAATTGGAGTGATAGGAACCCTGTCCATCACCAAACTTCTTGCCTTTAATTGACATTTCTCACATGATTTGCAAAATTTCACTATATCTCTTCTCATCTTTGGCCACGTAAAAGACAACTTTATTCGTTCTCTAGTTTTCTCTTCTCCAAGATGTCCTCCAAATACTGATTCGTGAGCCAACTCCATCACTTTCATTCGTCGCTCTTTTGGTAACACCAATTGATATATCGTTTGCTCTAATATTCGATATCTCTTGTACAGTAAGCCATTTACCACGCAGAATTCAGATTCTTTATCTGGCGCTAAATTCCACCATGCTTTCAATGATTCGTCTTGTCTCTGCTGTTCTTCGAATTTCTTTGCGTCTGCAATCTGCATCTGTTGTTCTTCATCTTTCTCATTTTCTTGAAACAAATCTGCTATCTCCACATCACATTCATTATCCTCTTTCGTTTCATTTAGATTACCATTCTTGCATGCAGCCATCTCTTGTTCACTCATCTCTGCTGTTATACCGTCTTGCATTAAACTTTGTTGATCATCACTTTCGTTTTCCTCTTCGCTTGAACTTTCAGTTTCACTTTCCTCTTCGACTTCTATCACTTTCTTTCGCTGACTCTGCAATCTCGTCGTTACATTCGCTTGCACATCTCCTTGTATCATTTTCACTTGTGGCACGGCTTTAAGTTCTGCAATGATTTCTGGATGCAACAAGAATCTTTCTGTGCTTCCCATTTTTGCAATACTAGCACACATCAATGTCACATAAGGTGTAAGTGAACATTTGACTTTATGCGGAATTACCTCTTCTTCCACATCGTTACAACACAGCCTTACATCAACTTTCACTAACTTTGCAGGAATGGCATCTCCTGCCACGCATTGTAAGTTCACTTTTCCAATCTGCTCCACCTTCATGCCTTCCAGTAATTCTTCACTAATCACCGGAACCTCTGCTCCAGAATCAATCAGTGCTTTTACTTTCACTGGTTCTTTTCCTGCTGTTCCACGAATTTCTACCTCGACGTACTGTAATAACACTTTCTTCAATGTTGTACTTTCATCTCTTCCAACCATTTCTTTCTGCATTCCATTGTGCAATAGAATTTCTTTCTGAATATCAGGTGAAAGGTGACATTTCATCACTGACTTTACTTCAGTTTCATTGTTCTGATGTTCTGTGGCTTGACTTTCAGAATTATCAACCACTTGAATTCGATTCACCCTCGAATGTTCTTGTTTTCCATAATTTGAGGCTGTAACAGGAACTGGACAGAATTTCATCAAATGCCTGTCTGATCCACAGTTGTGACAACGTTTCACCACTGCACCTCGTTGTTCGATGCTTTCTTTTCTTTTATATGGAGTAAACGATGCATTGCCTTCTCTCGCGACAAACCTTGGTGGTGATTTGTTATATACCTGACGTTGTCTGGTCATCATCGACTCTCTATTCTCGTGAACAACCGGAGAATTTGGTTTCACTTCTGCACCTCTGAACTGATTTCCTGTTTCTTGATTGCTCTTCCAATGAAAACCAAAATTTGGAGTGAACTGTTGATTTCTTTTTACATTGGGTACAAAACCAAAACTTGTCTTATTCGGAATTGCCAAACCAATTCGATTATTAACATGAATGTCTGCTAGGTCTGCCACAACACTAGCTTCGTAACAATCAGTTCCTTCCTTCGACAATACAAACTGTAGTGGACCTGGTGGTAGTGATTCTTTCAACTTATCCGCCACTAATAAATCAAACAGCTTCTCAAAATTCTTATCCACTTTGCGACTTTTCACATAATAGTTCAACAAGTTCTTCAGCCTTGCTGTAAACATTGTATATGTTTCTTCAGCTGTCTTCTTCGCATCAATAAACTTCGATCTGTACTCTCTCGGTGTCAACTTGAATTCTTTTAACAAGTGCTGTTTCACGACCTGATAATCGTCTAAATCATCGAATGACAATCTGTTTAGAACAGTTCTAGCTTTCGGAGTCATCAATGGCAATAGTAACTTCACCCAGAATTGTTCTTGCACGTTGAAACTACGAAACGCATTCTCAACCGTTTCGAAATATAATGGCACCTCCATCATATCGTTTGGCATTTTGGGTAACACATGTTTCATGGCATCACCAATTTTCTTTATTTTCGAAACCATCGTTTCACTTTCTTCCTTTTTCCTTTTCTGTTCTTCTCGTTCTTCTTCTCTTCTTTGCTCTTGTGCTTCTCTATTTTGCTTCTCCTCTTTGAGTTGTGCTTCTTTTAATGCTATTTTTTGTTGTTCCAACTTTAAACGTTCTTGTCTTTCCGCTTCCGCCTTCTCCATGCTTTCTTTCTGTAATTTCAGTTCTTCTTGTCTAACCTGTTCTGCTCGCTCCAACTCTGAAATTCGTACTTTTTCCTTTTCTTCTTCACGTAGTCTCTTCTCTTCAATCTGTTGCTGACGTATCTCTTCGTCACTTTTCCGCGCCCTTTCAAATTCAATCATCTGCTCTAATCTTCTCCTTTCAGCATCTTCTCTATCTTTTCTCAATTGCTCTAATTGAATTTCAAATTGCTGCCTTTGCAATTCTTCTTTCTCTCTTTGAAGACGTAATTCTTCCAGTCTTACATTCTCTGCTTTCTCTTCTTTCTCTCTCTGAAGACGTAATTCTTCCTGTCGTATTTCTTTCTCTTCTTGTCTGACACGCTCTGCTTCTTCTCTTCGTTTCTCCTCTCTTTCTTTCTCGTCTTGTCTTACACGTTCTGCTTCTTCTCTTCGTTTCTCCTCTTTTTCTTTCTCTTCTTGTCTTCGTTTCTCCTCTCTTTCTTCTTTCATCATCATCCACTGCATCATCATCTCCATAGACATAAGTCCAGGCGGTTTTTCAATAACCTTTTCCACAACACCGCCGACAGCACCTTCTTCTTCTGCTTCTTCTTTAAGCCAGACTTCAGCTAGCGCTTCTAGCATGTCCTCACGTGACATATCTTCCAGTTTCTCTTCTTCAAAACCAGCCTTTAACAAGCGCTGTTTTAATCTTTCAGAAGACATCTTCTTCAGTTCTGCTTGTTTCTTGACACTTAATTTCTCCATCTTACTTCTTTACTTCAGTGCTGTCCTTTCTGGAAAACACGAGTTTTCTTTTGTGTTTGAAGTATTGGGGATTGTTCTTTGTTTGATAACAACAAACTTTTATACCTTTGTCGTTGAGGCTTTCGTTGTCGTAGATTTACCAGTGATTTGAATGCGTATTCACCAGTCGACGTTGTTTCAAATCTCCGACGTTGTTTCGGATCTCACAGACGTTGTTTCGAATCCCAGACGTTGTTTCGAATTCCAGACGTTGTTTCGAATCCTACCGATGGTTTCCAAAAATAAAGAAAATTGGTGATGCCATGAAACATGTGTTACCCAAAATGCCAAACGATATGATGGAGGTGCCATTATATTTGCAAAACATTAGTTCACAACATATGACGTATCGAATTTAATAGTGTCAAGGTCAAGGAATCCATTTCTTGTAGTGCCAATAGAGTGCAAGTGTTACTTTCCAAGATGGCAGCCAATATGGCCGCCTTAACACACAAAAATGTATATCTCAGCTCATAGTTAAGTTACCATAAGTGTCTAATTAAATAGATTCAAGGTCAGCGAATCGATTTATTGCAGTGCCAATTATAGTGTGCGAGTGTTACTTTCCAAGATGGCGGCCAATATGGCCGCCATAGAACATAAAATGCATATCTCAGCTCATAGGCAAGCTACAGCAACAAATGAAGTGTGGAATTTAATAGTGTCAAGGCCAAGGATACCATTTTTCGTAGTGCCAATAGTGTGCGAGTGTTACTTTCCAAGATGGCGGCCAACATGGCCGCTTAAACAAATGAATGTCTATTTCAGCTTATAGGTAAGTTACCATAACAAATATGGTGTCTAATTAAATAGTTTCAAGGTCACCGAATCGCTTTCTTGTAGCGTCAATAGTGTGCGAGTGTTACTTTCCAAGATGGCGGCCAATATGGCCGCCATAACACACAAAATGCATATCTCATCTGATAGGCCAGCTACAGTAACAAATGAAGCGTCGAATTTAATAATTTTAAGGTCAGACACTCGATTTTTCGTAGTAGCAATAGTGTGGGAATGCTACTATTCAAGATGGCGGACAAGATGGCCGCCAAAACACAAAAATTTGCATATCTCAGATCAAAATAAGCTACAATAACAAATGAAGTATCAAATTTAATAGTTTCAAGATAAAGAAATCGATTTCTCGTAGTTGCAATAGTGTTAGACTGATACTATCCAAAATGGCGGCCAATATGGCCGCGAAAACAAAATATTTATGGCTCACCTCATAGGTAAGCTGCCGTAAGAAATGAAGTGTTGAATTTAATAGTTTCAAGTTCAAGGAATTCATTTCTCGCAGTGCCAATAGTGTTTGAGTGTTTCTTTCCAAGATGGCGGCCAATATGGTCGCCAAAACACAAATATAATATCTTATCTGATAGGTAAGCTACAATAGCAAATGAAGTGTCAAATTTTATAATTTCAAGGTCAAACAGTCGTTTTTTCGCAGCAGCAAAAGTGTCGGGATGATACTATCCAAGATGGCGACCAATGTGGCTGCAGAAACAAAATATGCATATATCAGCTTTAAATTTAGCTAAAATAACAAAAGAAGTGTCAAATTCAATGCATTCAAGAACAACGTACCGATTTCTCGTAGTGGCAATAATATGGGAACGTTACTATCCAAGATGGCGTCCATTATGGCCGCCATAAGCAAAGTATGACCTGAGATATACAAATTTCTGGGTTTTGGCGCAATATTGACCGCCATCTTGGAAAGTAAGACTCACATACTATTGCCACTACGATAAATCACTTCCTTGACCTTGATTATAGTAAATTTGACACTTTATTTCTTAATATATCTTACCAGCGAGCTGAATATACTTATAGTTTTGTGTTTTAGCGGCCATATTGGCCGCCATCTTGAAAATTAACACTCTCATGCTATAATTGCCGTTACGACAGATCGAATCCATGACCTTGAAAATACTAAATTGGACAATTCATTTGTTATTATAGCTTGTCTATGAGCTGGGATATGCATATTTCTGTGTGTTGGCAGCCATATTGGCCGCCATCTTGGAAAGTAGACTCTCCACAATGCAACTATCAAAACTTAATTCTTTGGTAGATTCAGCACTTTCTTTATGATTTTAAGTTACTTCTGAGCTCAGATATTTAACAAAATATTGTTTTCCTATGTTCGAAAAAATAACGACGTCAAGGACCAAGCGGGGTAAATATTTACCCCATGACACTTTGGACTCAAATATCTTTTACCCACAACATGACATCAAGGTGGTTATGGTGTCAGAATATGTCTGGGGTATTAACTTGTAAACACATGAAACGTCAAATTATAACTCCCCACAGTTGCTCCGCAATCAACATCCAAATACCGCTGGGGTAATTATTTACCCCGCTTGGTCCTGCGAAGGTTAAACTGTGTCATATTATTATAACACGCCATTCAGTGCAACCAGTCCGCGGTCCGCTACAGATTCTTCTGTTACCCCATTAGAGCATTACATACTGTTCAAGCACAAACACAAACAACTTAAAATATGCCTAATAAACTATTCTATTCATCAGGTGTTGAGATCTCATCACTCATAAGTATAAGAAATTAATGCTTGCCAGGCAAATTGGCATGACATTTTTGTATTATTAGCCGTACCGTAATCGATCGTTATTACCATGTCAGAAGTCGACTTTAAGTCGGAAGGTTGATTGTTTTTCTGGTAAGTCGAATCAAGTCGTTTTGACTCCAAGTTGTCGACTTCAAGTCGAGCTCAAGTCACTTTAGGGTCAAGTGGGGCCAAAGTGATTCCCAGGCCTAACAGGATCCATAAGCACTGATCGCGTGGATCCTCCCAAAAACTATTACCATATGACCAATCCAAAGTGTACACAAAGTTTGGTGCTTTTGTCCAATCGGTCCTTTTCATCTTGCAAAGGGACCTCACTAAGACACGTGCTTCCATTGTCAACGGTTCCCCAAAATGCAACATGGATCTCTGTGGTCCAGTCTCGACTCAGTTAAGTGGACGATTGCTGCGTTCTGCGTCCCGTGTAAGAGTTACTAATGCCGTGCTTACGCGATTCAAATCTTGTCCATTGCGCCTTCTGATGCATCTGGTACAAATTCCAATTACACTTAAGTGCTGTTCACTTTCATTTTGTGCAGTTTACATTTGCATGGGTGTATTTAGGGGTGATTTCGGTGTTCAAACCCCACGAAATAAGTTTCCGGAAATTGTTTTCTAGGCTTTTACATGCGAAATACAAAAAACTTAACTTTTGCGACCGTCTTCAATAGAAACCCCCGAAATCTTAAAACGCCCTCCAAAATGTTTTCCTGGCTACGCCCATGTACATTCGCAAACTGTCTCAAAAGTTACTTGTTTAGATACTCTAGATAATCATAATTGCAACGCTCTTCTCTGCTTCGTCAGTGTTTTGGTCTTCTGGCAATCGGACTTTGTTCTTTACATGGAATCTATGGACAGCCCCTCGGAATCTACGACGCCTGACATTAATCCTCCGCTTAGTCTAAATTAGCGTTTCTACATTGGGAATTGACGATCACGATTAGATACATCAGTAGGCCTACTGTTGTCACTGACATTTTGAGATAATGTTTTTTTTTAAATTTTGAGCATGATTTTCTGCATCAAGTTCTAAACGATAACTGAGTAATGAACATTTGGTAAAATATATAAAATAAATATAGATTACATTATAGATGCACCCTTTGAAGCTCAGACAACAGGTAAACTCTATGAAACAAAGGTAAATTTGGCAATGTAATGGTAGCGGTTCAGAATGAAACTTATACGAAGCTGGAGATCTGTAAGCAACTGGGTTAAATGTACATCACACTGTAAAGATTAACAGTATTTCTTGTGTTCGTAGTCTGTGACAATCAGCATTTCTCTGGACTCAGTGGGTCAATTTCATCACCGAATTATCCGATGGCTTACGCAGACAGCCTAGATTGCTACAGTTATATCTCAATCGCGTCTGGACACACAATCATCATAACGTTTTCGGCATTCTCTACCGAGGTGACCCATGATTGGGTAACGGTACGTATTAAATTTTCAATGCAAACGTCTGTTAGACGCTGAATGCTAGGCAATATTGCAAATAAAAAGTAAAACAATCCCTACACCAGGTGATGTAAGTGCTATGTGCGTTTCCATCGATGGGTGTTCGCTGTTATGAAAGCAAATTTTATTCACAGAGTATACTATAGGCCTATGCCCTATGTGCTAAACTCACTTTATGACATGCATAGCCGCTGATATGTCTTGATTTTGAGGAGTACTTAAATACTCCACTTGTAACATTCGCTTAACAGCTGCCCATTCGTTTCAAAAACAGCCATGCCAGCAATAAAACTCTCACAAGAAAGACGCACAAGAAACAGTGCAATATCTCATCTACTAACTGAGTATCGAAACTGAACTAAATGAACACTTTACTGATCGGGGGCGTAAAGCAAGTACGTATGATGAAAAGAAAATGAAATCAAACTTGCCTCTTTAATCTAATACAGTCAAGAATGTCAATTGCTCTCACTGCAAAAATATAACTGCAATTATTCTTCTGGCTGAGAAAAGTTGATTGCTATCGACCGTCATATCTTTCGCAAATTGTTTGAAATGATATGAAGGAGTGAATTCAATATTGGTCTCTGAGCAAACTTTCTCATTCTGTTGCATAGTCACTACGCTGCAACAGGCATTTTAATAATTCTTTCTAAACGTAACACAGAGTCTTGGCTCCGACTCGAAGAAGTTTGATCTCTTTGTCCTATTGTAGATTACATGTACATCTGGAGACGCCTTTACATCGCCAAGCTATTCTGGCTCACAGATTCCTGCAGTTTTGACGATATCCTCGTGCATCCAAGTGAAAGTGCATTTTCACACAGATGTATCCAATACCAATACGGGCTTCCGTCTCTTGTACAGCATCACTTCATGTAAGTTATATTTAAAATCACAACATACAAAAATTATTAACTATTGCATATTTCTTTATGAATGCCCTACCCACAATTAAAGGAATCTGAAAAAACTGAGAATACAAACAAGAACACAAGAAAAATACAAAGAAAATAATATGCAAACATCCTCAACAGGAGACTTATATCACGATCCTATATCTCTCTAATTCCAGATAAACAAAATTTATTTAAGAAATTAAAAGGTTTTAAAAACATCGTATCTTTTCATCATCCCATAAAGTGTAACGTGACGCATTAAATACATTTTTATGCAAATATGCTTGTAGTATTACTAGCATGTACGTATTTACTTTATCTGTCTATGAATGTACACTGTGTCCGGAAAAAGGACCCCTTACTGGCTATATGAAAATAATTAACTAGTAAATATTCATCGATTTTTAAAATTCCAAGACCGTTTTAATCCTGAAATAATTGGCTAACAGAGGCTAAAATATAAAAGTTCCTGTAGTTCTATTTCGAATAGAGTCTCCTGGGGAAGACTTTTCGGGGGAGACTCTGTCACGCGACACCGGCCGTCGAGCCCTTCGTTCTTTTGCCAGTGGCGAAGTTCTGGTTTCCCGCGCTAGTACCTCAACTAGTCAGTGTCGTGCATTATCGATCATCGGCACCTCTACGTGGACGGTACTTCCGTTGAAGATAAGACTACTGCCTAGAAACAATGTGAATATGTTTTACAAGTTGCTCAAATCGAATTTTTACTACCGTGGTTGTTCTGGGAGCGCCTCTGAGTAGGTTCATTGAAGGGCACTCTATAAATTCTCGACATTAATTGCATAACAGCATTTGAGCATCAAGCGAGATTTTCATTAGTTAGAGATAAAAGATTAACTCATGACTATCCTGACTCAGAACCGGGGCAGAACCAAGAGCAGGAAGAAGAGTAGACTCGGAGGCAGAACCATGTGCAGGAGCAGTGGCAGGGGCAGAACAAGTGGCAGAACAAAGAGCAAGGAACAAGCCAGGTGTCCAAGCAGCCCACGACCGTCACAATGACATACGAACTAGGAGGTATGCGAGCAAGTGTAGGTTGCTGACCTTGCTCCAGGTAAATAGTGAATCTTCTTACACTAGTCGCTTGATAAATGACGAATCGATTGAGGAGTTTAGTAGATTACTATCCCAATTTGATTTTGACCTGTGTGTCGTCTGTGTGTGGTCTGTGTGTGTGCTGGTGATATCCCTAACCTTGCCATGCCGTGATTAACGATCTGTTTAAAATTACGTTAATTCATTCATTCATTTCGGATATTTATATAGCGCCTCTTCAAGAAGCCTACTCAGAGGCGCTCCCAGCCCAGCCACGGCCAAACAGAAAGGACTCTAACATTTGGTAGAAAGCAGGCAGATTATTCCAGGGCAGTAAGCGTAACGCAAGCGAGAGCCCATTCCATGTGGAGGGGCCAACAACCGAGAAGGCTAGACGCTGTCTGACCGAGGAGTGGGTCCCAAGGACCAATAGCTCCCCCTTAGCCGAAGAGCGCAGAGCTCGACGAGAGGCCAAGTCGGAAACCGGGCGACAGAGATCAGATAAGTAGGACGGAGCACTACCAGTGAGACACCGCCAGACAAATGCTGCTATCCTATAGGAGATGCGTTGCGAGGCAGGAAGCCAGTGCAGTTCATCACCCATGTAGGCAGAAACTGGGGCATATTATTTTAGGAATATGACCAATAAGCCGAGCAGCAGAACGAAGAACCCGGTCAAACCAGATGAGTGACCAGCAAAAACCGAGCAACAATGATCAATTCTTCTGGTGACGAAGGCGTGAACAAGTACCACAGCAGCATCATGGGAGAGGGACCGCAGGACAACACGCAACTGACGGAGCTGGTAGTAACAGCCTCGTGTGACCAGGTTGACGTGCTGCGAAAGACTAAGTTAACATATATAATTCGCGTCTATTATTAATTCAAACTGACACACCGCAGTATGATTACAAATCATAGTATGCAGAGATGACTACAAGTTATTACAGCAGACAGGATTATTTAACTGTTAGGCGCCCATCAGGTCCTACATCTAATTTTATCATCGCGCGTCAGAAGGCTGAGTCGACCATAGGCAGGGTATCGGGAATCGATTCCGAGTTCATGCTGATCGTTTGCTCTTTGTGTCGGAGTGTAACTATTCACCTAAACCCCTCCCCAATGCGTCTGACCAGGCATTTCCACCTGTCCACTGTAACAAAAAAGGTTTTAACCAACGCAAACAATCTTGGATGACCCGGGCCCTGCTTAACTCATGTAGAAAAAAGGCGAAGTTGTATTTGAAATTATAATATTAAGAATCCTAACAGGGAAAATAAAACTGTATATAGAAATGAGTTGAAGCAGCTAAGTAATAAGGTCTGAGCGTAATTGCTATGCCGCTGAATTTGCTAAGTATAGCCACTACCTTAAGAAAACCTGGAACATCATTCGTTCAGTGCTAAAAGTCGATCATACTGGAACTAATAGGCAATTAATTGTGTAAACATAGCGGGTATAATGGTTTTATTGATGCCGGAGTAAAGGCTGACAAGTACAATGATTATTTTATAGGCGTTGATCAAACTCTTGCAGTAAAAATCCCGTTCACCACACACTCCTTCCGGCACCCGTAATATTTAAAACCGTTTTCACTTAACTATTTCGCAAATGACCCGTCCTGTCCTGAGGAAATCATTAACTTGGGTCACTCCCTCCATTTTACGCATAGTACTGGTCCGGATGCAAATTCTAATCTAGCTAACATAGCTGCGCCGCCGTCGGATATAATCCATTGTTCATTTTCCACCGGAATAATATTTTAGCCTTAAAAATTGATCAAGTTGCGCCAATCTTCAAGCAGGGAAGCAAGGAGGACATCATTAACTCGCTGATATGTAGTATTTAGTAGTTGCACTCATTCTCGAGTGCAACTCGAGTACAGTTTTAAAGTACTTGTACTCGTACTTGATACCTAAGTACTTGCAATAGTACTTGAGACCGTCATACTTTTAGTCTATTTGTACTCATAGTTGAGACCTCAGTACTTGTAATTGATACCTAAGTACTTGCAATAGTACTTGAGACCGTCATACTTTTAGTCTATTTGTACTCATAGTTGAGACCTCAGTACTTGTAATTGATACCTAAGTACTTGCAATAGTACTTGAGACCGTCATACTTTTAGTCTATTTGTACTCATAGTTGAGACCTCAGTACTTGTAATTGTACTTGTACTTGCAACATAAGTACTTGCAGCATCACTGCTAACTCTAGACCTATTCATTCTACCTTTTTCATATAAAACTATAGCCTATATAAAATTTATGTAACAGCGTCCATATAGCTATATCAATCAAATGGATATTCTATATCCGTATCAACGCAGTTTCCAAACGGATCACTCGACATCCATGGAATTGCTTTGATATGCTAGATAAACCCTCTCATGCCATTGACGCCAATAAATTCTCCTTAGAATTTTTTCGACCTATCCAAACTGTTGATAGGTCTATCAGTGTATTCTATTGAAAAAGCATGAGAACTATGATAGGCGGTTGACCACTCCAACGGTTTATTAACTATCTTCGTCAAAGACAACAGCGAGTTTATGTAATGGTGCTTTATGCAAAGTAAAACTTATCCGATGTGGAATCCCACAGGGCTCTATTTTGTATCCGTTGTTGTTCTTACTCAATATTAATGATCTCTCCAACTTATCACTTCTTCTGCACTTTATTCTCTGTGCTTCTTCCTTCATAAATCGCTCGACTCCGTGTCAGTGACCTTTAACTTTAAACTTACATATGTTTCTGTTTGATTTAGGGCTAATAGGCTATCTATCAATCTCACACACACGAATTTTGCTCTTTACCGACCACATCTCAAAGTAGTGCCCCATATAAAACTTTTCACTGTTCATCGACAGTATTCCTATTACTCAAGTCAAATCCTCTAAGTTTCTTGACCTGAAATGAGCACATTACTAATAATTATGTCGATCAAAATTGCCAAGAATATAGGGGCAATATCACATATCGCTTATGATTTGCCTTGCTATATTCTTTTTTGCCTGTACAACTCCCTCCTCAATCTGTATTTGACCTACTGCAATATTGCCTAGGTTTGACCTACTCCTCTCGATTGAAGCGATGATCCGTTCTCTTAAATGTCGCAGGAAGATCTTTCACGGCCCATACTATCAACAAATTTCATGAACTTCGGATTTTAGTTATTGAACGAATTAACAAACTGTAATTTAGTCAGTTCATGTTCCGCTTCATTTTAATATACTTCGTTCTGTTTTTCTAGGTTACTTTTCCAATATAATTATCTGATGTTACCATAGTAGATCCCATGGGAACCTACTTGGAAGTGCTTCCTACTTGGAAGTGCTTATTAGTTTTATTGTTCTCTCTGTTTGCTATTATGTGCACTGTGTAACTTGTTGCGGTGTGTCAACAAGTTTTTTTTAATTAAAACGAATATACAATACAATACCGGACCAATACTCGGATGTTTGCCATTTATAGGGCTACGTAATAACTATAGATAATCGCAATCAGTATTGTTGAAATATTGTTTTGTACAAAACGTCAAATCGTGCCTATTTTAATGAACAAGACAAATACCGGTTGTTCATATGAGATTATGTATTCTTTAGTTAGGGTTTTTGATCTCTGATGTTATTCTTTTGTTGCTACTGTGTTTTCTCTTTCGTTACTGGCGGTTTATTTGGTCTGACTTGATTTGGCTTAATATGTCTCTTATATTTAATTCTAAACTATGTTCAGCCAACAGTCATTTTGATTTACACATGGTAGATAGCCGACCATAATTACGCAGGATGAGTAAAAATCAGTAGGCCTAAGACTTATGAACAGATGATCACAAGTTATTACACGAGTCAAATTTAACTGTATACTGCAGCTATGCAAGGCGCCCATCACCTTCTACATCTAATTTTTTTTACAAACGCGCCATCTCGCGAATGCATAGGTTGAGTGGACCTTTTCGGGAGGGTACGGGAAGCAATCCCGCTACCTACTGCTCTTCACAACAGTGATGTTACCACTGCACCATGGACTCCCATTAACTTACTGTTACAACTTAGGACATCACTCTGTAATAATTTATGTTTTTATGTTTTATACAGTCTGTGACAACAGGAATTTCTCTGGACCTACTGGAACAATTTCATCACCGAATTATCCGAATGCTTACGGCAACAACCTAGATTGTCACAGTTATATTTCTGTCCTGTCTGGACACACAATCATCATAACGTTTTCGGCATTCACCACCGAGTACCAACATGATTGGGTAGCGGTATGTGTTAAGTTTTGAATGCAAATGTCTGTTCGATGCTGAATGCTAGGCAATATTGTAAAATGAAAATAAACAATCCTACAGAAGGCAATATAAGTGCTTACTGTGTTTCCAGTGCTGGCTGATCATTGTTATGGAAGCAAATTTTATTTATATTATAATGTACATGCTAAAACTCGCTTTATGGCATGCATAGCCGTTGATTAGTCCTGCTTTTGAGGAGTACTTAAATACCGCACTTGTAGTATTCACTTAATTGCTGCCCATTCGGTTCCCTGAATGAAAACAGCTAAGCTTATGCCATAAGTCAAACTCCCGCCTCAATTGCAAAAGCTAATTGAACTGTCCTCGTTCTAAAGCGCGATCACAAAACAGCGATCCTCAACAGCGCGATCATAAAATAGTGATGTAAAAGACAGCGAATGCATAAAATAGCGATCCTCAAAACAGCGATTAAATTCGATTTTTCACAGAAACAGCTATGTCTCTGCAAAATATCAGGTATTTTGACATAGTTTTGGAAAATGTGTGGATTGTAGGCCTGTTTTAGGACTAATAGCGATTTATTTAATCGCATAATGAAATTCAGTTTATAAAATTGAAGTTTCTTTTGTCAAAAGAACTATGGAAATTTATCGTTTTAGCGTTCTAACTTATTTGCCCATTGTAATTATTGCTTAAATAGAAGTTGGATTGATGAAATTTTTGCTTGAATAGAAGTTGGACCGACAAAAATAACTCTTGCTTCAATAGAAGTTGGATTGATGAAAATAATACTTGCCTAAATCGAAGCTGGATTGAATATAGTTGTCATGGACATCGCTGTTTTGATGATCACTATTTATGCACTCACTGTTTTCACATCGTTTTTGCGAAGTAACCTTCTCAGGATTGTTCTCCCTCATATCCAGGAAAACCACTGGATCGAAGAAAGCAAGACCACTTAGAGTTTTACTTAGATGTATACCACAAATGGCTACAAAAAACTGCAGTTTAGGTTGGTAAGGTATTTTATATCGTCAAATTAAAATGAAAGCTGGATTGAGGAGAATAATTGTTTCCCTAAATGGAAGTGGGATTGGTGAAACCGTTTCTGTCTTTAAGTAGAAGTTGCATTGATGCAAATAATTTTTTTACCGTAAATAGAAGTGGGATTGATGAAACTAGGATTTTGATGCATTAGAAGCTATGTTGATGAAAATAATTGTTTCCTTAAGTAGAAGAGGGACCCATGAAAATAGTTCTTTGCTTAAATAAAAGTTCCGTGATGAAAAATATTTTTTTGTTAAATAGAAGTTGGATAATTTTTTTCACGAAATCTGGAATATTTTGGTGGCAGAAGTGGTGAAGAAATCGTTAAGTGCTTTTGTAGGTGGATTATGTATTGAAGGAAGTCTCTTTGGAGGTTCATCGGATCCCTGATTGTTTCGCATGCTGTAGACCATGCGCTGTTTTCGTCGAAGGTGACTGAATCATCAAAAAGGCTGAGGCCTACCAGGGTCTCCGACAGATACCAAAGGTGTCGGGGAAAAGCTGTTAGGGCTACCTGTGAGACTTCCTTGTCAGGGTACGTATGGATTGCCTTCAGGAATTGAAGATCGTTCCTTGGGGCTTCAGCGGGTCACGTACAGGTAAACCAGGACTTCACGTAAGTTGTTGTCACAAAAAGGGACACTCGAAATGATTCCACACCTTTTGAGAGTAGGATTGTCGAGATGCCCTCTCTGAGCTCTGGCGTTATTGAATGGGAAACTGATCCCTGAAAAGCCACATCTTGATCGCATAGATCGCACGTGCCATCCAACGCGTGCGGTGAAATGCCTCTGGGTACCTGAACTGTATTCCTTTCGGTGGAATTCCTCCTAGAAAAATGACTGTTAGTTCTAGTAGCTCTTTGTAGTCGTCTCTGTGGTTTTCGGTACTCAGTTGCTGCAATGCGAAAGTGATCACATCGTCTCGAATTTCTGTGACACGCTATGCTGCATCTTTATCATCCATTGCTGTGCGATACTTGGCTTGATCGATTTGCGGCCAGAATTCACGGAAATGACTCAATAGTTCCAATTTTGGAGACCTTGCAGAATCATGCAGTGAAAACACCTTTTCTAGAACAATTTCAGACACATGATGTCGACAGGCAAGGTTCAAGAGGTCCTTTCCTAATTCCGCTTCCAGCTTGATGCACACGCCGCCCTTGCAACCCGTGTTGCTCGCTGTTGTGTCGAAACACATGGCCACGATTCTGTCTTCCAATCAACAACTTATTATCTCAGCCAAACATGCATCTGACATGACTGCAGCTGTCCCGGATTTGAGTTTGGGGATGGCCAATAGCTTGGTCACATCCTTGCCAGATACCATTATTGGAAGGCGATCAACACACCCTCGTTCTGTCCCTGTAAGATCTGGCATGATCTTGCCGTCCCAGTGAATAGTAAGAGCCTTCGGATTGAAAGATTCACGAATCATTGCTGCCAGGGCGGCGCGGTTATCTTTCCTTGCTCTTTGGATCGCTGAAGGACCGATGATCAGCTCACCAGCTGGTTCTGCATATAGATTTGATGCAGCAAGAGCAGATAAAACATGAGAGGCTTTTGAGCTGCTGGTTCTGGTGCGATCTATAGAGAGCTGGTGCAACATAACGAGTAACCATACAGAGATTGTTCCCCTCTGTCACTTTGTGGCAAAGCAGACGCCGACGGTTCTGGCTTTTTCTGAGCTATAGCTGATGACTCCTGTTCTTCAGATGACGTTTCCAACGGCTGTGCTTGCACGATAACGTTCCTCACGCTCCGCAACTGCTATTGATCTTTCCATCGCTCGCTCTCTTCTAATTTCGGTCGCCTTGCGCCAGTCCTAAATGCTCACCTATCAGGCTATAATTTCAGATATGGAGTTTATACATGTATTGGCATGATAATTCGACGAGGCCGATAAAAAATATTTGAGTTGAAAATATCACATGTACGCTAAAAACACCCTAAGCTACAGGCTTGTGCAAATTCTACATGACATGGTCAACGATCGTATCTACTTTCCGTGCGCATGCATAAGAATAAAATCCACAGAATTTATTGAAGCCACCACAGAGGTTAGAAAACTTGTTGAATAAGATAGCATCCGATTGGAGTCAATGGACTGACTTTCCGATACTATCAATCATAGAAGCTTTTGTTTTGGTGTGCCATAGGGTGATATTTTGTGCACTAGAAACCAGCGCTATAGAAATTGCTAATTATTAATTATTACTATAATTATAATAGTATATTATACGATGATATAGTATAGTATACGATAGAAAAGTAAGCAAAACACACCTTGCGAGGTGCACTGTCGGTTTGACATCTTCAATCTCCGGATCTGGTAGATATGTAAAAATGACCTTAGATGATACATTCTTTCCTCCTGCTATTTCGAATGTCAATTTCTGATCCTTACCCACGATGGATGATTCGCCGGGATTGGTCACGACGAAAAACTCCGACCATGAACTGTTGTCAACAGATAAACACCCACGCCAAGCTAAGTACTGCTATCAAACGCAATTCAGTTATCTGCAGCCTAATTTGCAATAATGGCACAGCCTATGCAAATGTCGAAGCTTTCCTTCGAGGTGACTAAAAGGAAGGTCCTTTACTATAATAAGGACTGTAGTTTAGTAAGCTGCACAGAAAATGCTGAGAATTTTAAATCATTTACATAATTTATATAGACAGAAGCCCACATGAAAGGTATCAAATTTATCTAGACGCCTGTATCGAAACTCGCCAGAATCTTGATAGGTCAAAGGATCATTTGGAGCAAGCAGGACCACAGCAGTGCTGCGACAGGACCACTTATTAACCTCCCAAATTGCGTTGGTACTCAATCACAATAGAAATAGAAGCGCAAACAGCGGTCAGGTAGCGTCTTATTCCACAGCATAACAGAAATATCGCTCCGCTCGATTAATTCACTGCGCCTGTCTAAAACATAAAGCTGCCACCCAAGCGAAAACAATTATATCTTTTCACAGAATGCAATATGAAACACTTGGCAGTTGTTGCCAGTGGCGTAACCAAGGGGGGGGGACACACGCCCCCTGTTACAGCACCAGAAGGGTTCAAAATTAGGCTTTCAGTGGTACACAGTACTATGACAAGAACGAACTCAAAGTCAACGTAAAAATTAAATGGGGCGCAGTCATCAACCCTTGCCCCTGGGCGCTGAAACCTTTCGTTAAGCCAATGGTTGATGCACATATCCAAGTAACAGTGTTAACTTTGTCCACAAGAATAAGTGCACAAAGGGCTTGCACTATACCGGTAGACAGAAGATACATTATGAGTTCTCTTACATGTAATATAGGTTGAAAATTCTCGAAATACCTGGTCCAATTCTTTATCGGTAATTTCATGTTTCCGACGTATACAAAGAATATACCGCCGTATTTGTCCAAATTGCGACCTTTTATCGTAATTTTTGTTCCGCCTGATATAGGTCCATACTTTGGTGAGATTTCAACGAATTCCGGAGAATCCGAGTTTTCTGGGAGCGGAACAGCTGCAAAAGACAGATTACTAATCCGATATTTTATAAAAGTACAAAACATGACTTAAAACTGAATTGAATTGAGTCGTTTATTGGTTTATTTATAATACACTAGTGCAACACAAAATGTACGTGCAACTAGAGCGCCTACATTAACTGCTGTTGGGATTAAGTTAACTTAGTGTTTAGTCAACTAGGACTGACAAATGCGAAATATTCAGTAAAGAATCAAACGTGCCGTATTATACTCTAATGCTACATGTCGACAACAAATAAGATGTTGAATTTAAGGCAGAAAACCTCTATGAATTTGTAATAAAAGAGCGTGACTTCAAGGCTAAACAGAAATTGCTTCTACTAGGCTACATGTATGTTCTATCATTATTACACCGCCTATAATCTTAGTTTTGAATGCACAAGAAAAGTATTTAAAGCTTTGTAATAAATGGGAATCGCTCACCAGGAACCCTGAAACAGCTGGCCAACGCAGGAGGCAGGTGTTGGAAGGACACCTCAGACCGGAAGAGGCCAGAATGGCCCAACGATCTCCTTACCCTACCAGGAGAGGACTGGTCACCGCCTGGCAAGAGACCAAGAAACTCTAACAAAATGAACTCGCAAGGGACCGACCGAAATGGAGAAGTTTTGTTAGAGCCTCATCGTCAGCGAATACTTGACGGAGGAGAAAGAAAGAAAGAATAAATGGGAATGACTTACGCATATTACAGTGTATTCCAATGAATTCATTAGGATTCGGGCATATGCACTGATAACGATTGATGCTATCCTCACAAGTGGAGTTGATTGGACAAGGACTGCTTTGACATTCGTTCACATCTGTTAACAGCACATGAATGTAAACTAGTTCTGTAGGCTAATAACCTCTTATTGTAGATCAAATGCCTTCATTGTTGATTCTACCAATAACAATAATTCCTCGGCGCATGTTCCCTCATTGGTCGTTGCCTTCTTGTCATTTCATCGGACTGTTGTGCCTGAATGCAGATTTTGATAAGTAATTTCTAACACATCTGGAGTTTACTGGAGCCCAGTTTGCATATGGTAGCCTACTTATTTATCGTTAATGACGTGCATTTCATACGTTTTAATTGGATTTTCTTCGCATATCATTTTGCATGAGAATGGATGGACTTCCCAATGTTCGGTTGAGCGTGGGACTGCGGACCTCGTACGCCGTCTACAGCGGAGTATGTTAATTATTATCAGATGCTAGCAGATGCTACACGGATCTTTGAGGCGACCTCGGCAGTCATTCACCGGTGATGCGTGATCTTCTGATTGATAGGAAACAAATACCCTGTTCAACGTGAAACCGACGGCTCGATAGATAGTCGGATGTGCGTAATCTTTCACCAATGAGAGGCACCTTGGAGCCATGGTGTTAACGCGGGTCGCGGAAGCTACCGCCTCTCGTCACTCCAAACAATCGACTTGACTTGTGTCAAAGACCATGACCATGACCATGATAATAGAATAGAATAGAATAGAATAGAATAGAATAGAATAGAATAGAATAGAATAGAATAGAATAGATGAAATGATGTAATCTGTCAAGCGCTTGTTGGATTCCAGATGCGTGTCTTAGTCCGCCGCTGGTGACTCCCGGGTTACTCGTGCAATGTGTTGCTTATTATTGTTAATTTACTGTGTTTAACAACGTACGATTATGCTATGGCAGTGATCGCCTCTAATAATTAGGCCTACTGATGTGGCGCTGTATAGGCCTAGGCTACATTTCCTGAATAAATAAATCAACAAACCATGTTGTCGGTATCATCACTGAAATGTAATTAAAATACAAATGTATGTGTAATGAATTACTGCCATATCTTATTACTGATGTTATTAAATCGTTATGAGCGCACACATACCGCATTTAAAAGAACGCAAGAACTACCTGTTTCACAGTTCCTTCCAGTATATCCACCGGGACACTGGCACTGATAGGAATTCACTCCATCTATACATGTCGAATCATGTTGACATGGATCACTGTCGCATTCTGCGATATCTGCCATTTAAATAGCACCAGTCGAATGTCATGCACTTTAAACAAACGTTTCGTCTTCTAAAGCCAATTTAAAACTTTCAATACGAGCAATGTATGATGCTAGAGAGCCATGGAAAAATGTCCAAATTTCATATTTCAGGAGCTGGAAAGACCTCCACTTGCATGCACTTACTAACATGAAAGTACCTAACGATAGACTGGATAATGGTTACTAAGATTTACTTAATGCATGTGATAAAATCAGAAGCCCTCTGTGTAGTAATTTTAGACCTTTGCAAAAGAACTTATTCGACATGCGAGAATATTTAATTCAGCCTACCTTCATCGCAATAATCTCCTCTGTATCCTTCAATACACGCACACTTTGAGGTATTGTTGACAGTAGAGCAGGTGCCATTGACGCAAGGTAAAGCCTCACACGTGCTGAGCTCTAAATGAAAGACAATACGAGACATGGTAGACCAATGTTAAAAATGCTTTTAGTATTAAACTATTGACAGAATAGAAACGAATGAAGCCACCATAAACTTTCAGAGTTGACATTAAAAATCAGTTTTATAACGTCCAGAGAATGTTACCTGTTTTTGGTAAATATATGGCATCAATTAATTTTCACCATACACCGTGATAAAGTGACTTGTCTGCGGCGAAAGCCATAAGGCAAAGCAGATACAGCTGGACTGTGCGTTTCCAAAATTACTCTCGCTAAATGATTTAAAAGAATGTGAAGTTCGTCCATCGCCCGAAATGAACAGAAGAAAACATTTAAGAGACGACGTAGAAAGCGTAATTTAAGTTTAGACCCTATTATTTGGGATGTCATTTTCTCATTTTCTTTTCTCGCAGTTAAGTCCAGTGAACACCAAATCCGAGCATATCAAACTGCCCTATGCTTGACTTCAAAACTGCATCCACAATAATAGTACATCTATAGTTCACGCTAAATTAGACTACTGCAATTCTCTTTTCCTCAACATAGAAATCACTCAAATAAACCGCCTCCAAGCAATTCAGAATGCCCTAGCCCGATCTGTCACCAAAACCCCAAATACCATCACATCACTCCTGTCCTCGAATCACTCCGCTGGCTCAAAATTCCTGAACGAATAGAATACAAAATCATCTCACTCACGTACAACACACCTTCAAACCTCCCAGCCCTCCTATCTCCGTCAGTTGTTCACGATCCAGCCACTTCGTCCAACCCGCTCCTCTTCCACTCTAACACTGCTCCGCCCTTCCGTCACCTCATCATTAAAATTTTCCAATCGCTCCATAGCCATAGCTGTTCCACCTCTTTGGAACAAACTTCCACCAGCACTACGACAAATATCTGACCCATCCTACGAAGTCACCAAAACTCCACCTCTCGCTATCTCTCTACAGGTCTTTCACTCGAAACTGAAAACATTGCTTTTGTGGGAATCCTTTCCTCTATCAACACTTCTCCCTGCCTACCTCGCCGTCTGAACACCAAAACACACCATCCACCTTAGCCGTCTGCCTGTCTGCCTGACTGACTCTGGATTTTGACCCCTACCTATCGATTTGGATTTTATTGAGCGCCTGTGAGAATAAGCTGGTTCCACTGACTTCGCTTTTGTGGGCGCTGTAGAAGTTTCGAGTTTACAGTTACGATTACGATTACGATTGCCAACTGATACATTTCTATTTTGCGTATAAGAGATCTTCGTTAGCGGTAGGCCTATTCGTAATTAGGATCCTATCACATTTTCTGGTGAAAGTTTTAAATATTATAAAACTGTCATTTATTTATTGCACTTATTATGAGCTAGATCAGTAAAGCTGGAAATGAAGCGCGAGCCAAGTGTGGGTGAATAACTTGACTAAGGCCTTTATGCATACGTAGTCCATTCAGCAAGCTCAAATTCGGACTCGTTAGGTTACAACCCAGGATTCTATTGAAAGCAAATACTGAAATAACTAATTAAAATGAACTTGTTAACTTCTTTAGCGCCGTTATAGATATACACTTTGATAGGGTCACTTCTATTTTAAGCTCTATTCAATAATCCATATCCATGTGGACTTGGACGGAAACCCGTTAACATAGCTTAAATTTTTTTTTATTAAGGCAATTTATATGATGCTACTCCACTAGTCAGAGACGCTCTCTACGCTAGCCTAAATGACCTTAAATGTAAGTAAGTGAGAACAGAAACTTCATCAGTGAGTAAAATTGTGCACAGAGTTGCCAGTAGTGGGTGTGCGTCTAGATAGTATCATGATATGACACGAGAGAAAAAACTGGTAGAGTATTCAGAAACAGACTGGATCAAAATTCGGTCATGGTTAAAACGGCTACTCGCGTCATAACATTAATTTTTATTCATATACGTAAATATAGATTCTATAAATGTAATTGCTGCATCAACATGCTTTAGAGTTGCTGGTTCGAATATTCCGGCATGATGCCAACTGAAGAACAATGTCTGAGAGATGTAAATGCAGGTTAATATATATAATGTATCAGGCGCTCTCTTTCAGATTCAGACACAGGCCCTAATGAATTTGCGCACGTGATAATCGAAATAAATAAATAAATAAAATAGTCGCATGATGCATAAAATACATTATGTATGAGGCTAGATCCAGCAATCTCATCCTTCAAGCAGCAGCTTAAAACTTTCTCCTTCGTGAATCCATTGGTCACTTAGCTGTCCATCTGCCCTCCATCAGCGAATGACCGTGCCTCTGATTCAAGCATTGAAGTCTGCTACGTTAATTAAAATAATTATTATTCACTCATTCATTCACGCATGCTAATTATCTAAAAGATAAACTCATAGCTGACCTGTCTCACAGTTTCGTCCAGTGAATACGGGAGAACATGAACATCTATAGTCGTTTACGAGTTCCATGCAGGTGGCAGTGTGTAGACAAGGCGAGCTGTTGCATGCAGTTCTATCTAC